>OZ025289.1:221794872-222228099 GCA_964019185.1 Maratus speculifer
TCAAAAATTAATCATAGAGGTGCCCTCTTCAGAATGATCCTATGTCTAAAATTTGAATGAAATCTCACAATTCTATATGAAGAACCCATTTATCTAAATTAACGGGGGGGGGGGGGGATTAGTCTCCGTTCTTTGCTCCTTATATTTATCCGATGAACTTCCAAAAGTAATCATGGAAAAGCCTTATCAGAATGATCCTGTGTCTAAAATTTGAATGAAATCTGATAATTCTGCATGAAAAACACATTTATATAAAGTAAGGGGAGAGGCATTAGGCCCCGTTCTCCTTCTTATACTTATAAAATGCGCTCCCAAAATCTAATCAAGGTAACGCCTTATCAGAATAAACCTATATTCAAAATTTTAAGTAAGTCGGACATTTTTATCATGAGTTATCGCGTTACACACATACATACAGAACGGGCGGGTGCATAAGGTCTCACGCTTAGATATCCTGCGAGCTAAAAACTGAAGGGTGAAAATAGACAAACCGTTTGATACAAATTTTAAAAAGTATTTAAAATACATTATTCGTAAAGTTGCTTAAAAATCATGGCTTGACTGCCGCGGTTCTATGTAAAACCATCATAAATGCATTAAAAAAAAAAAAATAAAATAAAAAAAAATAAATAAATAAATAAATAAATAAAAATTGGGGGGGGGGAATAGAAGATATTAAAAATGGATAGTATTCAGAATGCAATCTATGTTTTAATATCTTTCAAAAATTCATAAACGTGTACAACAAAGAATATTGCAATTCATTCCTCTTTTGCACTAAATATTAGTTCAATATGAAGAGAGAACCCGAAAGAAAATCTTAGTACTGAGGCCACTTTTCATCCGGGCCCTAGGCTATAGCCTGCTCAGTTTAATGAATAACCCACCTCTGGTTATGCCTGCAAGTATCATGATTTATGTTTTAAAATGAATCAGAACATACTTTTAAATCTCGTCTAATGTAAAATTTGCATGCTACAATTTTACATAAAAAAAGTTATGAACAATAAATTTTACGATGGAATCGTGTCATTTGATCTGAACGTTTTATTTGACTAGCTTTTAAAGTATGTTCAAGTAGATATTTTGAAGAGCTTAATATTTAACCATTCGAATTATCGCTGAAGAAAACAATTTACAACAAACCTCATTAATAAACTTATCTATAAATTCTGTTTTCATAAAAATATCAAGGATGTAAACCATAAAGGAATGACATATAAAAGTTTTAACTGTTTTCCTGGTTTGTACCAGAAGTTACGATATGCTCCATTGAACCACTTAGACATAATATAAATGTAGTAGTCTGGTTATCAAAGAAATTTAAAAAGTTGATTTGCACTAAAATAGATCGGACACCGAAATGTGAATTAGCTGGTCTTTATGAGATTCCTTTTAGAACTGATAGCAATAGAATTCAAATGTCCAAATACGCATTTGAAGGTTAAAGTGATGCAGGGGAACAAAGTGATGTAATAAAAGTCCTTCCGATCAGTGCCGGGAGGAAGAGGTAGCTTTCATATTCCTTGCTTAGAAAAAAAAAAAAATCACCGAGGTTATGTTATTAAAACATACGAAGCACAAATTAGTGGAAAACGATTATAGAAGATTCAGTACTTGTTTTTGTCAATACTAAAAATGAATGGGAATTTCGAGAAATTAATCAACTTTATACAAGATGGTTTTATTTAACACGATTTACATTTAATGGACTTAAAAAAAAAAAAAAAATTTGAAAATAACTTAAGATGTCGCTAAGTTGAGAGTCATTTTTCAAATAACTTTTATCCTAAAGTTAATTTTATTACTGTTTTATCATGTGACTACTGAAATTATACAGTACTTAGATTTAGAAGTAATGTAAATACGATAAAATGAAGGCGATAGCACTGTTCACTATCACCATCGTTACACATTTCTAATAATTGAATTGCTGCCACTCAAAAGTATACTGCTATTTTTTCAAGACAAAAGAGAATTCCCTAATGAAAGAAATAGGACTCTGTCAATAATAACGAAATGTTAAAGGAATTTACAATAAACCAACAAAAATTATTCCTATAGAATTACATGCCTTACAAAACGCTTTTTTTTTTTTTTGGCACAACTATTTTTTATTAATTTTTCTGAAATTCTTTACTTTTCTGAATTCTTTATTAAAAAACTAATATATCGTACTAAAATAAATATATGGGTCATTTTCAAAAAACTTGTACATTCTATGTCCCCCAACTTTAAGAATTTTTAATAACTAAAATAAAGTTTTAAAAATAAAATTTAAGCATTTACATTACTTGTCTGACTGTTTAGAGTAAATGTGGGCTAAATATTATCAGAAATTAAAAATAATATTAGTGTAGTTATGGTTTCAATGTGTCAGCTATAGCTAAAATGCTATGTCCCCTCTTCCCTTTTTACTTTTTCAACTGCTATAAAATTATAAATCAATTGTCAAAAGTGTTAATTTTTTCAGTTGTGACAATTGTTGTATGTCTTATGTGTAGCATAGACCATATAATATATTTTTTAGAACTTGTTTTTTTATAAAAATGGAACAATTTATTGTTGTTCCCAGATTTTTTCCCCTCTGTTACTTCCACTCTGTTACCATATTTATTGTAATAAATTACTATTACAAAGTGTTCAACACAAGGTTTTGCAGTTCTTCGAACAGTCTATTTTTAGATGAGGCCATCATTTTTTAAATTATTAAGTTATTTTCACCGTGGTGTTGAACTAAAGCATTTACAAGATAAGGATGTTTTATTCAGTTTCCCCTCTGTTACCAGCTTATTTATGTATTTTTTTTTTTTTTTTTTTTTTTTTTTTATACTTTTATAAAATTTTAACAATAAGAATCAAATGGTGCTTCTTAAATAAATAGGCTTAGTTTTTCTTGTTTTTAATTCACTTTGTGCTGATAAAATTATTTGCATTTTTTTCCCCCTCTGTTACCATGCTTATGGTAACAGAGTGGAACAGAGTAAGAAACTACTAAAAAAACAAGTTTATTTAAACATTGTTCTTGAAGGCTGCACATTCTCGTTTCATGTTCTTAGAACAGAATTAAAAATATGCATTTTTCTTTTTAAAATATAAAATAGTAGTTTTTGTGGTGAGCTAGTTGCCATAAACATTAGGCTTTAATTTTCTCAAACAAAATGCTTCTTTAATTGTAGTCATTTATATTTATGAATCAATACTATTTATTTATGAAAAAAAATGCAGCATGAAATACCACTATTTTCGAATATTAATTTTTGTAAAAGCCTTTAATTCTTGCTTGGTCTGTTTCAAATTTTAGGATATTTTATAACACATGATAAAAATGTATTAAAGAAGAAAAGATAATTATTTAAGTAGGAAAGAATTTATAAAAAAGATACACCGCGTCAAATACTGCTATTTTCAAATAGCAATTTCTGTAAAAATCGTTATTTCTTGGGTTAAAGCGTCATCCAATTGACACGCGAATTTGTTAAAATTTGAAAATCTAAGGCGAGCTGTTAGAAATTGAAACACAGATTATAACATATGATAAAAATTTATAAAAACAATGCCGCATGAAATACCAGTATTTTCGAATAGCAGTTTTTTGCAAATATCTTAAATTCTGCCTTGATCTGTTTGAAACATTGAAACTTCATGATAGCTTATAACACGTAATAAAAAGTTATATTGAAAAATTGGCTCGTCTAATCCCACTATTTTTTATTAGTATTTTTTGCAAAAATCTTAAATTCTTGCTTTAAAGCACCACTACCTCGACTAATATATGATAAGATTTTTTTTTTTATTTTTACTAAGCAGTGCGTTTGTTATAGCACATGATATAAATTTACAAAAGAGAATGCCCTGCCAAATACCACTATTTTCCAATAGTAATTTTTGTAAAAATCTTTAAATTCTTGCTGGATATGTTTGAAACATTAAGATCGGATACAATACATGATATAAACTTAAAAAAAAAAAAAATGTCACATCAAATATCGCTCCACTATCAATCAGCGTTCCCTTCGGTTACTTTTTTTCCACTCTGTTACAGTCAATTTAAGCTGGTTTATTTCACTAAAAGTTTTATCAATCATCATTTTGAACAATTAATTGTGTAACTTTAACAAATATTTTATTTATGTAATATTTTTTTATAATTTAACTGAAAAAATGTGAATGCATATTTAATTAAAACTTATGATTTTTCCAAAAAAGTAACAGAGAGGAAATCCTTTGTATTTTACAAAAATAAAAACAATCATAACAAAACAACAGTTAGGATTTTCTGAAAGTAACAATCATGTAATTAAAGGAAATGTGATATTTACTGTTTTAGGTGTTTTATTTTTTTAAATAAAAATTTTTGACTGTTGGTAACAGAGGGGGAAATTTTACTGTTGCAAGTTCATACTTTATTTTTTATTTGACATTCCAAATCAAAAAGTGAACTGCTGTTTTCAGTTTTATATACAAGAAATGTTTTAGTATCGTCTAATATTTTTTTTCTATTTTTTTTAATCATACAGCACTTTATAGAAAATTTGATGATTTTTGAAGCTTGAAAACAGCTTAAAACTTGTATTAATGTAGCAATCAATTATAAACAACACACAGGTTTACAACAATGTTAATATGCTGTTCGACTCTTTATTTATCTTATGAAAATATTTGGACAATTCAGGAGTAGGCCAGAAACTAATTGCGCAATTGTGTTTTAAATATTTATGTAACAGAGGAAAACGAAAATATATTTATCTAAATAAGAAAGCAAAAGGTACATCTGTACAGTAAAATGTAAATCTTTACAATTAAAAATTTTAAATAAAGTGAATCCTACTTGATCTATAATTGATTTAAATAGAAAAAATAATATTTTAAATGAAATATGAGAGAAATATGATATTATTAAAGTTCTTTTACAGTTATTAAAGGATTTTGTTTCATAGGAATATGCAGGGTCATCGTTGAGACTTTTTATTGGTTGGGGGGGGGGGGGGGTTAAATTGTCAAATCAAATTATATTTGGAAATTTTGTCAGCTCTATCGGAAATTGAATGTGTGTTATAGCTTTTATTAAAGTTTAAAAAATATTTGGCAATTTTTTTTTTTTTTTTTTTTGGGGGGGGGGGGGCATGAGTGAGGGTCTTGATAATTCATATTGAATTTCTTCATAATTTCTTACATATTTAGTTCTTCAGTTGGCTTGTTTTATTTATATAAACTTTAACTTTTGATTTTAAATAGAATAAACTTTGCCTAAGGCAAAATCAATCAAAATCGTACTTTTTTTTACAGTAGACAATATTTTACTTTAGACAATTTTTACTCTTATGTCTATAAATTCAGGGGGCATGGAAACCTTTTGAGGATGAATTTCCTTCTGACGCAGAGAAGGTGACGCATCACAGAAAGTTATTGTATTTGCATATGCAATTTCTAAAAACATAAGTGATTTTTTTTCTTTCTTTGAATTTTGGATAAAAGTTTGGAGAGCTTGACATTATTATCAAATTAATGCTTGTATATTTCACGTTTAAGGATTTTCTTCAATTCAAATTGGCTACTTTCTGACTCATTTTTAAATTACTTTTTTGTTCATAAACGTATCAAATTAGCAGATAACCTTATTCAAAAAAGATGCAATCGAACTGTTTTTTCCCTTTTGGGGAACAAACACTCAGTCAAATTCGGCGTTTTGAACATAATTTCCAGAGACGAAAGCGCAAGAAAGGAGAAAAAATTCATCTTCCTGAGAGAATTATACTTTTAATTTCAGATGTCATCACTTGTCATCACGATAAGAATCACTTACTGGAAAAAAATTTTAGATTACAAAAATACCTTGAATATAGTTGTGTCTGCAGTTAACACGCTTATATTTAAAAGTAAATTAGAAAATGTCTTAGAAGAAATATAGCTTTCGAGTGCTGCCTTAATCAAATTCGACCATACGATTGTCGTCATGGTCTATAGTTGGCTCACCTACTTTTGGTTAAAAACTACTGTTCAAAAACTTTAATATATGTCTTGTACACATGCTCAATCCATGTTTAAAATTTCAAGTTATTTACATGGCATGATATTTCCAGTTCTACATTTACTTGCATTTTAAACGAATTCGGAAGATATTATTTCATACAGATTAATAATATGAAAATATATCACCTTTTGGATAAAACTTTTTGTAAATGTCGAACTAAATCATATTATCCTGCTTCGGATTACACATTTTTCGGAAAGTGTAAATTAAAAACCGTTAAATCGACATATTTAAACAAAAAATAATGATATTTATTCATAATTTCGAGTAGTATTATTTATTTTTTCTTTTCTTTTCTCTCCGTAGAATTTAATATATTTTAGTAGTATTTTTGAGAAACGCAGTTAAAAATTACAATGGCAAAATAAATTTAAAAAACTTTAAGAATTTTAAATTTTAATATTGTTGCAATTTTATTGCTTAGCTCTCCAATAATTGTCTGAGCGAAGCGAAGTCTTTATACTCAGAGATACGAAACGATATTAAAATTCAAAAAAATTCTTTCGTCAAGCAAATCTCAAAAAGTACTTGTCGGATTTCGGTTCTGTTTGTACCAATAGGTACCTGTGAAGGTAATCTGGTGAATGCACCTACTTTTAAAAATTAATTCCAAATAGTTTAAAAGTTATATTAAAAAAACTGATAAAAAAGCACAATTTATGTGCATACGTCACAGAATTTTGGTGAGCGTGATTTTCACCGGCTGGACATTTTCGTAGATAACCGAATCAGTACATGGAGTAAATAGTAATCATTTTTGCACTCAGAAATATTGAATACAATAAAACATTTTAAAATTTAATCATGCAGGAAAATAAAACTTATTTTTTTATATTAAAAAATGTCATAAAAACTTTGATTTTGAGATTTTGTGATAATCTCTTAATAGCATTTTTTGATCGCTAAAAGAATGTTTTATATATTTCGCGTGTGAAAATTAGAAACAATTACGTTTTTAAATAAAAAGTTTCTTTTATGACATCATTTTCCCTTTATATTTATTTTCATTGCATGTTTTCTTTTAACTTATATTTTGTTTGTGTATGGAAGTCAATTCTGCTCACTAATTTTTCGGCACGGATACCACAAGCGCATCAGATTTGGCGCAATTTTTTTCAAAGCCCATTTGGCGAAAACTCCCCTTTCAAATAACGCTTACATACACATTTTTAAATTATTTTCTATTTTCAAAAAGAACTTACAGTAAATAAAATAATAATAATAATTAATAACTATAAAAAGAAATATTTTATATAATTAAAAGAAGTAAGTGAAAGTAAATAAACATTTTATCTATACTAATATTATAAAGAGGAAAGATTTGATTGTTTGTTTGTTTGTTTGTTTGTTTGAATTGAATAGGCTCCGAAACTACTTGACGGTTTTGAAAAATTCTTTCACCGTTGGAAAGCTATACAATTTCCGGTGAACATAGGCTAATTTTTAATTGATTTATTCAAATATTTTCCTTAATAATTCAAAATTTCATTATTTTTCATACAGAATCAATTAAAATTTTTCCGATAAAAAATAACCATTTTCTTTTCAGTTGTCAAAAAAATCAATATATGGAAAATAATTTCTCCTCGGCAATTAATTTTTAGTTGAACAGTATCCACGTGAAAAATTAAAATAAAAAAAATTTCAAAGGAAAATAAATATGACGTCATTTGTTATATTATCGGAAGTTTTGTTTGCACAGATATCATATACACACCGAGGTAACCTAATGGACACTAAATTGATGTTATTTTGCCTGGCATGGCAATCCGACTATTGTTTATTTAATTATTAATAAAATGTTTTTTTATTTCCTTTCTCTTCTTTAAAATTATGTAAACTGTTTTGTCATATACTTATTATTTAAATACTAATTGTTATTATTTTTTAAATAACAGAAAATAATTTAAATATATATATGAAACTGGTATTCGAAAACGATTTTTTCGCCAAATTAGTGTAAAAAATTATCCTGCCGACCTCGGCGCGTACATGACTATTGCGCTGTTTTGTTTATGTATTAAGGATACTTTTAGATCATACATCCGATTACAGAAAATTAGTCAGATTATTTAATTAGAAGTTATTAAATTTATGTTTTTTTATTATGAAACAGACGAAGAAAAGAAAATTTACTATTGCTGCCCGACTGGAGAATTAACCTTGATGTTATTTTAAAAAACTATCGAAATAGCGATTTTTTAATTATTTGTTTACGTTTTTTTTTGTTTATATTATTGCAAACATTTTTCCACTTTTATACACGCATCACCTTGGCGTGATTTTTTTTTTTTATGATGCCAATTTGGAGAACACTGCGTTTTCAAATACCAATTACATTTATATTACTTATTTTTATTTTCTATTTTTTTAAAAAGGAAATAATAATAATAAACTAAGTCAATAAATAATTATGGAACAAAACAATTTACATAATTTTAAAAGAGAAAAGAAAAATAATGAAATAATTTACTCAAAAATAATCAACTATTACCGGATTACCACGTGAGGCATAAAATCACAATTTGCTGCAATCGCGCCAACGGGATCCGTAGATGACACCTGCACCTACATGTTATTGGCAATATTATTGTTTATACAATTTGTTTATATAATTTGGTAATACTTGATAATCCCATCGACCAAAAAACTATCGCTAAAGTATAAGGTTAAATGTCAATGGATGATTGTAAATGTCACATTCATTTCACTTCACATTAAATTTATTATATGTAATTGTTACTTCATCAACCAATTTTAATTCGATGTTTATTTGTATTTCTATTAACATTTTAGTAATTTATTGATTCTTTGATTATTTAAAATAAAAATTATGTCCATTTGTATAATTTGGCGAAATTGATCGACGGAATAATCAAGTAGTCGAACAAAAAACTATCGTCAAATTATAACATTAAATGCCAATAATGGATGATCGTAAATTTCACATTTATTTGAGGACAAACATGAAATAAGTCTGGTACATTTGTAACAATATCGTTTCTAGCACTTCTAATGTTTGACACTAAAAATCATAATGGAATCGATTACAGAAGGTAGAAAGATTTTATTAGATGCAAACTAAAGAATTATTTTTCTACAAAATTTAGTCATCAAGATTATTCTGATTTAACGGCTACATGTTAGCAACTGTTTTATAAAAGGAAGAGGTAGTGAAACTGATGTAATTTTAATGTTATTCAAATAATAAAGCTTTAAAACACACTTTTTATGCTTCATTGTTCTACTAAATATATAAGTGAAACACCCTTCTTCGTCTGCCACTTTCACGGAGGGCACCCTTTCCTTAGGACCTATATCCCACGTGTAGATAAATGGCCGTCATAAATACAAACAAACAAAAACTCTTCTTTATCTGTAAATAATTCTTTACATTTTTTACTCTATTATTCTTGCTGGAACAGATTAAGGCAGATAGGAAACTACAGTAGACCTGCTAGCAGAGGACGTTTATTAAAAAGTGTAACATGAAATGACATTGTATGTAGGCTACCACAGAACTACACATAGTGCAAGTTCAGATGTCAGGATTTTAAGAACTAAGAAATGATAATGTACAATCCGAAAGTTTATAGAGTTTGATAATCAATGTCACTAATCATTGCAATGCCCTCTAATGTAATAGTGTGATGACTCGAGAATATTTTGATTCCTGTTGTCATAACGGTCTCATGTTCATACGAAACTCTACTATAAATGATAAAATAAAAGAGATGGTGCTTTATTGCCCAAATTTTCGCCGACTTACAATAGTACAATATCGCAATGGCGTTGGCATGATTTTCAGCAATACGGAAGATCATTCCAGGGTGGTCTATACTGCTTTAAAATAAAATTTTTAAATCTAATATTTCATTTTTTTTTTTTTTTGAGTCAAGGTTTGTTTGGAAATATGGACCAGCGAAGCGGGCATAGCCTGCTAGTGAGTAAATAAACAAATAAATAAATAAAGCCGGGTTATACCATCTCAGGTAAAATAATGCCATTTTGACGCCAATTATGTACCCTGGTGCATATGTGACATTTTTTCCCATTTTTCATCCGTTTCCTATTGGCATACAACTTTGAAATATGGAGTATGTATGCATACCTGGGAGCAATACTGGAATTAGACATTGATTTTTCTTTTAATTCGATCCAAAAAGGGGCAACGGGGCTATTTTTTAAAGTTTTATACAATTTATACTAAATAAAGGAGCCACTTACCTATTTCTATATACCAGAAGAAGTAAGTGGTATGTAAAAACAATTATATTATACATAAATAAAATACTTGAGATAATATACTAGAGATATAAGCACCGGGTTTGGCGAGATTTTTTATGCCAATTAGGCGAAAACATCGTTTTGATTACCAGATGCATATAGCATGCTATAACAACGTTATTTATTTATTTCAAAATGAAAAAAAAAAAGGAATAAATGAAACATTTCCTGTTATTAAAAAAGATATAACAATCAATAAATGATAATATTTTTAGAACAATTTATTATAACATTTATATGATAACCAGCATGTTAGGCAACTAAACGCCATTTTGGCACCGATTAGGTACCTCGGTGTATATAGGGCATATATGTGCCATATTTATTTGTAAAATTGAGCATGAAAGCTTACCAGGTGTGTTTTCATAGGCGCTTATATCTTTTTGCAACATAGCGCACCTTTCGAAGCCAAAACTGCACAAAAGAAAAAATAATCAATATTTGCAGCATCTTTTTTTTAATGTAATGCACATTTTTTAATCAGTAGGCTCGATAATCACACCTCGTTTTTTTTTTTTTTTTGCTTTAAAAGATGATATTTCATACGACGTCTTTTTGAGATTCGTAGTTTTTCCATATTTGATAGTATGTGTCTACTCGTTTTGTACCCTTTTTTGTAACTTTTTTCTTTATTAACAGCGACATCTGGATTTCCTATTTAAATAAAAATTCTTCTAAATACAAAGAATTTTGTTAAATAAATAATAGGAAATGCGGACATCTATTGCTCAAAACACAAAATTTTTCCTACTGAGTTAATAAAAATCAGTAAAAACATAATTTTTATGATAATAAAAAGGTGACTTATGTAATAACAGAGTCATATATTATGTACGTTATGGATTAAGTATGAATATTTCAATGAAAAGTGATATTTCAAAAGTATTATGAAATTAGTTAAAAACCATTTATTTTAAACTAAATGAATAAAAGATTTATATTTTTAATGAAATAAATGGGATTTGAAAAATTATTGGAAATTTATCACCATAGATGTATTAATAATACAATCAGTACCTTGTATGCAAAATGGAACAATTAGCAATACTTTTTGTACCCGAAAAATGGTCGTTGCTTTTTTTAAGATTAAAAAGTAGATTACGAAATATTCCTATATAGAGATGCCAAACCCTTGCTTATTGCATAGCAGAATTTTCTTATAGGAAAAGTTATTTTTTAAATCCGCAGAATGTTCCAATTTAATAAAGCATTTTCTGTATTAAAATACCGGTATCCAAAATGCCGGAGACTTGGCATCTCTGCCTATAATATTTTAATTAATCACGGTACTTTTTTTAATCGGATTCAAATTTAGTGAAGACAACGTTTTTTGGCCGAAAGCAGCTTTTTTCCACATGTGTAACTACGATACAATTCCTTGATGTTGACTTATGAATGTTTTGACTTATGCTATTATTGCTTCCTCTCAATTATTTATTTGAATTTTAAATAAGATGACTCAAAATCGTGTTTTTTAAATATATGAAAAAAAAATGCATTTCGAGAGAGGGCGAAAAGGACAATATTTGGCGATTTATTACCTGCGTTTGGCTAAGTGTCTTACTACCTTGTATTTAATACTCTTCACAATACTTCGCTGTTATATGGACTTTGGCGCTTTTATAAAAAGTTTGACGTAATTCGGGCTTAAGAAAGCGAGTTTTTTACTGAATAATACAAATAAATGAAAAATGAATACTAAGAAATACTAATAAAAGAAAAATGAAGCATTATATTGATCTATGTATATTTAAAAATTCATCTGCTAGCACTAATTAGATAATTTATGTTATGTGTTTAGAATAGGAGATAAATTCTTTATTTCTATGCTATAAAGCATTAACGTTTGTGTGTTTTCCGTTAGCATTGGGAGTACCTAGCCGATTTAAAAAAATGTGGGCAAAAGATGTTGATAACCATCTTTGCTGCAAAATATACTATATTTTGCGTAGGAACAATAATCACCATCAATGCACGAGCAAAAAAAGTTCTAAAATTGAGAATTCTTTGATGTTGATATGACTAAAAATTTAAAAAATTTTTTTTTCTTTGGTGGCAACTTTTAAGATATAATATTCTCGTTATGAACAATTTCTAAAACATTCGATAATTTAATTTCACATATTAAACATTTTTTTTCTAGAAAAAGTTTTAAACCCAATTTATTGTGAATATTGCAATTTCTAGGATACTGTTGGGGTCAGAAACTATAACTTTGGCATCACAGTAACTTATAAGATGTAAGTGCTCGTTTAGGACAAATTTTTAAAAAAGGATTCCTTAACTCTTATCGACAACCTCATTGCATCCGTGGAAAACAGATATTCAACATTATAAACTATTCGGACGGATTTCACACCATATAAAATACACTCCATTTCTCTTCAAACATAATAGTTTATGTTATTTATAGTTTCTCAAATCGGTGCGAAGCTTCTGTTTCTGCTCATGACATCATTTCAAAGAGCTATATTTCAAATATAGGAAAATTTGGTGTTTTATTTTCTGTATTACTTTTAACATTTTGCATATTTCCAATTTTATATCCATGCATGGTTTGCTTTTCTTTTATAAAAATAGTATATGCAACAAGATTTTGTAGTTCTACGATTCGATATGCTTATTTTCATCATTATATTTTATCACAATGAATGACCAATTAAAGGTAACATCTTATTTTCTTTACTTATCTCAAGTTATTAAATGTGTGTTCTCAGCAATATCGCTCAGACTAATCCCTCTGAGGGAAGTCCTAGTAACAAAAATAAAAATACTTAGAAAATCCCTTTCATCTACCTTAAAATAATCAATATATATTTTTTTTTTACTAAGCATTAATTTACATAAAAATAATATATTCCATTCCATT
This sequence comes from Maratus speculifer, assembly GCA_964019185.1. Lineage (NCBI taxonomy): Eukaryota > Metazoa > Arthropoda > Arachnida > Araneae > Salticidae > Maratus > Maratus speculifer. Next base: position 221,808,063 of record OZ025289.1, read on the forward strand.
TCATTATTCTACAGATGTATGCAACTAATATAATAGGGTGATGTACTAAAAAACATACAGTCGACTCTCGTTAATTTGAAATCGGATAATTCGAATCTTCACTTATCTCAAACTAAATTTGAAGTCCCGAAATTTTCAATGGCAGAATAACATTAAAAATTTTTATTAATTCGAACACATTTTCTCTCGACTTCGTTTAGTTCGAACTAACGGGAATTCCGTTTTTTTTATTTTTACTTTCTTTCTCACGGATTTCAAATCATTTGAATAACTTTCTTCCTTTGATTTTTGTGAAAATTGTTCCGAACAAGTATATATATAATCCAATGCATTTGGTATCCACTTTCTTAGTGTCCCGCATGTCCATCAGTTACGCTTGAAATTTTTCTTTCATTGTGCTTGTTTCTAATCTTTTAATTAGTTCATGTATTTATACTTTCTAATTTAATATTAAATCATATTCTAACGATAAAGTCCAAAATAAATTTAAAAACACTATAACATTAATTCCTTTGTAATAGTACCCTATTAAGCATGTTTTTATTTCAAATTTTACATAATTCGAGCATTTTTTGTGGTCCCGACAAGTTTGAATTAACGAAAGCCAACTGTACATGTATTTATTCTGTGTTCTAAACAACCTTTAAAACAAGATAAGAAAAATCCTCACATAGCATGCACTATGGGATCGTACCAAGGTCAGGGGTCGTATATCATGTTATTTTCCATCGTGTAGAAACGCTCTATCGGTGGAACCCTTAATCGATTTTTCAATGTATAAAATGACATGTGTTTGGAGGGTGAAAATCTTTAAACACAGTCCGAAAATGGAGTATATAACGGTCTGTTTTTTTCGGATTTCACACTTCCGTTTTCATCGGTACATATCATTACTCATTCCTAATTACTCTTATTTTCTCACACTCTGACACATAAGTCACACTGATGATTGAGTATTTTTGGCTATGGAGGGAACGAATCCTGTCCATTACCACTTTTTTTCTCTCTTTCTCTTCCTTCGATGAACTATCTATTCGAGTTATCAAAGATTGTGAGCCAGATCAATTTTTCTCATGACCTCTGCGGGATGCGAGGTCGCTAACTTTCTTTTGAAATACGAATCTTGATTAATGCGTAGACCATACTATTTTATGGTGCTGGCCGGTAACCATTAGGTGATTCCAGATGCATTAGAAAAATCTGCAATCAATGATCATCGTAGCTCATTTTACAATGGATGAATTACGTATTTCAACGGTACGCAGCATGCAAAGCAAGGAATCCAGTCAAAATTGGGGCCCATTTTTAACTCTTTTAAAAATTATATTTATTAAAAAGAGGCCACTCTGCAAATATAATTAATAATAGAAATAAAGAAAAACAATAACATAAATTAATTATAAGACCATATTATGAAAATTAAGTTTTTGTTATTATTATTATTATTTATTTTTTCGCGTGAAGCAAATCATCTGATAATTACCACAGAATGATTCAGGACAATTACAGTAGAACCCCGCTAATTCGGACGCCGATAATCCGGATCTCCGGATAATTCGGATCGGTTTGGTCTTTTTTTTTTTTTTAAGTTTGAGAAGCGATTGGCTAATTTCCATAACATTAACTTGTTTCATCGTCGTATTCGAAATTAAAAGAAAAACTTTTTCTGACATGTTTTCGGAATAATTAAGCAAAGTAAACATTATTAAAGTCTGCAAATATTCAATAAGTTTAACATAAAGCTGATTTTCTGTTAATATGTTATATTTTATTTCATTTTTTTTTCTAATTCTCCGGATAATCCGGATTTTCGATAATCCGGATTAGGTCCGGTCCCAATTAATCCGAATTATCGGGGTTTTACTGTATTTCTGAAAGAAGATGGGGCAAAAATAATTTAAAAGAAAATTAATAATTTCAATTATACATTCCGCATTCTTAAAAGTTAAAGTAAAGAGAATTAAAAAATAAATCGTATGAATACATAATATTTAATATACACTACACGATACAATTAGTGTCCATTTTTTAAGTCTATAAATATAACATAAAAAAACATTTTTTTGTAATGATATTTTTAAATAAAAATTTATAAAAGCTTAAAGGTATGAAAATATAAAATAAAAATATAAGAACAACTTTAAAAAAATAATATATTGCTTGCACGAGTACAACGAAAATATAAAGTAACAGTACCACGGAATTTTATAATTCATTATTTTTCCACTGATGAACTTTGGCTACCGAAACAAAATAAAAAAGAAATGAAGATTAGATTTAACTTAATAAGAGTTCCTCGAAACATCAAAGTTCAGTTGCCCCACCCGTCAGTTCAAGGAGGGACGGAGAGGAATAGAATATCAATTTCAAATGACGGCATGAAATATCTGCATAACAGGAATTAACGTCGTAACGAATAGTTTTCCTATAGAACGAAAGCTGAAATACCATTTAGAATTACCATTTCTCTATAATGGCAAAATAATTAAGTAAGGTGGCTCCCAGAGGGAAGTAAATAAAATCCATCAACAATGGCCCAGAGCAGACCGGGTCGAAATATTTCGTTGACACTAATTGCTACAAGCAATGAATTAGAAATAGGAGAAAAAAAGATGGGGAAAAAAGCGAAGACCTTCTCAATCCGATGAGTTTCATGTATGATGGGTGGCGCCATTTCTAAAATGACTAAGGGGGAAAATAATCATCAGTGGTCAATGACTACTAATAATAATTTCATTAAGCGGCTATTTTTTTTTTTTTTTTTTTTTTTTTTTAAACAGTGGCGATTTTTCAATTTAGTAAAAGTGCTAAATAATGAACTTAATAAAATTTTTATTATCTAAAATGAAATGCCTCAAGTAAATATTACACTATTGCAACCATCAAAAGTGAAATCATTAATGAAATGCAAGAAAATTTTATCCTCTCTCTGTAGTAAAGGGGAAATAGGGTATTTATGACACACAATTTTCAATAGCAACTGTTTTCCATGTATTGGATCGGTGCTAATTTTGTCTAAAAGGAACTATACTGGGTTCTCCGCTTCTCCCCCCTTTCCCCTAAAAATATTAATAATAATTATAAATATACCACATTTAAATATTTAGTTTCTCAGAAAAACTATTTTAGAAAAAATTAAAAATATTATAAATAATTTGTTATTTCCACGCATAGGTATTGAATATTAAAATATGCGAAGCTGATTAAAGTGATACATTAACTTATAAAAAGTCAAGGAAATTATTTAACATTCTACATATTAAAATTTATCAAAATATATTTGTAGAAAAATTAGGGAAGTAGTATTATTATAGGGCTCCGGGGAAGAAAAAAAACCTGCATTAATTTTTTTTGTTTTTTACTGTTTAAAAGATGTATCTATCTAAATTAGAATAGAAAATATTAATTTTTATGTTTTGGTTTGTTTTTAAATTTTAGCTTTCAAACAATGGTTGTTATGGAAATGACTCCCTTTGAAAATGAGTTTTTCTTCATGGTGGGTTGTTACATCATTCCTCCCATTTAAATTGTTATAACCCAAGAACCATTAAGGACAAATGTTTGAAATTTGGACCATGTCTTTTTTAATTATTTTATTTTAATTCAGCAAATTTGAAAGGGAAAAAAAGTTGATCCTTTTTTTTTTTTTTTTAAATAAAAATTATTTTAAAATGTGTGCCGGACCCCTTAAAGAAAATAAATATTTGCAAGTTAATCCTTTTTTTTTTTTTTTTTTTTTTTTGTTATTTTATTTGGAGATATTGGCAATAATTACAAATGCATCAAGAAAAAAAAAATAATTTGAAAAAAAGAGCCTTAGTTGACTACAATTTTATTCCCACTCTTGCGGCCAAAACAATGCCTTTCAAAGTTTTAACCCCGTCTTTGTGAAAGGAAATCAGGAAGAATAACAACTTAAGTACAAGATAGTGATAATTCTGCGGATAAAACAGATTGGCCCCCGGCAATCCAGTTTCTCAGCAAAGTCCATAGTCCACGGACGAATGCTGATGAAACCCAAAACGCTTCAATGCACCCGGGGAACAATAAGTAGTGGGCGATTTTCGTAAGGAGGGATGGCAGGTAAGAATAGCTTACAGTTACAGACAATTGGAACTTTAATGACGGAACAATAAGAGCAATTACACTCCTGACACATCGCCGATAGGTAGTTAGCCGCTGTTTTAGAACATGATCTGGGAGACCGATATTAAATATTGACAGAATATAACTGTTCAGTAAATAAGGCTAATAATGTGTAAGGGATAGATTGATTTGAATGGATATAACAAATTGCATGTTATGTGATATCAGTTTGAATAAGTGAAAGAGGACATAATGTAAATGTATGTATAGACACAAGTGGTTAAATATGATTTATTATTTAAAAAAAGTTTCAGCAACATAATCATAAAGATAAACATTAATATTGCTATAAGCAAATGAATAGGCTATAAGCAAATTAATAGGTGAATAAAATATGAATTTGAGTATTTAATAGTTTAAAAACATAGAAAACATTAAAATATTCTTTAGGGAAAATGTCAACCAGGTAAAATAAACCATCCTTTTCACACACAAATAAATTAAATTAAAAAAGAAAAAATAGAAAGAAAATGAAAATTCGTCATTATCACTAATTATTTTAAAATTTACAATTTTCTAATACTCTAATAAAATCCCTTTCTGAATCATTGAGAAATGTACATTGAAATATTTAAAATCAAGTGAAGGGGAGAAAAAAAAGAAAAAAAAATGCTTTTTTTTTTCCAAAAATAAATTTTGAAATTCTGCAACAATTGTTGGTGAAAGTTAAAACTTATAAAATTGTAAAAAAAAACATCAAAAATATACATACAGGGGAAAAACTATAAATTAATTGTACAAACCATCTTCCTTTAAAGTCGATTTAAAATATACATTAAAATTTTGACTACTATGTCAAAATGACAATTAAAAAAAAAAAAAAAAGTCGGCAAATTTTCAATTCTGCTTTGAATTACTATAGGAGAGACAACATTTTTCAAAAAAAAAAAAAAAAAAAAAAGAAAGAAAGAAAGAATAAATTATATACAGTGTTGAAAGTAAAATACAAACTTCTACTTCAAAAAAAGAAGAAGAAAAAAAAGACTCTCTAAACTTGTAAAAAGAGAGAACGGACATTGTACCTGTTTAACGACCATTCCGCGGACAAAAAAAGGATAAAAAAAAATAAGTAGATGGAAAAGGAGGAAAGATAGTAGCCTCTGGCCGTATTATTTTCCAAACACTTTAAGCACTTAATGACAGGCGCAGGCTGGAATGCTGCAACAGCGGCCTGTCTCCAACAGGCCATCAAAAAGGGAAAAAAAACCGCTCTAGATGCAATTTTCTTCTACCTCTGTCTATTTAAGTTTGTGACACATTCCATATTATCAAGTAGTTTCCCAGAAAATTGTTTGTAGTATGTTGCTAACCACTGGAGTGTGACTTTCGTGCAGCTAGTTATTTCAACAGTTGGAGAAATAGAATCATCTGTTCTCCCACCCCTTTCTTAACTCTTTTATTCCAGGATTTTTTTTATTATTATTTTTGTAAATTTTTTCTTTTGCAGTATCTTTTTCCTTTTATATTTTGAAAATAATAAAATTTTGTAAAGGGAAATACGATTACTTGAGCAATACTTTAAGACTGTTTAATTTCTTAGTGCTATTACACCCTCCATTCTTCAACCTTACGTTTTCTCTTTAAATGGGTATTCATAATTTCTTCGGAATCAGTGTTTAAAATATTAATTTAGTAAAAAATGACATAAAATGCTAGTTTTCAGGCGATTAATTTGGGCGGTCAGGGATCTGTTTAGGAAGAACTTGAATTCCTTTGAAAGACCCTTCACAAAAAAATTTCTTTGAAAACAGGATCCCCCATAAAATTCTTTGTGTTAAAAATATGCCTTTCACAAAACATTTTCATCTACAAAATGAGTTTTTCAAAAATTCAATCATTTAAAACTTTGTTCTGCCATCTTTAATACATAAAGAAAAACCTAAATATAACGTAATTTCAAATTCAGAAAGTTATGGCTAGATTTTTCACAAATGTAAAAAATTATTTCCAATTTTACAAAATCAAAAATTTTGTAAAAAACAACAATTTGTGGGTAGACACAAACCTTAATTTAGGTATTGAAATTTTATTTTATACTTTCTTCAATCCTTTCACTTTAAAAGCAATTATAATTCTAAAAAAAAAAAAAAAAAAAAAAAAAAAATGAATGATTTGCACTTTCTGCTAAATTTATTATTTTCAAAATTTTACTTCAGAAACTAATTGTAGAAAAATAACCAACTGTTCATTTTCTCTTTATTTACAGAGGCGGAAAGCGAAAACAACTGAGTTTAAATGTCTAATTTTTTAATCGTTAGTTTGAATGACAGAATTTGTTATTTTCTTAAATTTTACAGCAGACAAAATAGCTTGTAGAAACATTCTTATTAAAAGTTCTTTCTTTTTACAATGGAGAAAAATGTAAATCTAAAGCACTATAACAAATATATCTGAGCACTAGATAAATGATCATTTGAAAACAAATGGATTAGACATAAGGTGAAAACTTGCTCTAATATTCCTAATTTTTCTTTTTAATTTACACGAATTATTTATACGTATAAAAGCAAATCAAGATAGAAAAGTTTCTTATTATCATTATTATTAATGTACGCATAAGGTAGCCATTGTATTTCTATCATATTATAAATATTGGCACAAGGAAACAAAATTGTTTCAAAATTGTAAAGAGCCTAACAGCGCCATTTTAATGAACGGGTGACCTTTTAAATGACAGATAAGCAAATCGCTTTCAGCTTTCCAAAAATCAAATAAAATCTAACATCAACGGGAAATAATGAGATAAATCTACAGAAGGACATTGAAGAAAACTTCCATTCATAGGTATCAACAGAGTAGCACGCTCCACTTCCGGTTGTTGCTCTACTTCCGCTGAATTTTACACTACAGCCAATTCATTCATTCATAATCCCGCCTACACCAGGTCACGTGGCGACACTCATTCATGAACAAAAGGAAAGCCACTGCGTCGATGTCACCTATATGCTTCCTAATATTAGATCACTGTGGGAAAATCTTCAGAGAATTCGGTGATGTCTACAAATGCTCTAAGCAGAGATAAAGGAGCGAAAAATAACTCAAAAACAATACGATAGTTCCATTTTACGACTTTTTTTTTTCTTTTTCTTTGCCGACATTTAATTCATAAATCGGTAACTTAGTTCCAATGAAGCATGAAATATGGGATTTGAATGAACTAAATTTTTTTCAAGGCGTTCATTTTTTTTTTTTTTTTTTTTTTTTAAATCTATTCTGTGTTTATAAATTTATTATTTTTATCATTTGGGTAAAAAGGGGATTGAGGAATTAAACCCTGTAATTACACATAAAATAGTGAAAATAGCATTTTTAATAAAAGTAGAGACTTAGTGTAATCTTAAACACCATAAATTAAGATGACATAATATTTTCGTTTATCAAAAAATATAAATCAATGACATGTTAATATGGAGTTGTTCAAGTATTACGTAAGCAATTAGGGGGTCACCTCACCACTACATTGAAACTCAATAAGAGGCAATGCAGAAACATAGATTTAAAGATCTTTGATACCAGACTAGAAATATGAACGGCAAATACATAATATTTCTGTAATTCTTGTTAAAATTTTTAGTAATGTGCCTAAATAAGTTACGGCCTGTTGTATTTCTTAAAGTTTGTTATTGTCGTTCAATGTGATAAATAATAATATAATAAAAATTATTTTGTATTCTAAGAACGCAATAAGCAAAATCATAGTAAAAAAAATTTGTTTCCCTTCGATACTACAATCCCTGTTATGACTATGTAAATTTGCTGGGCTAATAATGTAATGTATCGCTGTCATTTTTTATGGAAAACTGTGTTGGTGTTAAAACATCATAAAATCTTATGTAAGCAAAGGGGGAGGAGTATAGAGTTTGCTTATTTTTTCTTACAAAGGAAGAGGGGGGGGGGGCAGGTTTCAAAATAGCCATAAATATGGTTACTTAATACTTGAACGGCCCCTATCACTCCCTCTTTCAATTAAAATAGAAGATGAAGAGAAGAATTATAGTAGTATTATTAAATAGGATAAAAAAAAAATTTCACCTCTACAGAAAGTTGAATATGACACGCATTCTTATTTCTAAAAGAACATCATAGTTTAAAAGACTTATACTGACTTACTAATAAAGACACTTTTATTCAAAAACGACAGATTTATAGTGATTTTATATTTTTTCATTGTTGCCTAAAAAACTGTCAAATAAACTGCTATACCTAGCTCATAGAAATATAAATGTCATATTTTGAACCTCGTCTGTAATTCATATTACTCAAAAAAATTAAAGATATGTTTTACTTTTCTAAATAATTTATTTTTCAATTATTTTATGTCCCTTTTTGAATAGGGATGGAATATATAGATTTAAGCTTCCGAAATCGCTACATTTTTTTTCTTTGTTAAGCTATAGCGCTGCAAGGTAGGTTGTGACATCAGTCACTGTGAAGAAAGTATCTGATGACTTATGAAGTCCCACCTCCCTCTTGCTGAGGCAATGTTGACCTACCTACGAAAAGGTCAACGTTTTCGGCAGTGATAACAATATCCAGAATCTAATCTTTAGATGAAAAGAGAAAAAATAGACAGGGCGACTACGACCTCGCAATATTGTATATCTTCCAGGTACTTTTTAGTTTATTTTTACTCAATGGTATAATAAATTGTCACTTAGAATTAAAGATAATAGTAGGATTTATAATGCAATACATATGAAGATACAATAGTAAAGCAAGCCTAAAAATGTGTGGTTATTGCGTTATGTATAATTCTGCATCATATAGATCACATTTTTAGATTAGCTATCATTAAACATACAGCTTGTAAACATGACCAAACGTGTTTGAAACATATCAAAATACATGACAGTATTTCTTTATACCGCATTGCTTGGGACAGAAGGTTGTGCAGGTTATAAATTTTTACATAATATAGATAAGTTCATACATTGTTAGATTTACTTTATAAATATTGTCAAAATATGTATGGATCCAAATCTTTCATTACGCATTTTAAAGCATGTTTATAGTAACAATAGCATTTTTTTCATTACGCAGCTCAGGGAGATTAAAATGAGCTTTTTTTTTTTTTTTTTTTTTTTTTTTCTTTAGCAGCCATTTTTTTACAGGGAGAAAAAAAAATATTTTGCAATCCATTTTTTTTTTTTTTTTTTATAAACAAAACTTCAAAACAAATCATTAGTTAGGTAAAAAAAAAAAAAATTGAACAAATGAGTTTAATTCGATATTTGTTAGCTTTATTATTTTTTCTTTTTAATATTCGTTTTAAAATCCTACAAAGATGCAAGTTAACAAAACAAATTTTGAATAAGGATTATAAGGAAGTAATAGAATGTTTAAAAATTAAAAAGAGGGCGAAGGTATGCATACACCAGCTTTTATTTTAATGTTTCTACAATGGTTTGAAATGCTAATTACAATATGCTAACACGTGCAGAGAAACTTAAGCGTGATAGACCACCCCTCTCTGCTTCTTCTCTCCCACACGACTTTTTACTTTTCTTTGCATCGATGGAACCTTCAAGGATTTGCTTTTGTTATTTTAGTTCTTTATCACGGTCTTCACAATGTAAGTTATATCACGAGCCAGACATGCGCCTAATGGCTTTTTTTTTTATTATTATTATTTTTCTTGAGGGAAGAACAAGTATGGTAGGCGAAACACAAGTTCTGAAAATGCTCCAACATAGACAAATGTTCTGTAAAAATATTTTCACAAAAATATACGAAACAGGTATAATTCTTAAATTCTTATGCATTTCCCAATATGCAACCAATCTCCAATGGCATTTTTTTTTCATTTAAAGAATCAATTAAAAATAGTTTTTTTAATTTTGTGGGTGAAAATAGATTGTATGTAATTTAAAGACTCTCTCGGGGGGAAAAAACAATCAAGTCTGGTGTACTATTAATAGTGCATGTCTTTTAATTGAGTGTTATTTTGCTTTCATACTTTTGTTCCTGTTTACATGTAGTAATGTTAGTATGTGTCTATGCATGTACTGCATGTCTTCATTAGTGTTTAGGCATTGAGTAATAATCAGGGGTGGGAAAAACATCATTATTGCTCGGTGGCGAGTGGATTTTCTGGCAAGGCGAGTGCTTTTTTTAGTTTTGGAAAAACTGTAGGCAATAGACACAGTATCAAAGACACTTTTTCAATCTAGATATTTTAACTTTCAAAATTATTGCAGTGTACATATGGTACTAAGTTCTATCTTATATTAAGCTTACCTATATTGCATGTATTTCTTATTATTATAGAAAATAAAAGAATTACAAAAAAGTATTGTACTAATAGTAAGTTCGTGCGCTATTTTCAACTGTGTGTGTGTGTGTGTGTTGCATCGTGCGGGCGGGTGAAATAAATTTTTGGCTGGTAAGATTTTTGAAAAATTCCCCATCCCTGGTAATAATATAATATTATTTTCTTTACTCTCTTTGCACCGTTTGCGACTCTTTTATTTTAAACGTACATTTCACTCTTTAAATTTAAAATAAAGATTACTTTTCTGAAACAATCATACGTCATAAAGTGCAAAAAATATTAGAAAGTTGGAATATCAGTTAAATCCTGTTGTAACATATTTTCTAAACATCTCCAAAAATTCTTCCTTAGCCTTTTGTCATATAAATATAAATTGAATAGTACGCAAAACAACAAATTTTGATATATTTCAGACTTAAGTTTGATAATAAATTGATGTAGTTCGTTTTTCAGGCATTATTATCACTAAGTTAACAAACTATTTAGTTTGCAGAATTGTGATACTTTTAAAATTTCAAATAAAAAAAAAATCACGCAGCGTCGTTTTTAGGATAAATACAAGTAACCATAACTAAAACATCTCTTCCTTAAATTATAGCCGCATATGACAAACCTTTTATTTTTATTTTTTCTTCTTTAAAGTTGGTTTTTTGCATCACATCACCCCCAACATAAATTTTAATAAAAATAATTTTTCTACCTTAAAAAATAAACCGTTTGTTTCAATTTATTATTACTTATCTCTTTGTGTAAAAAAATATCAAATAATATGGTTGCAGCAAAACATGACAGACAAATTTTCTGAGTTTGCCTTACCCAGGGATGAGATTGACAAAAAAGTAATAAAGAATACTGCCCAGTTAAACTGATGGCATTGAGCTCACAGGCTGCAAATACTAATTGTACATTAAAGCCTCATATTTTCGAGGGTTAATTCCGTTCGAAAAAAAATTAAGAAGGGAAACAGCTCTCCCCTTTCCTCTTTTATTATACTTAATCATTGAACCTCCTATACTATCAAAGACATGCTTTATCATATAAAAAATCTATATCCAAAATTCAGAGCAAATGAGATAATTCTTAATAAAAACCCATTTAGCATTTATATAATTTAAAAGGGGTTATCCCCCTCTTTTATACTTAACCATTAAACTTCCAAAACTATTCAGAGATTTGAACGAAATCTCAAAATTCTGCTTGAAAAACCCATTTATATAAATTAAGGGGGGGGGGGCATTAGAACCCCTGTTCCCCCTATTTATGCTTATTCAATGAACACCTAATAACAGTCACGGAATCGCCTCATCAGAATGATCCTAATCTAAATTTTGAACGAAAACTTAATTCTGCATGAAAATCCCATTTATATCAACTAAGGGGAGGGGCATGAGTCCCCCGTTCCCCCTCTTATACATATCGAATGAACTCCAAAAACTAATCAGGGAAGCGCCTTGTCAGGATATACCTACATACAAAATTTCAAGTGGATCGGATATTTTTATCATGAGTTATCGCGTTACGCACGAACGAACATACAGAATGGACGGGCACATAAGCTCTCAGGCTATGATAGCCTGTGAGCTAAAAAGTCTGAAAATTGCGCAAACGACATTTGAGCAATAATACTTATGAATTTCAAGCGGAATAAATATTATAATAGCTATTAAAATTTATATATTGCATACAATTTAGCTTTGAGTAAATTAAAAAGAAACTGTTAAAAAATTAGGCAGAAATTATTTACTTACTGCAGTGAAAAGTCTATTTTACCAAGATATAGAACATTACAATTTAAAAATATTCATGTCAGTGGTTTTATTAATTTTAAAAATAGTAGATACTTTTCTTGAAACAGCAAATCAAAATAATTGCAACCACATTAAATATATAATAGAACAAAGTTCCTACTCTTTTTTTAAACAAAAATAAGTTTTTAAGGAATTAAATTGATCATAATTGATTGTTAAAGGTGCAGCAAGCCAACAACTAAGAATGAAGATTTAAAGAAAAATAATAAAAAGTAAAAAAACATTAGAGTGTTACTTAAAAGATAAATTAGTAATACTATGGAAAATTTATTAAAAATTCAGAACATTAAAAGGAATTCAGAAAAAATAGACTGTTATAAGTACAAAAACAAAAGTAAAAAACTAAAGAAAAAATATAAAAATTTCCCCAAAATTTAATTGGTGAAATTTCTTTAAAAATTGAAGAAAAATGTGAAATTCAGACTAAAGTCTGAAGAATCTCGTCCCTGCTTACCAAATCTCAAAAAATTCTCTGTCCAAATGGGCATACAACGAAATTTGCTACTTATTTTCGTAATCCTTTGTCAAAATTAGCGATTTTTTTTTCTGCAGTCGTTCTTCAAATTTCTGGTTTACTTTTTTATTTATTTATTTATTTATTTATTTATTTGCAATTGTTTGATGAATTTTGGTTCCCCACCCAGTGTTCTCGCTGACATTTGACCAACGTTCATTATTAGGCTAATTAAAAATAAAAAATATTCGCCAAATGAAAAAAGTATTAGCAAAATAGATTCGCCGTGTAGCACAAAAAGAAAAAAAAAATCTTTAATACTTTAATGTAACCCCTTTTTCTTTTCAAAATGTTCTAAAATAACCTAAGTTTTTATAACTGCGAGAACGATTCTTATTAATTTGATTTCGACTATCCACTGCAAATATATTAAAAATATGACGCATATGTATGAAAATGAAAAAGAAAGAAAAAGCAAAAAGCAAAAATTGAGTACTAGCAATTTGGCGAATCTAATCACTTGTTTACTCGCCAAATGAAGAATTTAGTCGCAATTTGGCGCAATGGCGAACGACAGCGAGAGCCCTGTCCCCACCCCTTCAAGACAATTTAATGAATTTCGAGATTTTTTCAATTTTTCTCCGTAACTTTTTAGAAAATATTTGCAATTTCCCTGACTCTTCCAATATTTTTTGTAATTTCCTTGACTGCTTTGAAATTCCCTAACTTTCCAGATTTTCTTTGACTTTATATGACGCTGAGAACTCCGAAAGAAGCCGAATGCACAAAATAATCTTCAAAATCAGTAAAATTAACAGGTTTACATAAAACAAATGTCGACAAATTAACTATTTACCATAACACTCATTAAAATGCATAAACAAAACTCATCCCATTAGCTGAACATCCTGGTACGAGATGTAAGCGAGTAGTCATATTTCCCTAAAGCTACACAGGGGCTGGGTTGACCCTTCTACTGAATTAGAATTCTGGTCCGGTTCTGGGAGTCCTTGATGGCGGATTCTAAAAACACCCACATTTTCTCTTGTATAGCCTCACCTATTTTTCATGCCGCTAAAAAAACACAATAAAGAAGTTTCTCTGAGAAGAACCGAGATGATAGGGTGGCAGAATGCTCTGATTCACCACTTCAATTAAACATGTCAGTTCGCTTTAATAATATTGTGGATAGAGACGCCTGGGAAAAAATATTTTAAACGTTTTTCATTTTCACATGTGTGAAACATAGAAACGTTACCCGAAATATATGTAAGGAAGGAAAAGTCTGTCAATCATTATGTTAATAAAAACTGCAGAATCTGAGGGTGAATATAATCACAAAATGTCAGATTTTGATCATCTGAGATATTGAAAATATTATTCATTGAAAACAATTCGAATTTTCAAGAGATAAATTTATTTTCTATTGGAGAATAAAAGATTTTAAATGTAAAATTGTTAAATTTTAAAAACCTTAAATAAAAAATTAATTTTTATGCAATTACGTGTCATTTCTTGGTATATGTATGCCAAGATAATAACAATTCCCTTCTAAAAAAATTTTATATTCTTGATTTTTTTCATTTTTAGCTCTACCATTTAAGTTTTGTTTAAAGGAATATGTTTTCAATAAATTAACTCAAATTCCATGTAATGTTCAGTTTTATTTTTTAATTTATGGAAGTCAGGAAAATGACATAATAAAAGTCTACTAATTTTTTACAAAGATTTTAATCACATTATTTTCAAAGAAATATCTTAAAGATTTTGCCGGTAGCTATGATTTTACTACTTCTGACTTGAATTATGCCAAAATTAAGAATTACTTTGCAGCACCATATTTATACCTGATAAAGAACTAAAGTGAGCAGGCCAGGAAAATGACATTCATTTTCAGTGACAATCATACTTTAACTATAAAAATTATTTGTAAAATACAGAATTTGTTGCCTTTATTATATGCGTGTTTTATAAGATATAAATATTAATTTGAAATTAAAAATATTGAAAAAGATATTTATACAATATAGCAGAAGGCTTTTTACTTTGCACACATCACAGTGTGACATGCCATGAAAATGACAATCGAAAATTCTAACTTTTTTTAAATTGCTTTATTTGTGTTATTAGAAATGCAATGTCTCTTGAAAATACTTATAAGGCTATTTTTCATTAGAATGTATCAAAAGAAATTGTGTTATGTAACATTTAATAGGAATTTTTTTGTGCGGACTGCAATTTTCGTATTTTTTTATATTAATGCCTAAACAACCCATCACTGATTCATTCTTATGATTAATAATGTACTTAATGCACACACACACAAAAGAAAAAAATTGCGAAGAACTAAACCAACCGAATATACTCGTGTAAAATTTGAGGGATTTTAGACAAAATTTGGAGCTATGGGGGTGGGGGGGTCGACTTATAGACAATGTATAGTAAAGGGAAAAAATAATGTAAATTTATTGCAGATATTCGGAGAATGGGCAAGTCTTTTAAATAACCACATATGGGTTTAGGTTGGAGATAGATAAAAACGGACAATGGTCAGTTCCCTGTAATTGACAAAAATAGCTCAACAATAATGTCCCTGTAATCATTCTGGCCCCATTTTCTTTTGGGATAGAATTGTTATCAATACAGAGGGTTCCCTTTCAGCATTTTAATCCTATTTTTTAAAAGAGTTAAGCTTGAGAATGTTTCTAGAAATCTCTTCTGACAGTTATTTTTTATTAGACATTCTCAGAACACATGGGACCCGGCAGAATGAAATATAAAGTTAGGCTAAAATAGAAGGGAAAAAAAAAAACTTTTTTTTTTTTTTCGTCAAAGAAAACTTCCTTTCTTTTAAAAATTTAATTATTTTAAATCATTTGGGAAGAACAAATTTAACTATTTTTTTTTTCAAAAATCATCGAAGTAATAATTAAAAAAAAATTCCTAAAATTTTAAAATTCGGGAAGTAACAACAATCCTCCAGTGCCTTCCGCCGCGTGCTATAACAAATTCAAATCGATGTGCAATTCCATAAACAGAGTCGCTCTCCGACAGTACACGCAACTTGCATGTCTCCATCCTCTCTCACTAGCTTCTCGCAAAAGAAGGTAGCCTTCTTATCTATCTCTCTCTTTTTTTTCCCCTTCTACTTTGAAAGCTCGCTCAGTGTCGGGAGGGAAGGCAGTCGATCTGGAGGAGGCCAGATGGCAAGCGTTCTTTGTTCGTTCGGATCGCGTTCCCACGGTGGTTTTCTTCTGATGCTGGGGCCTGGTTCCTTGCAAGCCAGTCACGCCACGGGCATCGCACACAAGAACAGGCCGCCTTTTTTCTTTCCTCGGAGCGGGGAACGTTCCAATATTTAAAAAAAGAGTTTGTTTTTCCTGCTGAAGAGTTTAATTTCCATGGGCGCTCGCTAGGGGGTAGGGAATCAGGGGGGATGGCAACTGTTCTTCCTTGATTTTTCGAATTTATCTAAACAAATTTTGGGTACTTTTCATAGCTATAACTGTTTGTATATGTTTATTTATCTCGGCGATTCAAAATAATTAAACCAGAAAAATGGACTGGAGCTTTTTCTGTCGAGGGGGGTGGGGGGAAATCCTTCCGTGGAAAACAAGTTTTTTTATTTACTTATTTGAATTTTCATATACTTATAAAAAGAGGTTTTGATAGAAAAAACTATAAAGATATTTAATAGTTCATTTTGAAAAAAATAATGAAAACTGTCGGAAGTTTATTTTTGGATATGGCTATTCCCAACATTTATGTATCACTTGTTATGTCCGTAATATGTTTGGCTCAACTAGTTGAGATTGGCGGTTTCAGCCAATCCCTGGGTCGAATCCTGGACCGGATTTTTTTCACCCATTTGGAAATTCACAAGTAATATAAATTGTAGTTTTTTTTAAACCTTTTCTTATGCCACAGGTTTTTAGGATATTAATTTAAAGCTAATTTTTTGCATACATTTTATGTTACATATTTATTCTTCATACAAATAACGCCTACAAAACAATTCGTTAAAAATAAGAGCTTTCAACTGAAATTGGGTCTTAGAGGTTTGTATCAAAATTTTATTGATATAAAATTTTAAGATTCTGCTTATTGAACTAAAAATAAAAATCACCATTTAATTGCATTTATGAAATGCATAAGTTAAGCATTTTGAAATATATCTATTCAAATTTATTCAATAACCAGTCCTTGACATCGAATGTCATACTAAATAACATCATTTTTGGATCTTTAAAGTGATTTAAATATTTTATTAAAATATATATTGAATGTTATTTAATAATTATAATAACCTTTTATTATCATTCAATATTAATGTTCATTGCAGTTAATAAAACCTACATTAACGGAGATAATGTCAAATATTGTTCTCTTTTTCTCTCTCTCTCTCTCTCTCTCTCTCTCTCTCTCTCTCTCTCTATTTAGGAAATCATAAAAAAAAAAAAAAATTAACAAATGTAATTGAAAGTAATGGTAGTAACAAGAACAACAAGGAAACGAATTGTATGCTGCACTTACATCATATATAAGGGGGAAATCGAAAATGATATGTTTTTGACGTCAAAATCAAATCTGGTTCGAGGCCAAAATTATTTTAACGTGTGTGATGCTATATTTAATTTTTGATAAAATGTTAATATCGTAATACAAAATTGGGACAAAATTAAAAGAAATGATGAAGGGAGATTCATTAACCCTTAACTATGTGCTAGCGGTCTCGAAGACCGCTGAGTTTTTCAAGTTTCACAGTTTAACTTGAAAAAGATAATGGTCATTTCTGTTTTTTTTTTTTTTTTTTTTTTTTTTTTTTTTTTTTTTTGTTTTATTTTTCCAGTTTGAGTTTTATTACTGCCTCTAGATACTTTTGAATAGCTGTATTTTATTTATAATAGTCTTGCATATAAAATTTAACGCATAAATAGTATTCTGAGAGTTAATGTAACATTTTATTGATCTTTAGATTAAGCTGTCTGACAGACTGCTCACAGTAGTTATGTGACAAATTTTGTCATAGCAGTTAAAAGCTAATTATTTGATTAAGATTGGGGGGGGGGGGGCATAAAAAAGGATGTTGTTCTTCGTCATATTAAAAGCTATTTATGACTAAATAATTCTTAATACAAAAAATTAGGCGAATTTCAAATAACTCTTTTGACTTAAATGACTTTTATTATGAGGAAGAAGGACTTTTGAAACATCTTTGCAGTTGGAAGTTTACCTCAAAAAGTAACTGTTTTGGAATTAGTATTGGTCATCAGTAACGCCAACTTTTCAAAAATATTGAATGGGGTCAAAAATTTTAAATTAAAATAACATATAATTTTTCCTCTTTGTGTGCATATATATATGTGGTACGAGGGCTAATGGGGAGCGAATGAGAAGTTTTTTAAAGTTATTTTTTTTTATGCAAATTTCTAAATTATTATAAATTAATTATAATTTTATTGAATTATATTCTTATAAATTTTATTTATAAATACACGAATATTTATTTTAAATAACGTTGGAAATGTTAACTACTGAAAGTGCAAAAGATTAAATCTCAAGAAAACGACATTTCAGTCACCTAAGGGTTTTAGCAATTCAAAACAGATGACAAGCGAATGCAGAAAATTTATTTGCAGGAGAAATTTAACCAGGTTTCGTACGACTCCTGGAATTTTAAAGACTAGAAAGTTATTTACAGGTATTTTCTTATACAAGATAGCGAAACTTCACGCTTTTAACATCATATTTCTTTCTTCGATTAAAAAACAGTCGAATCTCGTTAACGTGAATCTCAAAGGGAATCAAAATTTTGCTCATCAGGAGTCTTCCGGACTTTTCTCACAGGGTCCTGTTTTTGTGAAATTGGGAATTTTTTTCTTATATTTGTGAAAATTCTAGTCAGAATTTTGGAATTTTAAAGGATCGATCTCTTCAGGTTCTATTTTTCATATGTAAAAAGCTAAGTAATATGCTTTTTGGTGAGTTCCACAGCTTATTTACAAGCCAGATTTTATTATTAAATGATTGAATTTGTGAAAAGTTCAATTTGAAGATGAAAAAAATTCTGTAAAAGATCTATTTAAGAGACAAATAATTTTGTGAAGGGTCCTGTTTTGGGATAAAATTTTTTCTGAAGGGTCCTGTTAGGGGATAAAGAAAATTGTGAAAGGTCCTTTAAAGGATCCAAGATTTTCCCAAACATATCCCTGTTCATGTTATCATTAATCAAATCTTCGTATTAGTTTTTATAGGGGACTATGCAAACAATTCATGTTAAAAGTAATCCATGTTAAGCGTGTTCATGTTAACGAGGTTTGATTGTAATGGTAAATCTCTGATCCGTATGAATCCTGTTTAACTTATATACTTCTTAAAGGTTTTTCAGTGTTCCCATAAGATGCTCTAACTATTTTTCAAACAAAACTATTTTGAGGTAATTAATAAAACAAAATTTATTTCAGTGATTAAATAAATAAATTATGAATTAAATCAATTGAAATTGAGCCGGCGAAGAGGTCAAGTTATTGGATGGGCTTGCGCTTCATGGCCCCATATAAGTTGGCGCCACTGTTGATCATTATTGGTAACTACTGGTAGAGGGAGAACCCTGCATATTAAGGAACTATAATCATTCAACTTTCTGTCAACTGCTTCACTTTCCTCAAACATAGCAAAGCTAGATTCTAATCACAATAACATTCCTGAAACACATTAGACTCCTTTTCTAAAAAGCCCTTGAAACTCCCATGATCCGCGCAACAATAGCTACTTCTTGACCAAAAAAGAAATGGCAACCAGAAAAATAAATGCTCTATGCGCAAAAGTCACGCAGCAAATTAAAGGCTACGTCACGATAATGTTAATCACGAACTCGCAAATATCTTCAAGGTGAAAACCGATCCGATCGCGGATCCTATAACTCGAAACTCGGAGGGTTCATGAAGCGATGAGCACGATTCGGTCAGTTTTCACTGCAGCCACCGCACGGTTTCCGCAGGTGTTCCCGGGAATTCCTCCGACAGTTTCACGATCCAATACCTGAAGATGGGGCACGAGGATCAGTCCGAGATAGCATTGCGAAATATACAGGATCCACCACTAGCTAGAATTTGTTATGAGATGATTAATCGTGCACAAAATACTGCAGAAAACTTGATATTTCACAACACCAATCACTCAATGTGGTGAGATATTGAGCCATTGGTTCCAGAAGAATAAAATGCATGGAGGGGCGACATGCAGGAACACACGTGCCTGTAGTCTGATGCCAAAACAGTTAAAAGCAGGGTTGTTATGATTTTGCCCAGGCCAAAAAACCCGGGTGGGTTTTTTCTGAAAAAACCCACTTGAAAAAACCCAAGTGGGTTTTTTCAAAATTTCAACTTTAAATTACATATATAATGTATTTATATTACATATATAATATATTGTAATACATTTCTTAATATTAGTACACTACTCATAAAGTATTCTGACTATCATGGCTATGCCTATCATAAAGTTTATAACCATTACCCCCCACCCCAAAGAAAATAAATGTCCTAATTATACCATTACAATTTTTAATAGAAATAATTGTTAGTTAATCTCTGTAGCATGTGTAAGTAACACAAACAAATTTTTCCCATTAAAAAAATACTTTGGTGTGTAATACGTTCTATGTTATACAATAGAAACTCATAACAAAATGCCATATATGCTTAGAATCCTAATTTAATTATGTAGACATGTAGAATTACTTGGCTTATTCTATTATTTAGTACTAATAAAATATACTTTATAAATTATTACTAATAATCAATTTTTCTAAAAGCAAAGCATAATTTTGATTACTGTCATTGATTTATATATATTTGTAACAAATTAGTTACTTTAAATTTAGTAATAAATACATTTTTTTTTTCAAGCATTCTGAACCAACCACCTCCCATAACCCCCCAAAACCTGAAAAAACCCAAAAACCCCGAAAAACCCAGATAAAACCCTGAAAAAACCCAGTGGGTTGGTTTTTTCTGAAAAAACCCAGTGGGTTGGTTTTTTCTGAAAAAACCCAGTGGGTTGGTTTTTTCTGAAAAAACCCGGGTATTTAACAACCCTGGTTAAAAGTGCACAAAACTACTCATATTATTAATCAAGCACAAAATATTAGAGTAAATTTATACTTCGCAGGATCAATCAATGTGGAGAAACATTGAAGTATTAAAGCAAGCAGATTAAAATACAGGGAGAGGCTATATTTAGGAACACATATACCTATAGCTCGATGTAAAAACAGTTAATAATGCACAAACAGTTAAGCACGTAATTAATAATGCACAAAATACAGCAGAAAACTTGATATTTCTCAATATCAATCAATACGAAGAAATAAAAGCATTGCTGCCAACAGATTAAAATGCAGGAAGGCGAAATATGTAGAATCACAAGTGCCTGTAGTCCAATGTCGAGACAGTATCCCCCCCCCCCCCCCAATGAAGAACGTAAGCATGAAATAAACTAAACCAAGACTTTTTCTGTTACAACATACAAAACTAAGCTTCTGTATACTTTTTGAAAAAAGAATTTATACAGTTTATTACTCCTTTTTATACTTGAACCCCTATTTAAGATGGTTTTGAAAAATGATAAGGTAGACCGGGGAAATTCCCAATCAAGAAATATCAACATTACACCTTTAAAATTATTAATCAAATTTATCATGATTAAAGCTACACATGTGTCTAATCAATAAAATATAGATTCTGATTAAACTGTTATTTAAAATGTATTTAATTCAAAAATTGCAATGGTCCGTAATTAACCCGGCAACGGGGTTAACTATAAGACTAATCTTTAGGATTAAAGGCTGCCAAATAAACTAGTAACCAGGGTTGGAAAAAAATCATGATTTTTTTAAAAAAATCAAAAAAATCGGATTTATTTGATTTAAATCAGATTTTTTTGATTTAAATCGGATTTATTTGATTTTTTTAGAATTCTATTTTTAATTATTGTGTTTTTATGTTTTTTACAATACATAGAGCAGTTTTTTTATAAAAATAACTAAAAAAGAATAAATAATATATATATAATTTATAAAAATAATATAAGAAATAATTATACAGTTCAGTAAATACTATATTCTTGTTACTGATTGGTACTAAAAATTAAACATCTAGGCTATAATCTAAAGCCATTCTATTATTTTGTAATTGAATTGTGCATACTAAATAAGAAATAAACTTAAATAGGTTATAGATGAATAAAAAATGGTAAAATTAAAAAAATTATAATAAATATTTATTTAATGCAAGCTATTTATTAAGGGATAAAAATTAGTATTAATTCAATAGTTTTTAAGCAAATAGAAATAAATCAGGGATTTTATTGTTTGACCAAAAACACAAATTTAGAATCTTTGTCCACTCCTAATTTATTATGAAGGCTTGAATGAACTAGTCCAAAAGAAGAAAATTGTCTTTCTATTCCAGCAGATGAAGCCACGTCTGTTGTTATTTGGTAAATAAATTAAATTTCAATTTCACTGATTATCTCTTTACCTCCCATTATATAAAAGGACTTCCACCAATCATAATCTGTCATACCTGAAACTTTTTTCTCGAGCAATGGTAATTTTTGGAATGAGCCATTTTTTGCATGAAAATGTGCTACAGTGGTGAGAAGATTTTGATATTTTTCTTTAATGAATGCCAAATCTTCATTATTTTCCTCTGCACTAAGTGAAATTTCATTTCAATTTAAAACAGAGAGACTTAATAAAACTCCAGCAAAATGACAGCCATTAATAGCTTGTTCATATTTTGCTTTAAATTTTGTAATTTTATCTCAGACTTGCCAAGTTCTGAAAGTTAAAAATCTGGAGATTTTATTTCAGAAATCAGGAGATATTTTTGTCAATGAAAACTTGTTAATATGTTGATGTAAACATCTTTAGTGAAAGTTTAAGTTTCAATACTGCTTGGTTATTACTGAAGATTGTTTTTAACATATTTTTAATTTGACTAAATATTATAAAAAGAGGGATGTTTTGTTACTCATTAACTTATATAAAACTATACTAAAGATCATAAGTAAGTCCTAATAGGGACAAATTATTAATAATTCAATACATGACCACAGTAACAATAACAAACCTGGCTTAGATGCCATATCTTCCTGCGAGCCGTCATTTTGTTTCCCTGTTATTTCTCATACATTATTATTTAACCTTAAACTACAAAATGCAACTGAAATGATTTTTTAATGATTAATCATGTGTTTTAAAAAATGATATGAAATTAAACAAGACGATCTACTGTAGAAATTCAAAGAACAATAGTAAAAATCGTTTGATTTACTTATTATTTTATTTTTTTTAAACTTTCAAGTAAAGTGAAAACAAATGTTTTAGTATGCATAAAACTTAAAAATATTTATTTCATGTTTTCTCAAAAATTGCAAAATAATAATAACAATTTGTGAGAAATAATAGGGAAACAAAATAGCGGCTCACAGAAAGATACAGCATCTGTTCCACAGAATATTTTAAAAGTGTGAAAAATCAGGAGAAATATGTCAAAAATAAGGAGAATGGAGAAACATCTGAAAATCAGGAGATTTGGACATTCTGCTATCTTTATCTAATACGTTTTCTAACTTTTTATCCCAAAAATTTTAAAAATTCGTAAGCTTTGATTGTAATTTGATAGTGTAATATGGAAAGCTTTAAAACTTGTTCCTTGCACATAGTATCCAATTTTTTGGTGAACATTA
This sequence comes from Maratus speculifer, assembly GCA_964019185.1. NCBI lineage: Eukaryota > Metazoa > Arthropoda > Arachnida > Araneae > Salticidae > Maratus > Maratus speculifer. The sequence goes on from OZ025289.1 coordinate 221,831,497, forward strand.
ATGAATTTGTTTAAGTATTAACTTGTGAAACAAAAAAGATTCAAATAATTTAGATGCTAAGATTGGCAAACGAAATATGATTTATAAAGTATTTCAGTATTTTGCCTCATCGTCTAAAGTTTATTACAAAAGAACAAACAATTAAAGGATTAGGAGGGGGACACCTGGACTTAACATACACCTGTCACATTCTTTTTGATAGCAATCCTGAAAATACTAGCAAAACACCTGATATTAACACCTATTTCTTATTTCTCTGCTAATTACTTTCCAAAATGAAAAAAAAAAAAAAAAATGATTTAAATCAAATGATTTTTTTAAAAAAATCACTTGATTTAAATCTAGATTTAAATCTTGATTTAAATCGGTTGATTTAAATCATGCCAACCCTGCTAGTAACTTATCTTGACCCTTTTATGTTTCGATGAAACTATCAAAAATCACTCTGCTTGATGATATAAATGAGAATATATGTTTATAATTTTTTTTTATCGCATCAGAATTTCATATAATTATTTAAATTTTGAAAAATCATAATTTTCTGGCTTGTTTATATGATTTTAATTTTGAATTTCTCAAGTTCTATCAAACATAGAAAATTTTATGTTTATTCACTTTAAAGAGGAGTTTATAAGGTTTAATTTGATATACAAGTTGACTATGCATAATTAAAAATAAATTTTTTTTTTTTTTTTTACAATTGTTTTAGGCAGTGTTTCTTCAAAATTGCGAAAAAATTGTATGTTTCTTGTAATATTATAAGCTTGAAATTTTGAAATTTTTAGAGAGTGTTTTTCTCAATGTGATCAGGAGTTATGAAATAAAAGCTAAAAATTACAATTTAATTATGTTTTGTTATTTATTTATAATTTGCTTTAATATTTAAATTAACAATAATTTCACTTAAGATTGTAGTTGATACTACTTTCAAATTTATTTTCATTGAAAGAAATAAAGTAAAATAAAATAAAATTTGACAAGTCTTTCACAGAAAATAATAATAAAATCTGGTAATTCTTTAAAAGTTTCCGTACATTGATTGATATTTCTTTCTCGAGATAAGCTACTGATATACAAATACCTATTAATTAAACAAAAGCTAACGGGAAATAACGTTCTGTAAATATTCAATGAAACTTATTCAACTGGAACAATATCGGAAGGAAAAACAGAAATATATCAGCAAGTTTCGCTACTTCAATTGATGATCGTTCCCCAAGATGCACAAGTGAGCAAGTCCGAGGAATAAAAACTCTTGTCTGGGGAGTTGAGATATCTCACAGCTGTAGAGAAGGAATGGAGAAGCGAAGGCGGGGTCTCAGCTATGTCTGATGCTAGGATTGGTCAGACTCGCTCGTGAATAGCCACTTTATGTTATAATCAACGATTGCTTCAAGGGCTAAAAAAATACACCAAATCATAACAATTCCCACTAACGTCAACAAAGTCTTATCCATATAAAAGTTACTATTTTTAAAAAGGTAATAAAATCTTTATATCCTTAAAAAAGAAAAAAATGGATTCATTATTTCCTCTTTTAATGAATTTATAGTTCAGGATACTATAAAATAATTTGCGCTGTAGAATACCACAGATAAGAATGCTAAAATATTATATAAAGTTTATCTGTAACATTACTACAAATAAAATACTTTTATCGAAAAATAATTGACGGCCTAAGAAGCCAAAGGGTACAAGTGACAAAAATTCGTTGAGTAAAGAGAATTTAGAGATAATTGATGTTAACTTTGAACATCAATAATAATTAATTGAATTGAAATAGGAAACTGTCGCTTGTTTCATTGTGGTCTTTGAACTATTATTTTAATAACTGTTAAAAAAAAGTACAATTTTTATTAAATAATATTTGAAAATTTATAAATAATCAATATTATTATTATAAATAATCAATATTATTATTCGGCAAAAATGATCTATCTCTAGAACGCAGCACGTAATTACATATTCACTTACATTTCTTTACCTAAAAATTAAAAAGCATATTTCTGGGTCATCAGTGTACTTAGTTCTTTAATCTTTCCCGTCACTTATACTCCTTGACTTCTGGGCTCTTCAATTATAGCAGATCCAGGTTTCTGGGGAATTTAAGATTTAAAGAAATACTCATTTATTTATTTATTTGCAATATTAATTTTCTTACAATTTCGGCAAGATTAGATTTCAATTTCAGAACAGCCTTAAATAATAATCAAAGTATCCCCAAGCGCCAAGAAAGGGTTAAAACGATTATCCTTCTGAACGTCGGTTAATTTTCCGCATGAGTTATATTGTCTCGAAGTTAACAACAATGCTATTTAAATGGTATTTTGTTTGTTAATTGTTGTTTTAGATTTACTTTCCTTCCTACATAATAATTGAAAAACAAGTATAAAAATACTTTATTAATTTGTTTTATTTTTGACTACAGTGGAGAGGAATTTTATTTAAAAGAAAAATAAAACTATAACACATTTTTATCATTATTACTTTGCGTGACTCTTTTAGTTAGAAACTATCAAATTTAATAGAAGGGGATATGACAGTACTAAAGTATAATACAAAGGGTTAATGTAAGAATTTAATACTTAAAAATCATGTAGCGATGTATTTATATAACTCAACGATTTAAAAAAAAAAAAAAAAGCGAGGGGAAAGGTTATCTTTAATTTGCTTTTTAGCAAAGTTTGAGATTATTATTACAACCTTTGCTAAAATAATAAAATCACTATCGAGTTTTTGAGTTGAAAATAGAACTTTCACACCTCTGATTTGTAAAAAAACTGAACATGAAAGCGCGACAAATCTATACCGCGTAATCTAAAATGACAAGGTAAAATTGATAAAAAAAAAAAATAATAAATAAAGGAAATAGAAGGATACGACCAAGTGGAAACGAAGGCGCAGGTGATAAGACTAAAGTCCTGGGGTAAGATCCTTTCACCGCTCAAACTCACCTGTTTAAACAGGTAGATAGACGTTACCAAGAACTGCCGCTGTACTTATAAAGAAGGTTAAGGGGATGCCGGGAAAAAAAACAGACCCTGGGAAACACGGATTAACAAACTTTTCTTACGGATAAAAAGTCACAGTAGGTAAATTAAAGCATCCGCCTTTGCCCCCCCCCCCCCCTTCCTGAGCAAATGAAGAGTTTAATATTTTTAAGTAAAAGAAGCTTTACAAATACATGCTTAAGATGAAGGGGGGTTAATAGGCTTAAAAACAGGAATTAAAAGGAGGATAGTGACTTTTTTTTTTCACTTAGCGCTAATTTTATATCTATTGTGTTGAAACTAATGTTATCCATGCAACGGAAAACAGTAAAAAACTTTTGGACTCTCTCCCTAACTTTTTTGTCGAACGTTAAACGGATGGCCATAGAATGCAGTCACCTAAACAGCAGTGATTAAAACTATATTACTGTTCGGTTTAATGAATACCCAAAGGTCATAAAATGCTTTTGCGTATTAGAAATTTTTTTAAAAAATTATTATTATTATTATTATTGTTTTTAAACTTTGCTTCTTTAATTTATTATTGATGAAATATTTCATAAATATATAATTACTTAATTTTTAACTCATTTTTGTTTTCAAAATTTGATAAATATTTTAAATTTCCAGATTTTTTCTCATTTTAAATTATCTTTTTTGGATAGAGGGGGGGGGGGGTGTAGACAAAGAATTCCTAAAATATATACCTTTATTTGTTTATTTAATTTGTAAATACATTAACATTTTTTTAATAATATGACAAAAAAAATATCGTTTAAAGAGTATAATCAAAAGAAATTAAATAAAAATTAATTTTCAGGGTAAGAATTTAAAATACAATTGTATTTCATGACACAGATTTATAACATCAGAGAAAGGAATTTGAAATTTGATTGATAACCAACAACTTTTACGCATCTTTAATTTTTCTTTTCTTTTATGAGTTTGTTATTTCAGAAATTTCATCCAATGTTACTGTATGAAATTTCTTTAATCAATGTAATTTGAAACCTCTGCTAACTTTAAGGGTTTAAAAAAAATCAGTAAAAAGTCGATACTTAATTTTCTAGAGATTTAAAAAAAAAAAAAAATCATTTTATGTTTACATGCTTATGCAGTAACATTATTCAAACAAATATATGTATATCAGTAAATGTATTCATAAAAGATATATTGTTACAATAAGAATTTCTTCTTTATCAATTAAATGAAAAAAATTACATCAGTCAATAACATAAGGGGGGGGGGGGATCATCTGTCGATTGCTCAAAATAATTCGCAAATTTAATACCAAAAATTTAAATAAATACATGTTCATTAAAGCATTTAAACTGGGAATTTGAACGTAAAACGCCATGTCTTTTTAGCTATTTATAGTTTACAAGTAGAAACAACATGATTACACAGTTCGCCAACGGTCACAAACTGACGTCATGCGTAAGCACACCTGCCTATAAAAATGATATCGGAACAGGGGAAGCCGAAAACGTTAGCTTATCTGCCGTGATCGGAACTTCAGCAGCAAATGATTCTTTGAAATCTTCTAATAATATTATTTGAAGAATCCGTTTTAACTTTTAAATACATTATAAATAGGAAAGATTTTATTGTAATTGTAATGAAGAAAGGTTGTGATTTAATAAGGATTAGTTTAATGTTTCTACATTTTTATTTTTTAAATTTAAACGATTAATGAATTAATAAATCATAAATTGAAAGATTGCAATGATACTTAAAACTCATAGTAAATAAAACAAGATGACAATGTAGTATATATATATATTTAACTGATATTTATTTATTTTTGCTTAAATTATATTTTAGAATAACTTTTCACAAATCAATCAACATAATTAAAGTATCTAAAATTTATTTACTATCGGGTGACTAAATTAATTAAGGATTTTGTAATAAAAAAAAATAAAAGGAAGAATTAAACGTAAAATAAACATATTTTTTTAAGCCTTTAGGCTTACATTGCTGTTAATACGCAAAATATTTTAAATAAATAAGTAAAAATAAAATTTAAATGGAAAACAAAGTGTATGCTTAATTTAAGCGATCGAATATTTTCTAAAATTATTACCAAACCTAAAGAGAAAACATACTACTACCTAAAAGAGAAAACATACTACTTTTTATTTCAGCTTCATTTGTTTTTAACTCCCCCCGCCCCCCCCAAAAAAAGAACTTTAATGGAACTAGTCACACATTCACTTTACAAAAAGAAATTCTGGAATCATTTTAATGCGAGTTAATTTACTATTATTGCAACCTGATTTAAATTATCATTAAAAACATTTATATAGTGACTTATAATTATTTATTAATTAATTAATTTATTTTTGCATATTTTTTTTTTCTAGTATATATTTTTGGTATACCTTTTCTTGAACTAAAACAAACTTTAAACAATTTACGAATTTTTAAAGTTCCTAAGAATAATAAAGCATTCATAAAATTAAAAGACCTCTCATATGCTTCACATATTCATGAAAGCTCTACGAGACCCTTTAATTTTAACAAACATTTATATTCACCGAAAACAGATTTCTAAAAAGGAATATTTTGTCAAAAACTGCATAATTGTTATTATAAGTTTACCAAAACAAAGAATCCACTGCAGGGGTATGGAAAAGACCGTTAGAGCCCTCCGACAATGGTACTCTCGTCACGTGATCACTAACGGAATCATTTGATGAGACCGGCAGATGGGATGAATTTAAAGGTCCCGCATGGAGTAAAGCTATGAGTAAATGGAGTTCCCCAACAGGGGCCTCCATCTGCAACAGATTTAAAGGGACTTGGGTAGTTTCACTTTTTTTTTCTGAGTTAATTTTACTTGATTTTACACGGATAACGATGTTTGGTATATTAATATGCAGAATGCGAAATTTGATGCGCGAGTTTTCTCATGCAAAACGGTTAAAAAAGTAAAATAATTAAATGATTGTGTAAAATTATTATTATTATTATTTTTTTTTTTTTAAGTTAATAAATGTATATCCACGTAGCATTTTTTCCCCCTTTTAACAGAAAAAAAAACATGCAGGTACAATTTAAAAAAATATATTCCCACTGACTTGGATATTTTTTTCTTTAAAACAAAGATTTTTTTTAGACATAAAAAAATAAAAATAATAGAAAAGAAGCACTTACTTGCAGTATGATTCACCTCTCGGGTTTGGAACACATGAGGCACCATTTTGGCATGGATTTGGGGAGCATTGTAAATGACCTAAAACAGAAGAAATGCATTATTAAGGAAATGAAGATTATGCTGTTGTAACCACCGGGTGTAAAAAAATATAATAAATAATATTAATAATTTTATCTTTTTGTATGTACACGTGAAGGAATCAACTATATGCTAATCGGGAATACACCTTGATGAATAATGTTTACATGTTGTGAATTTGAAATTTTCATAAATATTCTATAAGAGCGATTAAACGCAGCACAATTTATAAAAATTAAATATAGGTGCATAGGGATGCGCAACATTCATTTGCGCTACAATTTTTGAAAGGTAATATTGGCTTTAATTTCAAAGTTTCTGTTTTAAGTTAAAATATAAAATTCCTTTATAAGAATTCTTTTCTTAATGTAGAATTATATCATAAAATATAGATCGCAGAAATCTGGTTTAAACAAAATTTTGGTACTTTTACGTTGTTTATGGAAATCGCGGGATATGCAGCAAGAGAGTTAAACAGGAAAATTATTCTATAATAAAATAATACTATTTGCTTAATCTAAGATTTCCTAAGTGAATCAGGTGCGTCTCGTGTCTTTCGGTAATCAGTATCTTGTTCTCTCTCTCTATGCATACCCCCCCCCCCCTCGTACTTTCTCTTCGTTAATTATCTTAAAATTTCAAGGAACTATTTTACCGTTCTCAAACATTTTCTGATCACACACATTCACATTCTAAGCCATCTCTATTTTAGAGTCCCATCACTTTATTTATTCGGAAAATCTTTAGTTATGAAACAGTTCTTTTTAAAAATAAAATGTGGTTGTATATATAGTTGGCAACAAATTTCAAATCATAGTAATAAATAAAGATGTACAAAGTTGCAATTTGATTTTATTAACAAAGTAACTCTTAGGATATTATATAATTTTAAGCCGCATTAAATAACTTAATGAGAAATATTTTCACATTTGAATATATTTTTCACATGAGAAATATATATGAAATATTTATTTATTTATTTTTATTTTTTTATTTTTTTTTTATTTTTTATTTATTTTTTTTATTTTTTTTTTGGGGGGGGGGGGATATTGGAAGATATATTTCACGCGTGTGAGTTTTTTAAATTTATTTTTAATCTTAAAAGTTAAGCTTTTTTCTTAAAACAAATGCATACATTTCAAAAAGCAGATAGTTTTTCTTACGTGACCCTATAATTGTTTTAAACATGCAATGTCTTCGCTATAAATAATTTTATCTTAATTAGATTATTTTGATATAATAATAGTAATTAATAATAATTCTAATAATAAACACCCAAATAAATGATATTTTTATTTCATTTACATAAACCTAAGTTAGATTCTAATTGAAGTTAAATGTGTCAATTTAATCAAAATAAATAAAGAGGTAAATAAGTAAAACTATGGACATGCAGAATATTGTACTTTTCTGAGTAAAATATCAGTTTTAGAGTTTTCATTTTTGTTACAAAAACAAAAAAAGAGAGATTAAATGTAGACATAATCTTCAAAAAGAAATTTGTATAAAGAAAAAATAGTCTAGTTCGTTGCACTACAGAAGGGAATAAGGTTTTGTTGGTTGCATTCTTTCTTCGTTATATTTATGTAACTGCATAACAGGTTGCCTAGAGTTAAAATAGAAAAGAGGAAGATGGGGATGAAGTACTATTTTCGATGCGTGTTGGGTAAACTTTCTTTCCTAACTGAAAACAGCAACAAGTTTTCTCGTTTAAATACTGGAAAGTCTCAAGAAAAAAAAAAAAAAAAAAAAAAAAAAAAAAAAAAAAAAAGAAAAGAAAGATATACAAAATGTCATTTGATTATGTTTTATTAAGCTAAATAAAAAATACAGCTGGTATGTTTTAATGTATAAATGTTTTTATAAAAGTTAATAAATGACAATATCCATTATGGGTCAACTAACCAGAGTTGGCAAGTTTCGTTTAAAATGGAGAAGAAAAAAAATAACGGTCAGAAGAAATATAGGTTTTTTCAAAGTGGAAAAGATGGAAGAAGCTTATTATTATTAGTATTATTATTAATAGAAGTATTTTTACCGAATTAAGAATATAATTCCTAATTTTGTAAGATTTAAAAAAATGCTTTTTCCTTATAGACAAGAATTGGAGCATGCAAGACAAATTTTTTTGTTCTTTCCAGCACCTTTTTCTTTTATCTGTGATCTTCATGATGTATTCCTATTGCATAGCTTGTAAAAATATCTCTTGAAGATTATTGATAAAAGATGATGCAAAAATCAATAAAATGTCCTTTTATGCACCTACCCCTGTTATAAATAACATTAAGAAAATTTAATCAGAAGTATAAAAGTTTAATTATATGCTAACACCAGACAATTAATTACATCAATTTTTAAGTTACACACGTAGAATGAAACTTATTTTACAGATTATTTAAGTAAAACTCTGTTTAGAATTTACATTTATTTTATTTAGGAGAATAACACGAGGGGAGAATATTACATCGCAGGTATGTAAGGTAGGGCGAAAGAGGTGATAACAATATAAGACAGTATGATAATAATAAATGATATGAGATAGTGTCTATGCAAAACGTTTAAGGACTTAGTCTTTTGTCATCCAGAATTGAGATACGAGACATACATGCTAGTATAAATAAAAAAAAAGGAATGATATTCGAAAATAAATTTATTTATTTGATGTTTTAGATAGCATTCTAGCATTTTTATAGGAAAAATGTAGTAGTTTTTTCCAGGAATATTATAAACAATGAAGAAACATTTCAGTACTCATAAAGTTCTAAAAACCATCAGCTGTAAATATTTGCAACCTGCCAAACCTGAAGTTTGCTATTAAAATAATTTATTTTTCAGAAAATAATATTTTAAATAAATTTATTTATTTAAAATATTATTAGCTTTCCACTTCAGATTCCATATAGTTATGCTTTGATATAGTTAACATTTTAATATCATATAATTATTAATTTATATAGTTAATATTGTAAATATGTTTTGTTTTCTGTTGGTTTCTTCCAGTTTTTTCCGTTTAAACCATTTTCTTTTTTTTTTCTTTTCATTTTTTAAGAAGAAGAAACCAGTTTTTGTTTCCCAACACTGGAACTAATCTAAGTTTCTTTCCTCTTCCAGTTTCTCTCGATTTATCGAAAATTAAACAGAACGATAATTCAATTTTAGCCATATTGATGCAGAATTTCATCAAACAAATAAAAAATTTTGATATTTATTTTCGCCCTGCATACTAGTATCTACATTCAAATCATGAACTCAGCATCATGAGTCGCCTTTAAATTTAAATAAAGCATAATAAAGAGCGAGAAAAAATTGTCATTACTACAAATACTTCTTGAGACAAGTAATAATTTTAGATTTTCAACAGAACTTTCTGTTTAAAAACAGAAATTACAAACATACAAACATTGAATGCAGCAATTACAAACAGGTTCCGATTATACATATCAATGGTCTACAGATGTAGATTTCATTGTATATATCAAACATTTATTTTCAAAATATTATTCTGCGTGTTTTTTCATATTTTCAGTAGAAACAAGAGCAACTTAATTAATAATTGGAAGCAAGTAGCAAAGAGGTTTGCCAAAATGCATTACATTTATTTCCATTTTATTCTTGAATGAAAGATTATTTAGACAAAATTTATTGAACTTAATATATATCTTAAAGGTTATTCTTGAAATACTTCTATTAATTTTAATACAAAGTTCATTTTATTTACTTCTTTTTTACTTGTAAATGTTATGAACAACTGAAAAACATGCTATAAAATTTAAAACATGTGAAAGCATGCCTGTCTTAAAAGAAAATTCCCTCACCCAAAAAAAACAACAAACGGTGGATCTGCTAAGAATATTTATCTAAAGAATATTTTATCGATCCCTTTCGTCTTTGTTTATACATATACTAAAATCACAGAGTTTTAACAGAAACAAAACAAAAGTCAATTGTGTTATAAGTTTAAAAAAAAAAAAAAATTATAATCAATGCTTCAGAAACGAGTAACAAAGAAAGACGCCTGAATAGAAATAAATATGTATATATATATATATATATATATATATATATATATATATATATATATATATATATAAAAATATCCTGATATGAAAAAGAGAGAAAGTAGAATTGTTATATCAAATAAAGTGTTATCCCTGATCGAAAATTTTCAATGAAAATACTTTAAGCGGGGGAAAAAGGGGAAAAAAATAGTTAATTTACCAAACAATAAAACTGATTTTTTTTTTAACTGAAAATTTTTTAGACATAATACAATTATTTTCCCCGTTACTTAAAAATGCATGATATCTACATCATTAAAGATAGATTTTAAAAAACACTTTTTTCTGATCAGAGTTTTCTTTTCTAGATTTTTACTGAAAATTTCAAAACTCCCTATGTTTTTGAGTGATTTTTTTTTTTTTTTTTTTTTTTTAAATTCTGCGAGCACTTCTTTTTACATGATTGGAGTAGCTTCTTAATATTGTCCACATGACGACATAACATAAGTATTGCTTTTACATTTAAAAGTCACAAAATTATTCAATTAGGCAATAATAAATGAATAATTTATATACATTTATTTTGAATAAAAACATCGCGATATTTTAAAATAAATATTGGATATATATCACGCTATATATCTGTTGTTATATATGTACAATGATGTATCACTAATCCCTTGCTTGTAGCAGCTTACTGTACTTCAGCTTGTATTTTCAATAGTTTGAAATATGTAATTTTTACTAATATTCTAGAAAGAAATTTAGTGTTTTACAATACTTTATTTAAATTTACGATTGTTTTCATATCATGATTGACATTTAATGCTAATATGAAATTTACAATAACATTTGTAAACTAAAATGTCGCATTGAAAATAAATGTAATAAAACAAAAGTTTAAAAAAATGCCGCCAAAAAACAAAAAATGGTTAATATAAAACGATCACACTGTCCCACAATGAAATAAATGAAAATTTCCCTCCCAATAACGAGCTTTCAAAGAAGATAACTTAAGACAATGAGAACGAAAGAAAAGAAAAAAAAATTCCTCATCGGAATTCTGGTGAACAAACAAACGTGTTGTTTCCCAACAGGCGCGATCAAGTCGAATGTTAAAGAATAATCATTAATTAAAAGGAATTTTTCTTTTGGCGTGCAATCTTTTCTAAAGTAGGTTAGAATTCAATTTTCAATGTAATAGATTATGCGTAAAGAGAAGAAAAATAGATACGCCCAATATACGATCACGATGAGTGCGTTACAGCATGGGAAAGGTTAAAGGAAACAATCAGCATAACCTTTTAATTTTTTGTCACCTGAAATTTCAAGAATTACAAAACTTTTTAAACAAAGTGAAATAAAATTTAAGAAATAAATTAAAAGTACAAAGATAAATAAATAAATAAATAAATCACCATAAACTGATGACAAGCTTTACATTACGTTACTCACGATTCTCTTATTTGTAAAAGACAATATTTAAAATATATGGTTTAGAACTGCTTTTCTCATATAAATCAGGGTTGGCAAGTTTTTGACATGCGACAGTTTTTGACGGTTTTAACCATGGTTTAAACCGTCATGTCAAAAACCTCCTTGTCAAAAATGGCTAAAACTGTCAAAAACCTAAATTTATATGTAAATAAAAATATTTATTTACATATATATATCTACCTATATTTATATTTAATAAGTAAAATTTCTTTGCTTTTAATAAGGAAAATGTTTCTAAATATGTTGTAGGAAAAATAAATTTAAATTTTAAAAACATATTTTGAATAGTAAACAAAATCTCAGACTTTGGCAAACTTATCTTTTGTAATATTATTTATTAAATTTTAATGTGTTATTCAAAATATGCAGGGATTACATTATGAAGAAATTTATTTATAACCAAACTTAGTGTATTGTTTAAAATAATATAAAAGATTAGACAAGTTCTGTAATTAATTAGAAACAGAAAATTGTTCAAAACTGGTTATGTGCTACCGTATGATACGTGAGACAAATGAATTGCATTATTGAACTAAATTTCTACTTTGATAATTTCATTTGGATTGATTTAGATTATGTAATCAAATTAATTGGAAATATTTAATGAATGTTTTTTTAAATTATGTATTTTATAAGATAATAAAAAAAACTACATAATATTTTGTGTTTTAGAAGTATTTTGTAGATTTTTTCTGTTTTGACTTTTACAATTGTTAGTTAGTTATTCAAAAAAAATCAGTAATTCTGAATTTTAAATTATCAGTCTTTTTTTGAATTTATAACTAACATAAAGATAATAAAAAACATCTGAGTATCTATTTACAATATTCAGCCTATTTATTTACTATGCTGAAAAATTAGCTTATACAAATACTTTCTTATTTCTTTTTTTTTTACTGAATGCTATAAAATTTTGTTAAATATCTTAAGTATTCAGTTGTTGAATAATTACTTCTCGTCTTACCTTGCTTTCAAAATAAGCATTATTTGTATTCTTAATACTATTAGTGTGTGTGTTGTGGGACGGGGTAGAGATCAAAATGGTTTATAATGTGTAATAATCATACATATGATAAATTATATGCATTATATTTAAATTCAAATTAACCTATTAGATATTATGTATACAATCAGGTGTGTGAGAAGGGGGGGGGGCAGCTGCCCCATGCACAGAAATTTAGGGGGCACTATCCAAATTTATACAACAAACGTTATTTTTTGGCCTGTCACAAGAAAAAGTTGGGTAGAGGGGCACCAAATTCTAAATTTGCCCCTGTCACAATTTTCTCTTTACACGCTTCTGTATATAATGTGTATAGCATTTAAAAAAAAATTAAACACAAGTAACAAGTTTTACATTTTTGAAAATCCTGCATTTATAAGACTTAACTTGTTAACACTTGTAAATACTAACTATTACAAAATGCATACTAAATAACTTTAGATTTTTTAAAATATTAAAATAATAAATAAACGAGATATTTAAACATAATTTTTGTGCAAATATTTCTGCATGCCCATTTCAAGATAAATTTCTGAGATTTGAAATCTATCATTTTTACCTTAATTTTTATTAATTAGAAATATTTAAAAACCTGCTAATTACCCACAATATAATTAAATTTCAGCATAATGTATGCCAACTGTTGCTAATTTAAAAATTTAACAACAAACTCTAGTGCATCACAGCAGATTGTAACTCTATGGGTTTTCGACAGGTTTTTGACGGTTTAATCCGGTTTAAACCGTCGTCATGTCAAAAACCATTTTTTGACGTCAAAAACCCAACCCTGATATAAATATTAAGAGCTCGACAAATGCGATCGCTATTAACGATTAAGATATTTTAACTGGCAACAACTTATCATTACTTTTAAAATATAATCATTGTATTAGAAATTATTCTTCTCCCGTCAATTTGTAAACTGAAGTTTTGCGCTTTTAGAAAATGTTACCTAAATAATGTGTTTGTATGTGTATAAAGGGGAAGAAGGCTCAGGTAAATATATCCTCTATTTCGATGTTATTGAAAAGGGTGGTCACTAATAATAAAAATAAAATAAATACATAAATATTGGCATATATTTCATTAATATCAAACTATATTTTCACCTCCAATAATTATTTAGTAAATTTATACCGGTCTTTAATTTAAATAATTAATGCTTATTTTAATAATTTTGTAAATTAATAACAAGATAGAACAAACTAAAACACTTGATGATTAATAATTTTATCTATTAATAAAAATAAAATGATATTATTTTATATAAGAAAATGTATTAAAATGCCAAGCATTATGAACAAAAAATTAGATACATTAAAAAAAATTTCGGGGATTCATGATATTGTATTGAAAATTAAAATGCAAATTGAAGACTGTCCATTGAAAAATTAGTTTAGCTGTAAAAAAGTACTATAAACTTTTCTTTCTTTTTTTTTTTTTTTCTTTTTATATCTGCTGGCAAAGATAAATAAATTATAAAATTATGATAAAGCGATTGTTTTAATCATTTGAAATTGTTTGCAGAGTTTCCCTCTGGTTATTAGTGTCAATACATAACCAATTTTACAATCAAATTGCTTATCGGCGTTTCATATGGAGAACTTTCAAATAATGATTAAAAGAAACCAAAAAACCATAGTTACAGTTCTAATTTCTTTCTCTTTCTGTACTAAATAATACTCCTTCGGCATTCATCGGCCAAGTCATTTAAGTAAAAATATTTTTTGGGGTTTTTCAGGATCAATCAAAATCTTCAATGGAATTTTAAAAATATATAAGATGGATGTCGATTTATATGTATATATATAATTGAGGTGAGAGATTTTTCAAGCAGAGAAAATTCTTCGAAATAAAATGTTTTCAAAATGAGTGGTTAATATTTCTTTCACTTTAATAAATAAATAAATTCTTTAGATTATTAAACTGTCATGTCCCTTAAAAATGAAAAACATCAGTTTTTAAAGATCAAACAATTACAGAATTTTAAAACCAATTTATTTATTTATTTATTCGTGTAGGAAACGATTAATTTAAAAAAAAATCTTGAAAAAAAATTGTTTAAATGTTTTTCATTGCCTTTAAAAAACCATTTGTTTATTTGACAATTTATTTAAAAAAAAGAAAAAGATATGTGGGTTTCTCTCTTCTTTTTTTTTTTTTTTTTTTTTTTTTGGAGGATTCATAAAAGTTTTCAATAATGCAAAGGAGGAGATATAACACCAAAGCACTGCCAAATGCCTCTGCTTCACCGTGAGAAATTCCGGCTTGCGACTTAAAAAAAAAACAATCTAGCATCTTTCAAAGAACTCATAATTAATACCACGTTTCCAACATCTGTTTCGCCCAGCGACCTGTAATGTTATCTCCAACTGCAGTGGAAGCTCATCGCAATCCTTACCAGACAGTGACAGAAATACAACAGCTGTAGATTCCCTACCACCCCCGCCTCTGCAGTCCTTTGCTCCGAAATGTGTGGAAAGGGAAGGAAAAAGGGTGCATCAGAGACATAGAAACAGGAAAGACTGACCCCCACCCCCCTATAGGGCAAAATTGGGAAATTTCGTTAGCGGCCACTGGCCAGTAAGACTAATTTTTCAAGTGGCCACTTTTTTTTAACTAGTGGCCATTTTTATTTAAAATTATTAAGCAGTAAAATTTCTATAAATAATTATCTAAAACTGAACAGCCCAAGTAAGTATGTTCATATAAATATATTGAAACCTAAAAAAGTAGAATATCTGATGAAATATAAATAAATTGTATTCTCTCCTTGTAAAAAGTGGCCACAAGGTGGCCACTGATAGACAATTTTTCACTGGCCACTTTTTCTCATGTACTGGCCCTGTGGCCAGTGGCTAGTGTTAATTTTGCCCTTACCCCCCCCCTTTATTTTTTTCAAATAAAGATTTTTGTATTAATTATACAAAATTTTCAAAAAGACTTGTTGTTTTTTGTATTTGAGATTTGATACATCTTTGAAATAGAACTCTGTACACAGTGTTCACATATCTACCTAGAAAATCTGCAGATGCTCAGTTTCGGCTCTATAAGTCGCAGCTTTATTTGTAATACATATTATTTAAAGTTTTAAATTTTTAACTAAGAGTTTTCTTTCTTTTATATTGGTATAATTGCAAGTACTATTTTAACCCTTTATGCTCTGATGGCACTTTTAAATGCACTTTTATTTAATTTGATTATTAAAACATTCCTTCAACAGAAATTCATTATCGTTATTAATATTTTTACAAAACATGTCACTTGCCCTACACATCAGAACAATTATGTTTAATTCCGACCCAGCTATGCAGGGGGGGGGGGGGTGTAAGTCTGATTTTAACACGACTCGAATCTACTGAAGGGAAAAAAAAAAAAAGACACTATTTTCGATACCGGTTTCTACGATGGACATGTAACATTTCTGCATTGATGTTGTCAAACAAGCATTGGCTCGAGACGCACATTTATAATTATTCTAGCGAAAGACATATTTTTTGAAAGTGCTTAATATTTTATCAGCTTCGTTTAAATCTTCATATCGAGGCTTTTTTTTTTTTTTTTTTTTTTTTTTTTTTTTTTTTGGCCGGGGAGGCTGGCCCGTTCAATTTTTTGCCACCCCGGTCCGTTTGAAAATTCGGTTTCATTTCACAGAGCTGGGAACTGGCCTCGGGCCAAGCCCGGGCATCTATATCGAAGAAATACTTTGTGTAAATAAAACAACATTGTCAATTGAAAATTAATAGTAAATATAATCAAAGTTTCTAAGCATTTTATGAATCATGTATACGCGAAGTTTGTAACGAAGGGGTTAAAAATGTTTCTGTTTCTACGCATATTTTTATTTATTATTATTTGTTTTATTATTATTCGCTTGTAATCTCACAAAGACCTTTTTCATCGACTTTAAAAAATAGCTGAAATAGAATTCTACTTTCAAAAATTTTTCGTTTATGTGTGTGTGTAAAGATGAATATTTCGGAAGAAAATTTAAGAAAATTTTATGTTTTTCAATATATGAAAAACTATATACAATTATTTAGACACCCATTTGACAAAGTCATTTTAATATAAAAATTATCAGATTTTTAGAAGAATAATCAAAATATGCAATTAAGTTAACGAGTTTTAAAATTAATTTTAGAATGTCAGAAAATTTTCAAAAAACACATTAATAAGTAAGTAAATAAAAAGCAATAAAAAAATATATTTTATTATTTTCTTAAGGTAGTTGCTTTTTTTTACTATTATTTACCGTTGGTTGAAGTAAAAAAAATTCTTATATCCTCGTTTGACAGGACTCATTTAAAATCACTTATTAAATTTTAAATAATTTTTAAGTAAAAAATATTTAAATAAATATTAGAATGTCAAAGATAAGCAAAAATATTTCTAAAGAAAATCTGTTATAACTTATTTATGCAGTAAAACCTGCGAAAGAAGAATTGATAAATAGTGAAATAAAATTCCAATTCAGAAAGTATCATAGTATTCGTATTGTAGGGCGATGAAATTTTTAATTAATTACAAAACAGAGTTAAGTTATAAACAGGTTCCGATTGAACATGCTTTACTGAAGAAAGTCCAAAAAATTTTGGTAAAATGGAACCGCTAGGAGTGTTAATAATTCACATTTAAACAAATTTCTTTCTAAGCATATTATAAAGTTAATTAACTAGGGATTAAAAATTTTTTTCATTACAGGCAAATGTTGTTTTCACAAATTTTACTGTATTAACTTACTGTAACCGACAATAAAAATGTTTGGTACTGAAAAAAAAAAAAAAAAAAAAAAAAAAGATTTTTTTTTCTTTCTTTTCTTTTTTTGCATAATGAAAAATCAGGACATTTGGAGTCCCATGTCGTAATTACGCTGAAAAAGTCTTATAGCCCCTGAAAATTGTCACACCCTGCCTAAATCGGGATATCCGATAACACTAGTCATTAATGTGTATGCATAATTGCAGGGGGGAGGGGATGTCAAAATATCTTTGTTCTTGAAATAAAATGCGCATCTTTTTATTCTGGCAGTTGCGTACAGCTAGTCAAAGACTTATTCTCTATTCATGTTTCATATCCATTGCCGTCAAAACAAGATTTTTTTTTATTAAGCTGAATGAAGTAAGAAATTTAAAAATATTACTTATTAGTTAAATTGTAATATCATGTCCTGCCCACTTCAGTTCAAGTAGAGACTCATCACCACCCTTACCAGAAAGTGACAGAAATACAACAGCTGCAGCCCTTTGCCCCCGAGAGTGTGGCTAGGGATACAAAAAAGAAGATTGTGGGTCTAACTGCAATAACAGAAAAAAGAAAACGAGATTAAAAAGTTTTCTGCAGACATTTTCCCACTCTTTTTTTTATGCACTTGTAAATTCACCTCCCCTCTTTCCACCAACAGTAATGTCAGAGTTTGAAGAGTAGTTCTAAGAGTTAGTGTTATAAGGTAATTTTATCCTCACTTTCCTGTTTCGTCCCCCCCCCCCCATTCTTTGCTTTTCGTAGCTACTAAGTAGCGAGATCTGTCAATTAAAATAACTTTGGAGGAAATTGCTCATCCTATCGCTAACAGAAAAGTAACTTTTTATGCAGTCTTCCAATTAATCCCAACTGAATGCATTTTGTTTTCAACCGCAATTCTAGTGTATTTCTTTTTTTTAGTTGGTACAATGAAAAAAATCCATTTACTTTTGGCTTGATTTTTTTTTCTTTTTAAATGAAACACTTGGGCATGTGTTATTTTACTTTTCTTAACCCTATATATATATATTTCTTTGGCTTAAAAGTTACTTTAGATCATATATCAGTTTTTCCTTTAGACAGTTTCAGGGGCTGGGGAGCTTCACTCTTTTGATTAAAAAAAATTGCACTCTTCTTGCCCTATTGTGCCCTTACTGCCTTTTATATTAAGAAAAGCTGTCAGTAAAAAACGAATCATCATCATAAAAACAGTGCCTAACTTTTAAATAATTAAGATTACCTTTAAAAATCTAAAGTATGCACACAAGATAGTAAAGTATGAAAAGTACTCTTTCGAATTTAAAAATTGACCTTTTCTTACCACAATCACTCTGTTCTTTTTTAAACCTGGGTGAAACTTTGATATATACAACGCAAAGACAAATTTCTTTTGCAGGCATACAAAAAAACCTCCGAAAACGCTCTTTAGAACAAAATCTTGTCTTAAACTGAAAAATTCGCAAAACAAACGAAAAAAAAAAAAAATGTCCAACTTAAAAAGAACTTCCGACCATGGGTGCAAGTTTGAAATTTTGCCAGGAATGAAAATATTTTCAATCAACCCCCCCCCCCCCACTTTTTTTTTTTTTTTTAATTCACGTTTTCTCTCATCAACGTTTGACAAAATTTGCTTTTTCCCACAATCTTTTGACAGAAATCGCGTCTGTTTAGCGATTCTTTGACAAAAATCGCGTCTCTATCGCGATCCTATGACCAAAAATCGCGCTTTTTGCGATCCTTTGACGAAAATTCGTGACTTTCCGCGATCCTTTGACAAAAAATCGCGATTTTTTCGCGGTCCTTTGACAAAAATTCGCAACTTTTTCGCGATCCTTAGACAAAAATTTGCGACTTTTTCGCGATCCTTTGACAAAATTCGCGTCTTTTCCACGATCTTTTGACAAAACCCGCGTCTTTTCTTTGCTCTTTTGACAAAAAATCGCGTTTTCTCCGCAATTTTGACAAAAATAACGTTTTTCCGCTATCATTTCACGAAAATCGGGTATTTTTCGTTATTCTTTGAAAGAAACTGCGTCATTTTCGCGATCCTTCGACAGGAATCGCGTTTATTTTGCTATTCTTTGACGAAAAACGCGTCTTTTTCTGCGATCTTTTGACAAAAATCGGGTATTATCAGCAATCTTTTGAAAAAAATCGTGTCTTTTTCTTCGATCTTTTGACAAAAATCGCGTCTTTTCCGCGATTCCTCGACAGAGACAACCTCATTTTCGCGATTCTACGACGGAAAAAACGTTTTTCTCGAGATACGTCGACAAGAATCGCTTTTATTTCGCAATTTTTTTTACGAAAAACGCGTCCTTTTGCGATCTTTTAAACGAAATAGCGCTTTTTTTTGTGATTTTTTGACAGAAATAACTTTTTTCCGCGATCATTTGACAAAAATCACTTTTATTCATAATCTTTTGACGAAAAATCGTGTCTTTTTCTGCGATCTTTTGGCGAAAAACGCGTCATTTTCACAAACATTTTTCGTCGTCGGAGATTTTTCCGTTCCGCTTCCGTCCTCGAGATTTTTTAAAAGACGGAATTCCGTCTGTGGACGGAAAATTTGCACCCATGCTTCCGACATAAAATACTGACGTTTTTAAGCAATGAACTTTTTCTCTTCAAACAGTATAAATTTTCGAGGTTGCAGAGAAGACACTATATCAATTAATAAAACTAAGGAAATTAATATTTAAGGTTTATTTAAAAATTATTTAAATTTTGTTTTAGAAAATATTTTGGAACACTAGGTTATAGTGAATACCATCTGCAGCGATATGTTTGTGAAAATTTTAGGTCTTTTAAAGGATCTTTCAACAAAATCTTAAACAGCACCCTCAACAAAACACTTTATCCCAAACAGGACTTTTTATTAAAATTATTTGTCTCTTAAAGAGACCCTTAATAGTATTTTTTTCCCCTTCAATTTTTCACAAATCATTTAAAAATAAAATCTGGCCTGTAAATAAACAGTTATATACACCAAAGAACATATTACGTAGCTTTTTATAGAACCTGAATACATCGATAATTTAAAATTCAAAAAGTTATGACTAGAAATTTCACAAATATAAGAGCCTCCTCACAATTTCACAAAAATAGGATCGCGTGAGAAAAAAACCTGGATAAACCCCTGATCTGTGTAAAAACGATAATAATGTTTATTAAAACTGCAATAGACAAACATTTTGACCTGATTCCCATGATAAAGATGCTTTCATAATAAATTGGAACTAAAAACAGAGTAATTTCAAAGAAAAGCATACATCGAAAAACAAAATAGTCTGTAAATCAGTTAGCCATCTGTCACAAAATAGTTGACAGATACTGTCTACAAGAAAGAATTGGGATTCGTTGTTGCATAATAAGCACTAAGCATTAATTATCTAAGAAAGACATAAACATGACAAGTGAAATCAAAGGCGGCAAGCAGGTGGAATTCGGATGCCGGTCGTTTTAAGCGTCCAAAAAACCTGTTTCAAGACTGCCTGAACTGGCGAGTTAATTTTTCAATAAACAATTGAAATTCTACTTCGGAACGATATTCTGAACAAATGAGACTTTCACATACATATCAGTTGCAGTATGCATCTCATTTATGCTGTGTTTTGTTTCAGAATCAGCTTATTTGTATCATTATCAAAAATAAAATGAAAAAGGATACATATAAAATACTCAATTAGATAAATGAAAATATCCAAAATCAAGAGTTGTGCGTTAACAAGTTATGTCAGCAGTTTGACTTGTTTCCAAAACCAAATACTGGCACTAAAGGGTCAATGTCGAAGTTAATTTCTAAAACTCTCAAAATGATTGGTTTAATTTAAATTTACACCAATATTATTAACTTATCATCTTTCATTGCATTTTATACATTTAGTTTTCTTTGGAAGAGGAGGGACGAATAAATTTCTTTGAGGCTGCGCATAAAAAATACAAAGTAGCTATACATTCAAGAAACCATTTTTATATATATATATATATATATATATATATATATATAAAGCACATATGACTATCAGGTCTTGTTTATCAGAAATTATAAAATCTAACTGCGTTTTCCATTTTTGAAAAAGTCAAAGAATCTTTCTTAAAGTTTTGTCAAAATTTGCAATTTGAACCAAATTTCCAGATTTTCTTTCTTTTTTTTTTTTTTTTTTTTTTTTTTTTTTTGTATTTATGTTACGGCAGAAGAAAAACAGATCAATTATGAAAGACAATTTTGTACTTCTTTAAAATATTATATTTTGTAAGTAAAATTATACATATATAAAAAAAAAAAAAAAAACCTCTCAGTATACTTTAGTCGACAACAACGGTTAATGCCATCCTCAAAACATTTTTTATAGGTCTTTGTAATTACAGTCATGAAAGAATGTTTCATACATGCGTAAGAATTTCCGTTGTCAGTTCGGATTTTTCAAAAGAGCCCGGTTCCTCCAAACATACATTCAGAATTTGACCCTTTCGCAAAATATTAATTTGACCAACAAGATTCAAGTTCGTTATTTGAACGTCTGAACTTTTTATTGTACGGATGAAAGAAAATCATTTTGTAATTGTGACAACATATTTTTACCTTAAGAATCGCTTCATATGATGTTCAAGTATTTGTTATCCTTAATATCGGCAGATGATTCTCTTTCTAATTCCAGGAGAGGTTTTCTTTATTATTATTATTTCTTAGTGAATGCAAATGACGCAGAGTATGAATAGTTTTGCAAACATTAGAGGCCGGAACGTCTTTCCGATTGTATACGCTCATCATGGTAACCCGAGACTTGAGGATGGAATCGACAAGATGACTTGAAAGAGAAATGAAAGCCTTCACGCAGAGGGTATTTGATATCGCTGAGATTTCTTCTTCTTCGTTGACGCAAATTTCAGGACAAACTCGTAATGGAGCTGAACACACAGATGCAGTAGAAAGGATGAAGAGTTTCATTTAAGGCTGTTCTTAAATCAGAATAAGAAATTTTATGACATGAGTTTTAATTTATTTTTATTGAGAAATGCATGAAATTAGGAGATGTTCAGAAACTGTCTAATATCACTCATTTTCTCTTTTTTTTTTTTTTTTTTTTTTTTTTTTTTTTTTTTTTTTTTGTGTGTATGTGTTGGGGGGGGGGGGGCAAAAATAGCAATAGATCTTCCGTAAAATAATGTCAAAGTAGGCGTTTTGAACCAAGTTTCCCTTTCAGCGCAAAATAAGAATAACCACTCAAGGAAGGATTAAAAACATCTCTGTCAAATGTTCAAAAGTATTGCAACAGAATTTGTTTAAATGGATTTACACGTTTTAGTTCATGTTGTTTATGACGGTCAATTATCTTATCTACCCAAATAATGGAAAGATGTCCTATGCCGGGTCTTTTTAAGGGTGTATTCAAAAAAACGTTTTTCCACCTTCAACAGCTCGAAATTTTCTGATACAATTTCATACATTTTTTAAAAGTAGAAACATGAAACTTGCTGAGAGGATTTTGGAAGAGACGTACAAGGTGCCGTGTGATGTCATTTTGTGCTCAATTCATTAGAATTTGATTTATAAGCAATTATCTTTTCAGTATGACCCTTATTTTCCGTCCACAGATCTGCCGCTTCGGCAAAATCGATTCAAACTGCCGATTTTGATTGCTTTTTTTGCAATATTTTCTGCATTTATCAAAGAATCGGCAATTATGGCACCTTGAGTACTTTCTGAAAAAGACAATTTGCCAGTTTGATGCATATGAGAGCAAAAATGAATTCAAAAATAAATAGGAAAATAAGCAGTTTGAATCGAAATACACCCTTAACAGGTAATTTATCGATGAAAAAATGAAAAACACAGTTCGACTTCAAATCATTTAGATAGTCAGGCTTGTCAGGTCTTTCTGTACAAAAAAAAAAAAAAAAAAAAAAAGGGATTTGTAAATATGTCAGAACGTTTTGCACTTGTTGAGCAGAGCTATTGCGAACAGCCTTCGTAAGCAATTTATACTCAAAATTTTGTTCCATAGTTCTAAATCCCCAAAAATAAAACAAGCGGTATTCTAATTTTCAGTCAAGTTGTTTTTGCTGGAATCTGTTCAAATTGTTCTCATACTGTGCCGTTTTTGTTGTTGTTATTTTAATACTTGTGAAATTTCTAATGATATTTTTTGGGTATGTAACAAGCAACTCATTCAAGTTCCTCTTCGACAGTTTTAAAAAAAATTCTGCTATAAGGGTAGTGGTCACTCTACTTCTAAATCCTCTTCCGTAATGTTAAGTCTATTGGCATTTGATGCATTCGTATATTTAAACTACCTCTTCAGGAAATTAATGTTTTTAACTTTTTTTCCTATGTTATCTTCTTAAAGGATGTCTCTTTTTTTGTTAATTTTTTAAATATTTCTAAAATTTATGCTTAATTTAATATTTTATGTTTTAAAAGCAGTCGAATCGTGAGCAAAATTTTAACACTGCATAGTAAAATTAAGTATATAGTTTAGAAATATTTTAAGAACTAAGAAAAAAAAAATAGACATCTTTACGAAGAGAACACAGAAAAAACAAATTACGGAGAGAAATTTCAGAAACTGAAAGACCAGCACACTTAACCCTTTATACCCCGACGTACTTTAAAATCTTATTAAAATAACTTGTTATAAAATTATGTTAATAGTACATAGATTAGTAGAAATATAGTTTAGAATAAGTTGTCGGTAACTTTATCTTGTTCAAGCAGGTTATTGATTTCTTTTTCATTTGCATCCTTTCAGCTTTCTTAATTTTAAAATATTGTGTGGAGTGGAGGGATGAGTTTCAGTTTGGAAATATTCCTGTATTTTTACTATACGAGCAATATATTCGCACATTTCTTAATTCTATAAAATACTTTGAACAAAAGATATGAGTGCAGTTATAAATATTGCGCAAAATTTCTATAAATTCAAATTCAATCAATTAACTTTAATTGGCAAAATCATTCTAAAATTCATTAAATGATTATGTAAATCTAATGCAACTTCAAAAAGTCACAAAAAATGTTTTAGAAGATGAAATTCTCGTGAATTCATAATTTGGGACATAAAAAGGTTAACCTTAACAGTAACACGCTTCTTCGTTACATAAATTGTTTTAATAAACATTACAGACCCCGAAAGATCTATGGTGCTACTGTCAGGTTAAAGAACAAATATATACGCTTTTATAAATTTACGATTAGCCTGGAATCTACTTTATATATAGCTAGATAATGGGTCCATAGACCATTTTAACCATTTGTGATGACAGATTCAATTTTATTTTAAAATAATGATATTTCCGAAGAATTCATTTTGGAGTTGGAAAAAACTTTATAAAAGTTTCTATAAAAAAAAAAAAAAAAAAAAAAAAAAGATAAAAGATTTTCAAATAGGATTTAAATTCTTACCCAACAGATTCCCGATTTGAAATGTGCTTAGCAAAGCTTGCCTAATGACATGCAATTAACCAGCTGCTCAATTTACATTCAGTTTGTGGTTTTAGAACGGAAGAGAAGAGCGCAAGCGAAGCAGTATAGAATATTGTTATAACTGAATAAGAGAACATAGTCTGGACAGGAAACCGCAATCAATGATCAAAATGAATCCCAAAAAAGGAATAAATCCTGGAATTTCTCTTTAATAAAATAATGATTTTTAACACCCTTTCTGACTGTGATTTTCCGTGACCACTCGCCACCCTGTGATTGTTATAACATGTTGTTGTTGTTCCGTGACAGGTTTTGGGAATTTTATAAGATTTATTCTATTCGCTTCGTATAAGAAAGGAAGAAAAAAAAAACACCCTCAACGACTTCATTTATGCTCATGAACAATTATGGAATTTTAGAGCATAAATTGTTATCTAAATATTTTTAGTGAGATTAAATACGAGAGACTAGCGTTATTATTGACATACTAGCGTTATGTCTGGAATAATATATGCATACATTTATTCCCTAAGCACATTTTTAAAAAAATACTCAGTTTAACTTCAAAATTTTCTTACATACCCTCAATGAGAAACTTTACACGCAAATTAACATAGAATTATTTTAAGATTTTGTTTTTAAGGGGCGCTACTTACCATCTTTTGCGCGTGAGGGCTCTGTTTTAAGTAAAATCTTATCTACTATGAATATCAAAGGTTAAGGAAATTTGAATTCAGCATTTTTTTACAAGTAATCAGCATTGTTAGGGGTCGATCTGTTAATTATGGAGAAGGGTTACGGGGAAGAGGTCGTTGATATAGCACGACAATGCGAGGGATACTTTAACTCGCTCTGATGTCACACCTAAAATATGAAAGAAAATATTTTAGACTAGTAAGCGTTATTCTCGAACATAAAAAAGTACAAAAATGTAACATTACTTAATTACGGTTTTTTTTTTTTTTTTTTTTTTTTTTTTTTCTCTCTCTCTTTTAGTTTGAATTGAAATAGCTTGAAATAAGAACACGCAAGATCTGAAGAGTTTTATAGTTATATTTCAAGGTCCCGTATTTATTCGAGTTATAGTTGCACCCTACTCATAATAATGGATTCATCTGTTCTGACACTAACTTTGACATACCCAATGGTCACTCCATTATTCAGACGCAAATTCACGTTACAATAATGATACTGACACCTAAAGTGAAAGTGATTTATTGTGAGAGTTTTTTGTCAAAATTTTCACTGTCACTAAGATTATTTGTAAACCTTATGCCTATAAAAATATTACCATAAAAAGGAAAGATGGTATTTAATAAGAAGCACATAATCTGGAAAATTTGGTAACTTTATTGGTAATTTTATTAGGTGTTTTTTAATACTAGTAATGTTTTAGCATTCGAGTCAATATTATGAAATAGATTTCCTCGCACGATAGTCGCACTCAGACTTTTAAAATAAGAAATTCACAAAAAAAAAAAAAAAAAAAAAAAAAAATATGCAACTATTACGCAAGTAAACACAATAATAAAATAAACATTTTTTTTTAACCACATGACAGTTTTTGCCTGAGCGCCTTTTTTAATTTGCTCATAAAAATTGCGCTGTTAATAAAAACAAGTTTTAATTAATTAATTGTACATTCTTAACAATTTATTTTGCTCTTTAGAATTTATATAATGAATTTGAGAATAAAGTTATTTAACAAAAAGATGCCTAGAACAATGGCAGAAAAAAAGAAATTACTAAGTGGTTCAACATAAAACTAGCTCTAATTTAATAATTAAAAAATATGAGAAGTCATATCAAAAAGAAAAGGTATTCCTCTGGTGAGATAATCTGTGATGTGGGAGGAAGAGGGCACAGTAAAACATAAAGAAATTTAAGTCATGTAATTAATAGATGACCCCCTAACTTTAGACAAGCCAGACTTGTGAACTTTAAGCTCACATTGGTAGTTTTTATGCTTTAGGAGTTCGGCTTTTTGCAATATTTGTTTGTTTAAACTTGAAGAGCATACAAGACAGTAATAAGAGACGATACTCGTACAATAAATACTCTTACGATATATGTTAATAATCTGGTTGAAAATCTAATAAATTCAGAATAGTCCAAATTAATAATATTTGCCGCATTCTTAGAATGTCACTTTCGCAAGTTACTTGTTTTATCATTAACATACATAAGTAAAATATTGTCTACAATTAATTTCCAGATTTAAATAGTTTAGCATGAATAATTGATTATTTGTAGAATAACCTATTTTTTGAGCAAACATTTTAAATTTTAAAAGAGAAAACGTGTTTCAAAGAGAAAATCTCAAACACTTGCAGCGTTTGATAAAAAAAATTAAAATGTGGTTGTCTTAAAAGCAATCTATAATCATAACATTCATGTTATGAAATTTACTAGTAGAAACATCTCATCTACTTGACTTTTTTCACTGACAAGTTTGATAGAGAAAATGTTGATAAGCTTTATATCTAAAAGTTCGATTTATCAGACTTGATTTTATATCATTTTTCTTTTTTTTCGTTTATCATTTAAAATAGTGTTTAACAATCATTCATGATAAAAGGAAAAGGGTCACATTAGAAAGTAAAAATATTATTCTTAAATGGTAAAGATACTCCTTAGAAAGTGACTTATAGACCATTATTAAATTATGTTATTCATCAACAACAATCAACGTGTTTCAAAATGTAAGATAAGAAATACTATAGTTCGAAAATGCATTCTGCATCGTTAGCAGATAAGTAGTAAGTGGTGCATTCTATTCTCAAAAATATTGCTCAGGCCTTTTTTTTTTTTTTTAATTAAGCCGAAAACTTTTAATGCGTGCGTAATACATATACATATATAAATGAAATTTTGCACCGAGTGATTAAATTGATTTTTGATTATATTTTTATTATATTGAAAAAAGTTACTTCACAAGTCAAAATAAACAAGTGATTGGATAGAAATATACTTCTAAAAATAATCAGTGAACTGAATTTAAAAGCAAAAAAGGGAGTGAGGGGGAAAAAAGTAAGAAATCTTCCGCTTATATCTTCCCATCCCATGTTGCATTTTATATTATAAGAACTGTGTGAATAAATAAATGAACCGTTCGGTTGTTTGGAATTTGAATATAGAATATTCAGTATTTTTATGCGTTTGTAAGGGAAAATTAATTATTTCACTTATAGCTGAAAGTAAAGTGATTTGATTAAAATATAGTTTTAAGAACATTTTAATTACAAAGATCTGTCCAAAGTTTTCTCAGATTGTTCTGCTTTTGTGAAATTGATAACGGTTTTCCTACTTATGAAAATCTAATCAGAACTTGATGAATGTGAAATTGGTATTACACCCAGGTTCCTATTAAAACATTTTTGACAAGGCTTTATTTTTATGACCAAATAAACATGGTGTCCAAAAATGATTGAAACATGGTTTACTTTTGTACCTAAAGATCCGTTGTAAATGTACCTTGCAAAGGATTAAAAATAAAATAGAAATTAAGATTATGAGGAAAAATCCATCCATTATTTTTTATGTGGTTTTCGGATCCTATAACTTATATTTAATTATCAATCTAATTATTGCTCAAGTATAAGAGCAACAATTCTATTCTTCTACAACCAAAATCCTCGAGTTATGATATTTTGAATTTTATAAAATTTCGAAGCTTTTGACATGAAAAAAAAAAAATAGTCTCGGGTTTTAACACTGAAAAGCTCAGAAATGTTTAAAAATTCAAAGTATCACAACTTGGAGAATTTTAGTCGTCGAAGAACGTAACTTTTATTGCTGCACTTATCAGAGAATGAAAAAAAGCGGGGGGGGGGGGGGGGTTGAATATAACTTGTAAGACACAGGGACGATGTAAAAATAAAAAAATGTAACTTTTTAGAAATTAATAACACAAATATTTCATCAACATAATCTTAATTCCTATCTTATTTTGAACAATTTTGCAATTTACATTGCCTATACATCCCCATAATAAATATCAAAGCGCGTTTCGAACCTTTTGGAAGAATCTGTACAGAGGGGTAGGGATGATACATCATTTCACTCGCCACTGACGATTGGATTTTCTGACAGGATGAGGGAAATTTTAGGTTAATCTTTGAAAACTGTACGCTAAAGAAATATGCCGAAAACGTTTTTCTTTTACTAGATATTGCAACTGTCCAAATTAGTGCAATGCACACATGGTACTAAGTTCTATCCTATAGGGGAGAGTGGGCTACAGTGGATATAAGTAAAGTACACAGTGTATCCCCCCCCCGTTATATTTTATTTTTTTCTAAATTTTTTAAACTTTTCTTTTAGACTAATTGATTACAGCACAGGATTGATTACTTATAGTCTTCAAAATACACTGTTAGCTAAGAATGAACCGTTTTGTTCTGATTGATGGTTTTGAGCTTCTTAAAGTAAAACTTTTCATCATTTTACTTTACTTTATTATTAATTAAAGGTCATGGATATATAAGAAAAACAGATTTTTTGTAAAGGTAAAATACTTGTTTTTATTTAATATTAAATTACACATGCTTAAAAGAAAGCTTTAAAAAACATTTTTATGAGAATGTATTGTACTTCAACATGGATTAGTACAGTGGTCCATATCCACTCTGTTACTGTAGAGCAGAAATTTCAAAATATTTAATGATTGATTATTCTCCACAAAGAAACACTTAAGTAATTGTTTAATTGTAAAATAAAGTAAACAAAAAAAATGTCAATTTGTTTAACATAGTAAGAAATATTTTGGTTTGTATTTACTGCTTTTAAAAAAATACAAGTATCCTATTGATTGTGGCCTATTATTAACTAAAAGAATAAAGTAAGATAAAACAAATTTGGAAAAAAACTTTATGGTTATTAATCTGTTGATTATATCAGTGTAATCGTAGAGGTGTCTTCAGAAATAAAAGTATTTCAGAAAAATACCAGGCTAAGTATTTTGTTTCATTTTCAAATTTTAATGACAATGACTTTATTTTATTTTATAGCTTCATCTTATTTGCATTGTTCGTGCATCTTAATCTGTTATTTATAATATATAATAATTCTTTGATAATTTTTCTGTTTTGTTTTGTATTGTTTAAAAATGCTACTTGCAAATTTGTATTTTGATGTTATTTTTTAGATAAAAGAAAAATAAAAAGGATTTAGATTTATTTAAAAAAATTATATTTTAAAAATAATCCTTAATAGTGGACCACTGTGCCCCAGTATACCCCACTTCTGAAGCACACTGGTCTGCAGATCGGACTTTCTATTAAAAAGAAAAAAATGTAAACTGCAAAAATGGTTCACTGTGCCTCAGTCTCCCCAACTAAACTTTTCTTTGTTGTATATAATTTTTTAATTTTACAGAAAAAAAAATATATGAAAGTGCATTGCAGCAATAGTAATTAATTTTGTGCAGTTACGCACCGTTTTTATCGTAACAATTTTCAACTGTATGGCTGTTAGCTAATAAGATAAAATAAATTCTAGGCTGGTAAAATTTCTTGAAAAAATTCCCCTCTGCTGAACATATGGATGCTTTAAATTGAGGTACAGTCGACTCTCATTAATTCGAAATCGGTTAATTCGAACTAAACATGAAGTCCCGAAATTTTCAATAGCAGAATAACATTAAAAACTTTCACTAATTCGAACTAACGAGAATTCCGATTTTTCATTTTCTTTTATTTCTTATGGATTTAAGATAATTTGAATAACTTTCTTTGTTTGATTTTTGTGAAATTTGTTCCGAACGAATATACATATAACCCAATGCATTTGATATCCACTTTCTTAGCGCCCTGTCTGTCCATCAGTGACACCTCACATTTTTCTTCCATTGTGCTTGCTTCTAACCATTTAACTAGTTTATGTATATTTATACATTCTAATTTATTATTAAGTCATATTCTAATGGTAACAGACAAAATATATTTTAAAAACACTAACATTAATTCTTTTGTAATAGTACCATGTTAAGCATGCTTTTATTTCATATCTTCCATAATTCGAACTTCGGATAATTCGAACATTTCCTGTGGCCCCGACGAGTTCGAATTAACGAGAGTCGACTGTACATAAATTTACATGCATAATATAAATAGATTAAGATAATTGGTTCATTTGAGCTGTCTTGTGACAGATAACGGATCTAATTTCTTTTTTGCGAAAGATCATTTTAGGAATGAAACGTGTTGTGAAAGTTCCTTTTTTTTTTTTTAAGACAAAGAATTTGGTGAAGAATCTTATTTTAAAATGGAAAAAAGTGAAGAATCCTTTATAATTCTACCCAAACAGATCATTTGACTTATGAAACTACTAGTTTGTATTTAGTTGTTGTCACATTTTAAGAGAAAATACGGCTAATTTTAGATAAAAATATTTTTTTAAAGTTCCTTACAGAGAATTTTGTGAAAAACCTTTATATTAAAACGGGGAAAAAAATGTGAAGGATCCTGTAAAATTATTCCTAAACAAATCATTTTACTTATAAAACTCTACTCTACTTTGTCTTTATTTTTCGTAATTTAAATGAGGAAATGGGGTTCATTTTAGTGATAAAAATATTTTGTGAAAGTTCATTATAAAGAATTTTGTGAAAAATATTATTTTA
This sequence comes from Maratus speculifer, assembly GCA_964019185.1. Classification (NCBI taxonomy): domain Eukaryota; kingdom Metazoa; phylum Arthropoda; class Arachnida; order Araneae; family Salticidae; genus Maratus; species Maratus speculifer. The sequence goes on from OZ025289.1 coordinate 221,863,014, forward strand.
AAGCAAAAATCTCGAACGATCCTTTAAAAGTCTTCCAAAACAGATCGTTTGAATCATAAAACTTCATTTTAGCTCTCTTTACTTGTTACATTTATAATAAGAAAATAAGGCGAACCACCGTAGTAGGCAAGAAAAGCAAACATTTCAAACAAGAATTGCACGACTCTTCATGCTATAAATTAAAGGTTAAAATTCGCGGTCGCCACCGGCCACAGGGCGACTAAATGTAAAAAATTGGCGACTTTATGTTATGCACCTGATCGCCATTTTGGCGATCAATCAATTCAGAATATTTAAAAAAAAGTCGGTCATAAATCCGAAAATTAGAACATAAAATATATCGCAAATTTTGACAAAAGGTCGCCGAAAATAACCAATTTTGCCAATCGTTCGAAGAACAATTACTAATTTCGTCAAAGGATCACAGAAAAACGCGAATTTAATAAAAAAAATTTCGACAAATATCGGTAAAAAAATCGCGGAATAAAAGTAAATTTCATCGAGAAATGATGAAAATACGACAAATTTCATCAAAATATCGCGAAGGAAAAGGTAGATTTCGTCGAAATATTGCAAAAAAAAACGGCAGATTTCGTCATAAAATCGCGTAAAAACGTCAAATTTCGTCAAAAGATCGCAAAAAACAGCAGATTTCGTCAAAAAATCGCGAAAATCGGCCAATTTCGACAAATAATCACGAAAAATCGATTTTTTTCGCCAAAAGATCGCGAAAAAACGGCAGATTTCTTTAAAAGATCACGAAAAATCGGTATATTTCGCCATAAGATCGCGAAAAACGGCAGAATTTGTAAAAAAATCGCAAAAAAACGCAGATTTGGTAAAAAAAAAAAAAATTACGAGCAAACAGAGTATTTTATCAAAAAATCCCGAAAAAACTGTAGATTTCGTCAAAAAATCTCGAAAAAACGGTAATCTTTATCAATAATTGGAAGGGAAAAAAAGCTAATTTCATCAAAAGATCGCGGAAAAATGGCAGATCTCATCAAAAGATCAGGAAAAATCGGCATATTTTGTCAAAAGATAAAAAAAAACGGCTGATTTCGTCAAAAAATCGCGAAAAAACGGTAGATTTGGTTTTTAAAAAAATAACGAAAAAACAAAATATTTCATAAAAAAAGCGCGAAAAAATGGCAGATTTCGTCAAAAAATCTCGAAAAAACGGTGTAATCCTTGTTAATAATTGCAAAAGAAAAAGCTAATTTCACCAAAAGATCGCGAAAAATCGGCAGATCTCCTCAAAAGATCACGAAAAATCGACATATTTCGTCAAAAGATCGCGAAAAACGGCTGATTTCGTAAAAGAAAAAATCGCGAAAAAACGGTAGATTTGGTATAAAAAAAATTCACGAAAAAACGAAATATTTCATCGAAAAAATCGCGAAAAAACGACAGATTTCGTCAAAAAATCTCGAAAAAAACGGTGTAATAATCCATGTCAATAATTGCCAAAAAAAAAAAAGCAGCTAATTTTATCAGAAAAAAGGTAGATCTCCTCAAAAAATTGCGAAAAAACTGCAAATTCCGTCAAAAAAAAAGCAAATTTAGATTCAAAACGCAGAAAAACAATAAATTTTGTCCAAAAATCGTGAAAATACGATAAATTTCGTCAAAAAATTGGAAAAAACAGCAAATTTCTTCAAAAGACTGCGAAATCCATTGCCCAATAGCGGAAAATATTACTAAATTCATCAAGTGGTCGAAAAAAAAAAAAAATCCCCATTTTCATAATCTGTAATAGGGAAAAAATCTAAGTTTGAATGAAGTTATGGTTTTCTTTACATATAAAATAATTATTAACTATTTAATATTCTTAGAATTTATACGATATTTTCTTCTTGGTGGCATCTATGATAGTAATTAGTGGCCACTAACTTGACAATAGTGGCTACTAAACATTCAGCCTCTACTGGCCACTGGCTACTAATACAAATATTGAATTTTAACCTTTACTATAAATCCTTTCCAGAAAACCATTTTTGCAAGGTAAAAAAGGCACACCAGTCGTTTAGAAGAGGTGCAGAACGACCTCAGCGGAAATCAGCTAACTGAGAGAGGGGCTGATAACAAAAAGGGGGGATACAGCAAGAGGCAGTGGAGCAAAAAGCAGGCGAGTTGAAACACACTGTTTGGCGTAGCAACCGTGGGAAAGGATCGCGAGAGAGAGCTCCGTGACTACTAACCCCCCAAGCTCTCTATTCTCCGTTTTGGGGGTCTTTCGAGGGGTGTTTGCCAGCTTTTTGTTATCCACGTCCTTTATTGTAGTTCGCATTTTTTTGGAAGTGGAACAAAAAAACACATAGGTCGCCAAAACTGAATTCTTCAAGATTACGTAAATCTGTATTTTTGCAATTATCTACACATTACGAAAAACTAATGAGTTTTCTCAAAATTAAAACTGGTGTGAACCATATTCCAGGAGGGTGCCGATTAAACTTTCTTAAAATAATTTTGTTTTCAGCTGATCTGCTGAACAAGCGTAAATGTTTTGACAGGTTTACAAATTCATTTTTTTAACAAAAAGATTTAAAATTTGAAGACTTGACTATGGAAGCGATTAAGAACTAAACTGTACTTTTTGGATAAATAAATTATCTATTGAGTTATAAGCCATTTTAATCCCGTGACAAAAACGTTTTTTACTCTTCTTTAAGTGGTTATTCTTCTTTCACGCTAAAATGAAGTTTTAAAACGTCCACTTTGACGTTACTGTTTTTTTAAGATCTATTGCGCTTGCCAAAAAAAAAAAAAAAAAAAAATCGATTAGATAATTTTTGAACGATAACACCTGCTAGTTTCATCCATTTCCGAACAAAAATAAATTAAAACTTAAGTCATAAAGTTGTCTAAACACAAATCCAATCTACTTTCTGACAGTTACTTTTTTTTGTGAATAGCAAACGCATAAAATTTATGAGTATTCTTATACGGATACTGAGAAAAAGAACAGAGTTTAGCGTTTTGAGTGGATTTCCTGGGCTGGACTATAGATTCCTACACGGACCGGACTGCACCTAATTCAAACAATCTCTTTAAATATCAATTTGATACCCGACCCGAATTTGAATCTGAAGAGAAAATTTCATCAGTCCTAACCTAAGTGAAAGAAAATTAATCCATATTTTATTACAGTTATATCTCTAATTGAAGACGTTTAACTTTTGAAATACCAAGTCCCTGGGATTCAAACATTTTTTTTTCTTTTTTCGTCTACAAAACTAAGTTATTTTTATTAAAATAAAATAGATCTGATGTATTTAATACAAAATGTGCCATTTTATGAATTTTCAAGAGAAAAGCTACGCATCCTGAAAGACCCATCGCAACTTTTTTATACAGTAAACTCTATCGAAGGCGGAAACATTTCTAATCCCGTATTTTTAAACAAAGAGATTTCCGATTAATTTGTGTAAGACGGAAACGGTCTGTGTAACGTGGGACCGGACATTCGTTTTTGAGTCTCAGGCAGAAAGGTTTCTGTTTAAGACGGAAGGACATTCTTCTGGAAAATATAAAAGGAAAGAAACCTTATCTTTTCAAAATGACCAGGGGTCTGTCCAAACTTTTCTCACAGGGGCCTGTTTTTGTGAAATTTCGTATTATTTCACAATTGTGAAATTTCGCCTGTTTTCACGTAATTTCGTGTAGATAAGCCGCAGCTCAAACAATTCATTTTCGACCCAGAAAATAAATAAATAAAAAGCTAAAATAAAATGTAACATTTTGAATCGCAGATATATATGAGGAGCCCAGAAGCCAAGGGGTACAAGTGACAAAATGTCGATTTGGAGTAAATTGAGTTTAAAGATAATTGATGTTAAATTGGAACATCAATAACAATTGACTAAATTGAAATAGGAAACATCTGCTTGTTGCATTCTAATCTTTGAACTCTCATTTCAATAACTGTTAAAAAAATAGAGTACAATTTTCTTTAAATGTATAATTAATCAATATTGTTTGCTTTTCGAAAAAAGTGGTTTATCTCTATAACTCCCCAAATAATCAGAAAATGACCTATATTTCTTTGCCTGAAATGAAAAAAGCATATTTCCAGATACCCTGCGCACTTAACTCAATTTTTTCAATTTTGTCACTTATACCCCTTGGCTTCTGGGGTCCTCATATATCTTAAATTACTGAATGGATTTTCTGAGTCGAAAATGAATAGTTTGCGATGCGGCTTATCTACACGAAATTACGGTAGCTTTTCTTATGTTTGTGAAAAACCTAGTCATAATTTTGTGAATTTTAAGTTATCGATGTAACTCAGGTTCTACCCTTTATGTATAAAAAAAAAAAATAAGTAATATTTTTTTATGAATTTAACTGTTTATTTACAGGCCAGATTTTATTTTTAAATGATTAAATCTGTGAAAACTCCAATTTGCAGGTGAAAAAGTTCTGTAAAAAGTCTAAGACAAAAATAATTTTGTGAAGGTCCTCTAAAGGACCTAAAATTTTCACAAATGTATCCCTGATGACATGCATTTATACATAAAAATATATATGCAAAGATATCATGTTTATTTAATTAAAAAAATATTTAAAGATACGTTAGTTTGAATTTTTAGCCAAAGAAATGCTTAATATTACGTAAACGGAATATATATCTATATCTATAAAGTTTTTTTTTTTTTTTTTGTCTAAGCCGAAAACTTGTCAGAATTCTATTTCAGTCCCAAGTGATACCGCCTTAAACAGATTTCACTGTCTGTATTTTCTTTCTCTAATATTTTGCTTAAATGAGTCGCTATAGCACATTCCCTACATCGCTGCCTCTAATATCAATTTCATTTAAAATGAACACTCAATATTTAAAATGTAGTTTTCACAACTGAAAAATATTCAAAAATATCTTTTAAAAAATCTGGGTCAACCTGATCTCAACCCCAAAGAATCAAAACTTAAACGAATCATAGTAAAATTAGAATAAAAAAAAAAAAAAAGAGAGAGAGAGAGAGAGAGATAATCACGTTATTTAGCACGTAAAGTACTAACATGGAGAATAGCTTTATATTTTGGTGATTCATTCACAAGTAGTTACAATTTTACTAAACATTAAAGTATGATTCAATGTTCAATCTTTGCTTATGTTTGATAAATATATCTGTTGAATTTTCTGGTTATTTAGATAATTTTTAAAAAATGGTCACACAATTTTTTTTTAACTATTTTAAAATGAATGAAAATATTAAGATACTCATGTTACTAAACTAGAGTATTATAAAATATTTAATTAAACCAGTATTAGTCATGTCTTTTTTTTTTTTTTTTTTTTTGGGGGGGGGGAGGGGGGTACAAGAAAAATAGGGGCGATACAAAAGAAAATGACAAGTCTTCAAGATTAAATTCTTAAAGATTAATATATGTACCTTGGAACAAAAAGGGCCAATGTCCACAAATGTCAGGAAACCCAATTTAAGTTTGAGGAATTATAAGAATCTTGATACGATTTCAACACTGGCCTCGATAAAATATTTTGTTTCCAATTATCTAATATTGGCAGGACTAAGACCCTTTTTAACAATTACTTTATATCGCATCCTGAATTTATTCGTGCATTTAACTCAAATTCGTCAATTTTGGACATAGTCCCTTTTTTTTTCAAAGGTACAGATATGATTTTGTATCTTAAAATTATTTGGAAGTTTTAAAAATGTCTTCCGTACATTTAAGATTCGAGTCAACCTTATTTAGAGAAAAAATATTTTGGATTTCCTTAAAATAATTACAATCCAGATGGTTACATAAGCTTAAATTTTACTAAAATGTGATTTAGTCTTTAATAAAGATGCTGAATTTGTAAGACATTTGGTTTAGAAATGTATACTAATTAATTGATCTATTGTAACCTTTCTTTTATGAAGACTAGTTGTTAAGAAAACATTAAATCAAAATTATTAGGTTATTTATCTAATTGAAAACAATTAAATAATTTGTATTTTCATTTGATTAAATAATTTAAATAACTTAAAATATTCAATTAAATTTATTTGCAAGGATAAGGGAGGAGGTTAACAGAATAAAACTACAGAATAAAAATTAAATTTTTAAAAGAATTTATACAATATATATATATATATATATGTACCCCCTACTCCAATTAAAAATCCCATTAAGAAAATTAAGTTTGTATAACACATAAACCAGGACCACACTAGGTGTGGGGAAAAGGAAGATTTTTAGAGTGGATTTACTTTCAGTGTAATTTTTATAAATGTTGAACAAGTCTTTCATATTAATGGTATAATAAGGTAACACGAATTAGTATAATAGAAATAATATATATTAAATATGCAAATGAGTAAGTGAGATTTTTGGTTGTAGCAAAATTTCTTAAAATGCCCCCACAAAAGATTAAATAATAATTTTAAAATGAAATAACTAAAAATAAAATATTAAGCTAAATAAATAAAAAAATTAAAATCTGCATTTTTCAACAAAATTAATTTTTGAGATTAATGTACAGGGGAAGTATAAATTCCTACTGATTGACGTGCGTTTTCTTTGTTTAGCCCAAAGAACATTATTATTTTTTAAAGCTTCTTTAGTGTTTAAAAGTAATTTTATGCTTTAAAAAATTATGCAAAAACTTCCCTTTTTGAAAAAAAAAAATTAAATAAAAAAATCCCCTACATTTATTATTTTTTATAATCTTTAGATTAAAGTTTTTTGTATATTATTTGTATATCTTTTTTTTTTTTTATTATATTTTATTTAGAAATATCTCATTCTACATTCCATATTTACATACATTTTCATTTCATTCTTAAATATTTTCCTTTAAAAGAGTAATGTGTTTATGTTTTATGTGTTTATGTTTTATGCCAACTTTAAAGAAATTTAATACATTTACAATGATTTGCACAAAACAAATTGCTGATTAAAGTAGCTTTTTCAAGTCTTTTAAAAGAACCTTACAACCATTTGAAATTTTCATGCTAAAATCCATTCAGAAAACTCAGTACTATTCAATCATTGTCATCTGAGCTCTATTTAGCATGGTTTGATTTTTGGGTGTAAAATCGGACTTTTTCCCTGAGGGAGTTTATTTTTATTTTAATTTATTTAATTTTATAATGTATGGCAAAATTATTTAATGAATTCACTTTTTATTATTTATAAAATGATATTTTTTTTTTCAATTTTTATATTTTGCTTAAGTTAAAAAAAATGGTGCAATAAGTAGTCAATCTACTATTTTAATATGTATTTTAATTATTAATTTTTTTAAGGAGCAAAGAGAATAAATTAGTGCCAAGCAGCAATCAATAGCCAAGTTTTACAGCATTTAATGCATTCATTTGGAAATCAAAAAAGCACAAAATTAATATATATATATATATATTTACTAATATTCTTTTTCACAAAGAAAAATTATCAAAACTGACATTTTATATGAAATTGTTTAATTGTTGTGTGATCAAGAAATATTTAAATTGAGTTGTGTACAGACAAATGGTTTAATTTACGATAGTTAAAAGACAATTTTAATTTTAAGTAAACAATATCTTTATTCATTTTATATTTGTACTTAGAAATCTTTAAATAATAGTGAAATTTTTTATATTTATAGTTAAAAACTTTTTTACTTGTATAATACCTACAATAAAGTTTTGTATTTTACTAAAATTTACATTATAAATAATGTTTTAGAATAATTTTAACTATAGTTTATATTTAAAAATTATTGGACTTTTATTTTTTGTATAGTGTTTAATAAATACCATATGATGTATTTTTATTTAATTAAATAATTGCTTTTCTTTAACTCTGTGATGATAATCTTTTGATCATATTTGGTATCAATTATCAAATTACGCACAGTAATTGCAATATATCAAAAAAAAAAAAAAAAAAAAAGAAAAAAAAAAGAAAAGAAAGAAAGATAGAAAGAAAAAGTCAATCTATGATTTCGCAAAATATAAATAGATTTATTTATATTTTTAAATATTTAGTGATTTAACTTTTATATATATATAGGTATTCTTAAGGAAGGCACTTTAAAATCTTAAACATCGCTATGAGTGAAAATGCCGGTTTGTAAGATAACGATGGTATTAGCGTTTGAAAAGAAAGAAAGAAAAAAAAAAATAGATAGGAAAAAGTAAAAACCTCTACATCATTTCCATTGTAGTATCATTTGAGTTAGGGTGCACTCCATCATTCAAAAAAGGCACCCTTAACGAGATCACGTGATCGAATTAATTGATACAAATTAAGTCGGCCTCGCTCCTCTTTCAATCCACTAAATGCTCTGAAAAGCTAGTCTATTGCTACAGCGGATGCTCGCACAATGTCAATTGTTTAGTCTTCTAAAATATATTCAGATTATTTCAAGTAAAAAACTTAAAATGGTAAAATATTAAAAGATTTTAAAATTGGAGTGTAACCAAACTTTTATTTTTTTTCTTCACATTATACACAATACATTTTTTTTTTTTTTTTTTTTTTTTATGCTTAATTTACAAACAAAAAAAGAGGGAAGGGACTAACACTTTAAAATTAAAGGTCTGTATCTATACAGAATTTTTTGCCAGGATCTTGTTTTTGTGATACAGTAAACATTTTGCTAATTTGTAATGATGGTTATATTCAGGTTTTTGTTTACATGCAGTTAAAGATATATAGGCACGTAAAATAGATGTATTTTCTTTATATATATAAAAGTGACAGATCAGATTTTACTTTTAAATGATTAAATTTGTGAAAAGTTTAGTTTCGCGATAGAAAAATTTTGTGTCAGTCCAAAGGATTTTATAAAAAGTCCTGTTTTCAAATGAAAAAATTTGTAAAAGATCCTGTTTTAAAGGAAGAAATTTGTGAAGGGTACTGTTTTCAAATAAAAAAAAATTTTTTGAAGGATTTTTTAAAGGATTCAATTTTTTTCCTAACAGATTTCAGAAAACAAAATCATATTTATTGCAAACAATAAAGGGAAGCGACAAATATTTTATTTATAGATGTCATTTCAGATTAAAATACAACAAAACATCACCACTATTGATATATGCAAATACATAAAATAAAATAAACTTTGAATTGAAAAAAAATGATAGTTTGAGTAGGTTTAAATAAAATCAGAAATTTTTGTCAAGAGAAGCATGATATTCATTTTTACATTTATGGCTGATAAAAAGTTCCATTACATTTCACCAAAACTTGCCGGTTACATTGTTTAGTTTACACTGACAGGACAGTAAAGCTTTGGAAGGAAAATATAAAGAAGATTCTTGAAGCAACTTTCCAGGAATAAGCATATAGTTTAAACAGCATAAATAAACATTACATTTTTAAAGAGAGAGACGAATGTAAAAAATATTTTTTTTAGATGTATATACAATAACTTTCTAAGCAGAAAAAAATTATTTTATACAGAAATTTTTAAGTAAGGATTAATCAAAAAGTGTGTGTTCTTTAATACTGATCACGATGTACTAAAATAATTACTAAGGTCATCGATATGATAACTTGTTATCTTTTTATACAAAAATTAACATCCAATTAAAAAACATTGCATAATTTTTTCAATTTTGAAGGAAAATGTGTAGATGTTTGAAGTAAAGGATAACGTCAAAATAAGGGAGTTTCCCTTGGATAAAGAGAGATGTAAACACTGTCACATAACTGAAAACAATTTGATAAGAAAGAGCTGGAAAAAATTACAATACATCACTATATCTACAATCAAAACTTATAATAACTGAAAAACAGCGCCTTACCATCGCTTTCGACTGGGAAGATAAGCACGGAGAGAACAAGTGTGCCCCAAAACACACTGAAGCTCACACGATGCCCCATCGAATCCTAAAAATCACAGCCACAAATAAGCAGCACTTAAATTGGAGTCCTTCGATAATGGCACATTTAGAATTATAGCATTTTATAATCCGGTAATCCACGGAGGTGTATCTGTGTAATCCAATGGACAGGGTAATAAAGCACAACACTTACAAAAAAATTATTAAATATTATGTACGCAACATGTAAATGCGTTCACAGATATCACATACACACAACCATCTTCCATGAAACGTCCCGTTGCTATGCCCCGTTGATTGACCTGTTGGACTAGTCGGAGAACCCCCCCGTCACAGGGTTGCCGAATGATATCTCGTATCGAGAGGAGATGGGAGGGAGGGTTTTCGCCAACTTATTCAATGAAACTTGGAACGCCAGATAAGGTTATCGCCAAAATAGGAATCAAACATTACAAATGTTATCTTTAATTTATTTTTTTTTCTTTTTCGTTACGATTGCAGAGGATATTTACGAGCAATAGAAAAAAAAAAAAAGTCGACATAGCTTACTAAATTTAAGACTATGCAAATAAATTTACAAGTAAATGTATATTTTTTTTTATCAAAATCGCTCTCTATAACTGTTTGCTGTTCTCAGTTCTTTTCTATATTATTTTAATGAAAATCGTACATCAGTTTTAATACGATTAAATGTTCAAGCAAGAAGTTCCTTTTGAATGCATTACATAAAAGACATTTATTTTAAGTTTGAAATAGTTACGGGAAGAATATTATTTCCATCTCAATTCCAAAGAATTTTTATTAGTTATTAATGTGAAATTTATCGCAATACAAAGTAAATTTTAAAACAACGTTAAAAACGCCAGAATTGGTAAATTTTGAACAGACTAGTTTCAATATATTGTCATTATTATTTCATTTTATTTTGCAAGAATTCATTTTTTTAAAAAGCAGATAATTTTGATAATAAATCCCCCCCCCCCCCATAGCTTCGCATTTTATTTTTTTATTTTTAATTTTTGTTGTGGTTGTTGTTTATTTAAATGCAAAACTTTTATTAAAAGTGAAATCACAGAATAAGCATGAATACAATTATCATTTTAAAAATAAACATTTCGATAGATCACTTTTACAATTCAATAATGTCTTTAACAATTTTTTTTAAATTCATCATAAATATTGATTTAAAAAAATACGTACGCCTTTTAAGGAGATATTTTACATTTAATTAATTAATATTTTTTAAAATCTTTCAAAACATTTATTCTATCTTATTTAAAATCAAAGTAAAAACTAATTAAAATACAACAAAAAAAATTTCTATCCTTTTAAAATATACATTATATAATTTAATAATAATAAATTAGCTTTTATTGTTTAATTTGCAAAACTGATTTTTGTAAAATAATAACGTGGAATTAACTAGATTTATACACTATATTGCCATTGATTATGGGACACTTGCGATTTCAGACATCTTACTAAATATCAAGAAAAATACATGAGGAATCATCTCGAAACTCTTAGTGTATAAATATAATAGTATAAGTCATACATCTCCGTGAAGATTTTTTTCCCGGAACTCCAAAGGGAACCGTCAACAAATTAAAAAAGAATGAATATCTTTTGAATAACCCTGTCAAAACTAATGTAGTAAAAGCGCTCAAACTCTAGATTGTGATTGAATGTCTTATTGTAATAAGCCTTGTTCATTTTTATGCAAATAGCATGCATACTCGCAGAGTAATTAAGGTTTTTATAAAAATGGTCCAAAATTTTTCTAAGTTTTTTCCTTATAATTTTCAGAGTTCTTAATATAAAATATTATTTTTTTCAGAAAATTTGACAAACAACATTGCACACAGTACCCTGTAGTCAGAATTAAAAAATAATGAAAACTGTATAAAAAATGAGTTGGTTTACTAAATAATTTTTTACTGCGCATGCGTCAACGATATCAAAATTTCATTTGCATATTATGTTAGCTAAATGTATAGAGCAACTTTTGTGAAAGTCACAAAATCATAACTTGAAAATTCTGACAATAATCGCCAATTGAATAAGTCGAAAATCCGTTATTCTCAAAATGAAGCAAAAACAAGAGGGGTTGTATCCATATATTCTTTGATTAGTGTCAATATAGAATACACAATATGGGATGTACTACTGCATTTGGATAAAATCCCTCATTTTTTTGCTTTATTTTGGAAACAACGGATTTTGTCCTTTTTCTATAGACGATTACTTTCAAAGTTTTCAAGCTATGATTTTGAGACTTTTACAAAAGTTGCTCTATACATTTAGCTAACATAATATGCAAATGAAATTTTGATATCTTTGACGCATGCGCAGTAAAAAATTATATAGTAAACCTACTCATTTTTCATACAATTTTTATTATTTTTTAATTCTGATTACAGGGTACTGTGTGCAATGTTGTTTGTCATATTTTCTGAAAAAAGTATTATTTTATATTAAGAACTCTAAAAATTATAATGAAAAAACTTGGAAAAATTTGGGACCATTTTTATAAAAACCTTAATTACTCTGCGAGTGTTCATGCTATTTGCATAAAAATGAACACAGTGTATTACAATAAGGCATTCAATCATAATCTAGAGTTTGAGCGTTTTTGCTACATTAGTTTTGACAGGGTTATTCAAAAGATATTCATTCTTTTTTAATTTGTTGACGATCCCTTATGGCTTTGCGGTAAAAAATCTTCACGGAGATGTATGACGTATACTATTATATTTATACACTAAGAGTTTCGAGATGATTCCTCATGTATTTTTCTAGATATTTAGTAAAATGTTTAAAATCGCAAGTGTCCCATAATCAATGGCAATATAGTGTATTAGGTGGCAATGCATCAACTGCAGACGATAGATCGCCAATAGTGGCGATCGTAGAAACTATATGATGGCTTCTATCCAGGATAACAGAGAAAGTTTAACTCCTCCTTTGGAAAGAATATAGTTCTCTATTAAAATAAATAAAATACGCGTTTTTACTCATAAAAAGTTTTGTTTTTGTTAGGTGTTATTAAAATACATTTATTTCTTCCAAGAGCTAATGGTAATTAGAAAAATAAAGAGAATTATTTTATAAATTACCATTTTAAGCAAAGAAGTATCACTCCGCACTCCGCGTCGTATTCCCATCATCCAATGATTTTGGGGTAAAGAAGCACTAACTTCAAACACTCTAAACAAGAGATCGCGCATCTGTTACCATAGTAATTATTTTCTTTATTTGCTAGAATTTGCTACAATGCAAAAATCAATAATAGTGCAGCATTTTTTTTCTTTTTTAGTTCGTTGATATAGCTTATTAAATATACTAATTAATTATTTATATTTAGAATACACCAAACAAAAATATACTTTTTAAGAAATGATTTATAACATTTTCAAATTTTCTATTAAACTTAGAGTGAAAATATAAGGCTTGAAATAAAAATTTAAATAACATGCATGAATTTGTTAGGAGAAAAAAAATAGTTTTGTTATTCGAAGCTCGAAAAATTCAGTTTTTCATTTGCAAAATATGGAAATTTTAGCATGCACAAATTTTTAGATGACCTGACTGCGAAATATATAAAGCATAAACATAAAAATATGTAGCTACTCATAGATTTATAAAAAAAATATTAAGTTTTATTATTTTGTAATTTGGAGAGGTTTTTTTTTTCTTCTTTTATTTCTTTTTAGTGCAAAACATGGCAGGGGGGGGGGATAATATAATATTGCGATTAAAAAAGAAATCTTACAGCAAAATATCAACAGATGATAACAACATTAAAATTTTCAAAATCGCTTATCCCAAAATTTTACAGAAAAAAAATAATCGCGATTAAGCAGATTTTTTTGCCCCACATGTAACCCACAATGTCTTATACTTATTCATTCAATAAACAGAATCAACAAATTTCAACAGTTTTATTTAGATTTTTGTGAAAAATGACGAAAAAGTGACATCGCGATTAGTGCAGGAGATGACTACAGTCTGTGCCCAAACACAGGGGCCTCGCTAAGAGGGGGGGAGCTCCCACCCCCAAACATTCGTGAATGTTGTTACACTTGGCAAATTCACAAACTTTGTTGGCAAATTTTCTTTAAAACTTTAATAACTAGTTGGATGTGTCAATCCCAAAACTTTCTTCTATCTCATAAGTGCATTTTAATATTTAAAAAAAAAACGTGGTGACCCCAAAGTTACCCACTATCGAATTTCCTCGAACATTTGACCTAGCCTAATGAGATTCTGGTATCCGAAAAGCCTAAAACGCAAAATTTAATTAATATTTTGAGAAAATGAGCTTACTAGTGCCTCATGTTGGTTAATTTATACTAAAATCTAATAAGCATCTATTTATGTCAAGACCTAACAGAATCTGAAATTTGATGAAATTTGGTCCATTAGTTCTTGAGATATAGTTATCACAAAAAAATTGCAAAACGTAGCACAGCAACACCATATCTTGGACAATTTATGCCAAAACGTAAAAAAGCGTCTAATTATGTTATGGTGTAAAAGAATCTGAAGTTTGATGAAATTCTGTGCATTAGTTCTTGAGATATAGCTAGTTAAAAAAAAACGTGTAAAATATAGCACACCAGCACCATCAGTTGAAGGATTTATAACAAAACGTAATCATCGTGTAATTATATGTCATTTTGTAACAAAATCTGAAGTTTGATGAAATTCTGTGCGTTGGTTGTTGAGATATAGCTATCGGAAAAATCGTGCAAAATGCAGCATAGCTGCACCAACTATTGCAAGGTTAATACAAAAATGTAATCAGCGTCTAATTATGTTATATGTTTTAGTGTAACAGAATCTAAAATTTGATCAAGTTCTCTGCATTAGTTCTTGAGATATAGCTATCACAAAAATCGTGCAAAATGTAGCATAGCAGCGCCACCTATAGGGCAGTTCACACCAAAACTTTATCAGCGGCTATGTATATCAAGGTATCGCGGAATCTGAAGTTTGGTGAAATTCTGTGCATTAGTTCTTGAGATATAGCTATCATGAAAATCATGAAAAACGTGGCATAGCAGCGCCACCTGCTGGCCAATTCACACCAAAACTTAATCAGCGTCTATGTATATCAAGGGGTCACAGAATCTGAAGTTTGGTGAAATTCTGTGCATTAGTTCTTGAGATATAGCAATCTTGAAAATCATGAAAAACGTAGTATAGCAGCGCCACCTGCAGGCCAATTTTCACCAAAAACCAATAGACACTAATTTATATTAAGGTCTAACTGAATATAAAATTTTATTAAATTTCGAGCATTAGTTCTTGAGATAGAACGCCCACAAATTTTTTGTCACATACAGACAGACAGACTCACAGACAGACACACAGACTCACAGACAGACGGACAGACTCACAGACAGACATTTTCTAAAAATAGTCAAAACGTGTTCAGGACCTTCTAAAACGTATAAATCCGTCGAAAATCGGAAGTCGAAAATTTTCATGAATCCAATACTTTCTTCTTGTAAAGATAGAAGAAAGTAAAAATTATAATGTATTTTCAATTTTTGATAGTATAGGCAAAAATTACAAAACTAATTGGGAATATTATTAACCTTTTAACAAATAAGGGCTGTAATTCATTTTCTAATTGTGGTAAGTTGGTAAAATTGTAAAATGAGTTGGAAAATATTGAAATTTGACTTGGCAGTTTTAGGTCCTACCTCCCCCTCCCCCCACCCGCCAATAAAAAGTCTTAGCGATGGCCTTGCCCAAACAGTTCTGAGCTATAGGTTCTCTATAACACAGAATGTGAGTGACAGACAGGAATTAATTGATTAAAAACACAATTTATTTAGTTTATTTATTTTTATTTATTTATTTCGCTCCGTAATTTTCTATGATGTATTTTAAAAATTACTTTTTTTCCATTTAACCTCAAACATGAAATCTTTGGGCGGCATTTAGAGTGAAATGTGTGAAAATTATAAAGTGAAAATTATAAAACTTAAATTAAAAAATAGAATTATAATTATGGACTTTTAGAAAAAAAAGTTTTATTAGTTGAAATTTGAAAAATTCAATTTTTTGTTTGCAAAATATCAAAATTTATCATTCATTAAATTTTAGTTACACTGACTTCGTAAAATAAAACGTATAAAAAATATATACTCACTTAAAAATATATACTCGTAGACTTATAAGTATTTTTTTTTTCACTTCTTTTTAATGCAAGATGTTGCGGGGAGGGGAAAAGGTTAAAACAATATTGCTATTGAAAAGAAATCTCACGACAAAATATCAGCAAAGGTAATAACGACATTAAAATTTTCAAAATCGCTTTTTTAAAAAGTTTTTTAGAAAATAGTAATCGCGGTTGGAATTACTTTTTTTCACATATAATCCTCAGTGTCATATTCATTTGATACACAGAAGTAGTGTAGTAGTGAGAGTTCAGCTGCATGCGGTGGCGTGTGGCGGGTGGTGGATGGTGGAAGTGGAACCACCACCACCTCACAGAGAGAGGAGGAGGTCCACCACCACCTGAATGAGAAGCTTATCTGATGGAGAGTGTATTATACTATAGTAGGATGATGGGGAGGGCTTAAAATTGAGGGGGCTTAAATTTTTTTAGGGTTTGAAACGTAGGAGATTATACTGTAGTAGAGGGTTGGATGTTTGGAGTCTGTTAGAGTATGATGGGATTTTTGAGAGAGAGAGAGGGGAGGGCTTATTTTTTAGGAGGGGCTTAAAATTGAGGGGGGCTTAAATTTTTTGGGGAGTTTAAATTTAAGTAGAGATTGGAATCAACTTAGAGTAGGAAAGATATTTGAATACGAAATGGAAAAATGCAGTGGCGCCCTCTATCGGTGGGAATTGGAACGAGGAGTTTTCTGAAATAATAAGCTTATTTTTTAGGAGGGGCTTAAAATTGAGGGGGGCTTAAATTTTTTTTGGGGAGTTTAAATTTAAGTAGAGATTGGAATCAACTTAGAGTAGGAAAGATATTTGAAAATGGGTGATGGATGTTTTAACTCTGTTACAGTATGATGTGATTTTTAGGAAAGGGGGAGGAGGGCTTAATTTTTAGGGGGGCTTATTTTTCTGAAAGGCTTAAATGCATTTTTTTTCTTTAAGATTGGAATCAACTTAGAGTAGGAAGGAAATTTGAACATATCGTAAAATATGTTTTAGTATGATGAGATTTTAGGAAAGGGGGGAGGGCTTAATTTTTAGGGGGCTTATTTTTCTGAAAGGTTTAAATGTATTTTTTTTTTCTTAAAGATTGGAATCAACTTAGAGTAGGAAGGAAATTCGAACATATCGTAAAATATGTTTTAGTATGATGAGATTTTAGGAAAGGGGAGGGCTTAATTTTTAGGGGGCTTATATTTGTGAAAGGCTTAAATGTATTTTTTTTTCTTAAAGATTGGAATCAACTTAGAGTAGGGAGGAAATTTGAACATATCGTAATATATGTTATAGTAAGATGAGATTTTAGGAAAGGGGAGGGCTTAATTTTTAGAGGGGCTTAATTTTTAAGGGCTTAATTTTTTTTTATTTAGGATCTGAAGCTTATAATATCATATTATAGCAAAGGGGTAACCTCCTCATTTTCCAAACTTCACCCCCACCCCCGGAAGATTTTTATTTGGGTGCTGCTATTTGTTGGATCGAATTTTCGTTGGAAATTAATAATTTTAAAAAATTGAGTCTGATCAATTAAGCATTGCTCATCACGTCTGTGAGATAATCGAGTATTGCGATAAGGAGGAAGGTGAGTCTGCTTAATTAAACATTAATCACAATTGCCCATTGCTCATCCCGCCAGTGGCCGCATAATGTCTTATATTACAATCGAATCATCTCTAACTTAAAATAGTATGTTATCAACACGTATTCACTGCCTTGCACAAACATCCGTTATCACAAACAATTTTAACAGGAACTAGCTGATATAAGAAAAATAACAACTAAGATTAGATGTCACTTATTTACAAAAGTCAAGAAAGAGAACTTTGTTTGATGTTTCAACTAAGCTTTTTAAAACGACAATTTAATTTTACCAAACCATTACATATGTTTTTTTGTAGGTTCCCTGTTTTATCCAATTTTCATCAACGTTAGAGCAACAATGAAAATATTTTTTAAACAGTAATATTGTAAAATATGAATTTTACATTTTTAACTTTAGTTTACCTAAACCTTGATTATTCATACACATTGATTTTTACACCTTTCAAAATATATAAACTACTTCATTATTAATTATTTTTCGATGTATAGTTCTAATAATCGGTTAATTGTCATACATTCATTTTAGTAAGTTTGCTGTATTCACATAAAAAGTGTTTTTACAAGTTATCATCTATTAGTCGATCACGACAAATGTAAGCAATGTATTACTTTAGTATAGTATTGTTTTATCACTGTGCTGAAAATAAGTGATTCTTTTTCCGTTAATTTTCACATGAATTTTCTTATCAATTAGAAAAAAATTACAACAGCATGATAAACACCAGATAACATCGAGCCTTACCTATCAAATACCATCATATTATCAGATTACTTTGTAAACCAATCCTATTATTTTTTAAAAAAAACAGTAGCGCCTCCTAGAATTCATATCAGTATAAATCGGTATAATCAGTATAAATTCATCACACTGTTTATTGTTTTTTTGTCATATGAAGATATTAAGCGCTGTTCTTTAAGTGAGTGCTGTACAAGAAATTTCTTACTTCATGAATATGGAATCGGATTTACCCAGTCAAGAGGTGCAAGTTTCGAATAGTGAAAGATCACCCTCTTCATCAACCCAACCATCCTTTTCTTGTAATCAATGTCAAAAATGCTTCTCTAGAAAGATTGCGTTAACCAGACATCAAAGATCCCACTTGGATAAAAAGCCCTTTAAATGTGAAACTTTCATTCAAAGTACTGATTTAAAACAACATAGTGTTACTCATTCCAAGACACCCACTTTATATAAATGTGATCAATGTGCAATGGAATTTTATAGAAAGTATTCGTTAAGAATTCACAAGAGATTTCATAAGACATATAAATGCGATGAATGTTCACTAGAACTCTCTAAAAAATATTTGTTAAAAATTCACAAGAGATCTCATAAGAAGTTTCATGTTTGTGAAAAATGTTCTAACTCGTTTCTATCAAAGTCTGCTTTAACTAAACATAAAAAAAGTCATCGTCAAAAGGAATATAGATGTAAACACTGTGGTGTTATATTTTACTCTGATATCGATTTTTTATTTCACAAAAAAGTTCATTACAGGAATTTTGAATGCAAACACTGTAACAAAACATTTAATGTTGACACCAAGTTTATTCAACATTTGATTAAAATGCATAAGTGAAAAAATGCAAACTTTGTCAAATCATGTGAAATGGTTGATTTTCTGTACAGTTTATAATTTTTTTGTATTTTTATCATTATCGAGAATGATGAATAAATAATGTGTTAATGAAAAAAGCTTTTGTCTTGTATTTTTGTTATAACAATTTATGAATTTTAATAATTTTTCCACAATATTGTAAAATATTTACTTAAATTTTAACATTTAGAAAAAAAAAAAGGTTCCTATCAATTAAAATACTGAATTTGTATTTATATTGAATTAATTTTTAAATACTTTTAATATATTAGAATTATTTACCAAGTTTAATTTATCATTTATATTAGCAATTGTTATTCACATAATCATGATGGATATTACCTAGTGTTGCCACAAAAATTTTCAAAAAGAACGAAACTGTTAACAATAAGTATTATTCATTACTTAGATTAAAACTTTTACCTAGTGTTGCCACAAAAATTTTCAAAGATAGAGAAACTGATAACATTATTTATCATAAGCTTACTTAAATTAAAACCTTGTGTTGCCACAAAATTCTTCAAAAATAGTAAAACCACTAACATAATACATAAACTACCATCTATGTACAAAGACTGTTTTTTTAGATTATTAAAAAATGGTTGACTAAAACTTATGGCATTACTAATTTTTTTAATGTTTAACTGTAACCGACGCTGATTTTTTTAACATATATTAGGATATGTGTTGTTTTTAAGCATTCAGTTTGTAACTGATTTCCGTTTGAATTTCATCAGCGGCTATCCTTATTTTTTGAAAATGGATTCTGTAGTAAATTTGTTAAAAAGACCTGTCGACGAAGTAGTTCCTTCTTCAAAGTATCAACGTTTAGAAGACTGTAATGATCCTACTTATGTGAATGAATTAAACTTGCCGAGATTAGAAGTTCCCAATGCATTGAACACTAACAATGAGACGATATCATGCGATTTATCCACTACTGATTATCCACTGAATGTGAAATCTGAGATTAATACGAATTTTTTTAACTTAATTTCCCAAGACGAATATTTTCAAGAACCCACTACTCGATGCGAAGAGACTGTGTTCCAAGCAATCAACCTTTCCCAAGCAAGTGATGAAAGCCAATTCACCACTTCACGAACTAAAAGGGGCAAATCCTGTAATCGTGTTATATTTCGAGAAGAACTCAGTGATTGTATCTTCTTAATTTTAAAACTGTATAACAGACAATTTTATATACATATTCAAGAGTTTAAACGCAGTGGGCTTACTAATGAAGAAATTGTAACGAAAAATGCAATTTTTATGGATGTTAACAGTTGGTACGAATTTTGCAATAAAATTTTTCCATTTAATTTGAAGTATAAAAGTTCCTCGTTTGTTGCTAATAACATGATATTAGTGTTAAATTTTAACAATTCTATCATGCGAATTAAACATTTAAAGAATTATTCTCACATTGACTTGAACGAGCATCAGTTAGAAAAGTTAAAAATAAAAGCCTTTGATCTGAATAAAGAACTTCTTCAACATATATATGTAAAGCATTTGCCAAACTTAATAAGACAGAAATGTATCGTTAGTCACACATCTTTAGAAAATGAACGCATGTGTCAACATAAACTTATAACGTGTATTGAAAATAGTATGTCGAGTATACTAAAGCGCATTTTTGAATGCAATGGATGCATTTTTAACCACGAATCTGTAATCTTTCATCCCTGTTTGATATTAAATAATCGACAAAAATTTGAACAAATGGGAGAAATGTTATTAACTCTAATAGATTTTGACTTTGTTATTTCCTCGTTTTTAAACGAAGTAGATTGTATTAGTGAAAACTTCTTATCTAATATTAATGTAAAAACCATTCAAAACGAATTGTTTAAAATAATGAAATAAAATGTTTTACTATTCTCTTTAATATGTGTGTTTAATTATTTTCAAAATGTTTTATTTCAAAATTTATATCGTTTAGCTTTTTCAAAAGATTTATAAATTGTTTCAATTTGTATATGTATAAAAAAAGAAACACTTCATTATTAATAAAAAATATATTAACTATCTTAAAAATAATAATAATAATCTTAATATTTTAATTCATTCTTTTCAAAAATTAGAAAGTTAAAAAGTTAATAAAAATGAATAAGTTAAAAAAGACTTTATACAAAAATTAATTTCAATAGAAATTTTTTTCAAATGTTTAAAATATATTTTGAAAATTTTAAAATGTATTACAACTTATCAAAATTGAGTTTACTGATTTATATGAGTATGTATATTATCTTACTGTAACATTACAACAGATTCATAGTTAAAGACATATAAACATCAGGATGTATATAAAAGTAATAGATTAATATACTCACTTGTTTTATTAAAAAATAAAATAACTTCATAAAAATAAAAAGTTTATGAAAAAGTTTAAAAAATAATTCATTAGATTTAAAAAAAAAAAAAAACTCACAAATTAAAAAAATATATTTCATAAGTTTACAAAAAAAAAAAAAAAAAAAAAAAAAAAAAGTAACATAAAAAGTTTTATCGAAAAAAAAAGTAATATAAAAAGTTTTAACAAAAAAAAAAAAAAAAAAAAAAAAAAAAAAAAAAAAAGTATTATAAAAAGTTTTAACAACAACAAAAAAAAGTATTACAAAAAGTGTTATAAAAAGTTTTAACAGAAAAAAAAAACTTTACACAAAAAATAATATCAATAGAATTTTTTCCCAGATGTTTAAAATATATATATTCTGCAAAAGTTAAAATGAGTTTTCTGATTTATGTATATTATTTTCACTCTATTATCTTACTGTAACATTGCAATTCATAGTTAAACATATAAACATTAGGATGTGTATTAAAAGCAATGCATTAATATACTATCTTGTTATTAAAAGATAAAATAATTTCATAAAAATATTTTCAAAATTAAAAAAAGTTTCATAAGTTTACAAAAAATAAAAACTTTATGAAAAAGTTTAAAAAATAATTCATAAATTAAAAAAATATATTTCATAAGTTAAAAAAAAAAATCATAAGTTAAAAGTTATTTCAACAGTTCTTTAATAATTAAAAAAAAAAAAAAAAAAAAACTTTATAGAAAAAATAATATCAATAGAAATTAAATGTTTAAAATTTATTTCACAAAAGTTGAAATGTATTACATCTCATCAAAAATGAGTTTACTGATTTATGTATGCATGTACATTATTTTCACTGTATTATCTTACTCCAACATACATTTATAGTTAACATACATTTATAGTTTAACACATATAAACATTAGGATGTGTATAAAAGCAACGCATTAATATACTATCTTGTTTTATTAAAAGATAAAATAACTTCATAAAACTCTTTTCAAAATAAAAAAAAGTTTCATAAGTTTACAAAAAATAAAACTTTGTGAAAAAAGTTTAAAAAATATTTCATAAATTTAAAAAAAAAATGTATCTATGTATATTTCACAAGTTTAAAAAAAAAAAAATGTTTAAAAAAAAATTTTACAAGTTAAAAAAAAAAAAAAAAAAAAAAAATTACAACTTATCAAAAAATGAGTTTACCGATTTACTGATTTATGTGTGTATGTTATTTACATCATATTATTTTACTACCAACATTACAGAACTTTCTTAGTTAAACACTTATAAACATTAGCAAATGTATAAAAGCAGTTGATACTTTCCTGTTTTCATTAAAAGTCATACTAACTTTATAAAAATGTTTTCAAATAATAATAAAAAAAGTTGTTAAGTTATTAGATTCTCCCCTTTAATTGCATCTCATTGATAAGTTTTAATCAACCATCCAACCATTCAACTGTTTGATAAGTTTTAATCAACTAACCAACCAACATTTTTCGTAACCAACTATTTATTTTCCCTAGCAATCAGCTATTTATTTACCCTAGTAACCAAAAAGCTTTTATCGACACATGAACAAAATTTTAAGATGCAAGACTCGTCCTTTTTAATCGAAAAAACAATGTCTTATATTATATATATATATTTTTTCTTACTTAAATGAAACCTTCGCATGTGCATGGTAAAACTTGAAAAAATTCATTTAATTCACAAATTTAAAGTTAACAGACAAGGTCTTCACACTTCTTTTAGAATTAATTGTACTAACATTTTACTAAATATCTTTTGAACTCAACAAGGTTTTAAATAATTATTTTAATAAAAATTGTCATTTTTAAGTAACATTATTGAACGAACTTGGAAAAATTAACTTGGCAAAACAGGTTTTCGCTGTTCCAACTTAGTAATATTCATAAGTTTATATGTTAATCAACCTGTTTGGTTATGTCCCAGCATGGCTTTATAAAATATATCTTAAAAAAACCTTTAATATTAATGTTTAAAAATATGCAGTTAGTCTTTTATAGATAATTATTTTCACTTCTTTCATTTAAAAACATTTTAAAATAAAATTAATACAGTTACCAATTTATCTGTGTGTTATGAAATGTGCATGCAAAACTTTTAATTATAATTTTCACATTTTTAGTATTTCAAATTATTGTTTTCAAGGTGTGCTAAAATTTGGAAAAATATTTAATTTTCATGCATAATTAAAATAAAATAGTTTAATAATAAAGACACATTTAACATTCTATACTCACCATCGCAAATGCACGTCCAACGCAGTCAAATATTTGGGAAGAAATGAAAAATTCAAAGTCCTTATCAGAAAATGAATGTTTATAAGAACCAATCTAGAAAACAAAGCACTAGTCACGTGGTATATATCACGTGATCAGTTGATGATACATGTTCTTTGACGTCACAGATCTTTTGATATAGTTATCTGATAACATTTTCTGATAAGGACTTTGAATTTTTCATTTCTTCCCAAATATTTGACTGCGTTGGACGTGCATTTGCGATGGTGAGTATAGAATGTTAAATGTGTCTTTATTATTAAACTATTTTATTTTAATTATGCATGAAAATTAAATATTTTTCCAAATTTTAGCACACCTTGAAAACAATAATTTGAAATACTAAAAATGTGAAAATTATAATTAAAAGTTTTGCATGCACATTTCATAACACACAGATAAATTGGTAACTGTATTAATTTTATTTTAAAATGTTTTTAAATGAAAGAAGTGAAAATAATTATCTATAAAAGACTAACTGCATATTTTTAAACATTAATATTAAAGGTTTTTTTAAGATATATTTTATAAAGCCATGCTGGGACATAACCAAACAGGTTGATTAACATATAAACTTATGAATATTACTAAGTTGGAACAGCGAAAACCTGTTTTGCCAAGTTAATTTTTCCAAGTTCGTTCAATAATGTTACTTAAAAATGACAATTTTTATTAAAATAATTATTTAAAACCTTGTTGAGTTCAAAAGATATTTAGTAAAATGTTAGTACAATTAATTCTAAAAGAAGTGTGAAGACCTTGTCTGTTAACTTTAAATTTGTGAATTAAATGAATTTTTTCAAGTTTTACCATGCACATGCGAAGGTTTCATTTAAGTAAGAAAAAATATATATATATAATATAAGACATTGTTTTTTCGATTAAAAAGGACGAGTCTTGCATCTTAAAATTTTGTTCATGTGTCGATAAAAGCTTTTTGGTTACTAGGGTAAATAAATAGCTGATTGCTAGGGAAAATAAATAGTTGGTTACGAAAAATGTTGGTTGGTTAGTTGATTAAAACTTATCAAACAGTTGAATGGTTGGATGGTTGATTAAAACTTATCAATGAGATGCAATTAAAGGGGAGAATCTAATAACTTAACAACTTTTTTTATTATTATTTGAAAACATTTTTATAAAGTTAGTATGACTTTTAATGAAAACAGGAAAGTATCAACTGCTTTTATACATTTGCTAATGTTTATAAGTGTTTAACTAAGAAAGTTCTGTAATGTTGGTAGTAAAATAATATGATGTAAATAACATACACACATAAATCAGTAAATCGGTAAACTCATTTTTTGATAAGTTGTAATTTTTTTTTTTTTTTTTTTTTTTTAACTTGTAAAATTTTTTTTTAAACATTTTTTTTTTTTTAAACTTGTGAAATATACATAGATACATTTTTTTTTTAAATTTATGAAATATTTTTTAAACTTTTTTCACAAAGTTTTATTTTTTGTAAACTTATGAAACTTTTTTTTATTTTGAAAAGAGTTTTATGAAGTTATTTTATCTTTTAATAAAACAAGATAGTATATTAATGCGTTGCTTTTATACACATCCTAATGTTTATATGTGTTAAACTATAAATGTATGTTAACTATAAATGTATGTTGGAGTAAGATAATACAGTGAAAATAATGTACATGCATACATAAATCAGTAAACTCATTTTTGATGAGATGTAATACATTTCAACTTTTGTGAAATAAATTTTAAACATTTAATTTCTATTGATATTATTTTTTCTATAAAGTTTTTTTTTTTTTTTTTTTTTAATTATTAAAGAACTGTTGAAATAACTTTTAACTTATGATTTTTTTTTTTAACTTATGAAATATATTTTTTTAATTTATGAATTATTTTTTAAACTTTTTCATAAAGTTTTTATTTTTTGTAAACTTATGAAACTTTTTTTAATTTTGAAAATATTTTTATGAAATTATTTTATCTTTTAATAACAAGATAGTATATTAATGCATTGCTTTTAATACACATCCTAATGTTTATATGTTTAACTATGAATTGCAATGTTACAGTAAGATAATAGAGTGAAAATAATATACATAAATCAGAAAACTCATTTTAACTTTTGCAGAATATATATATTTTAAACATCTGGGAAAAAATTCTATTGATATTATTTTTTGTGTAAAGTTTTTTTTTTCTGTTAAAACTTTTTATAACACTTTTTGTAATACTTTTTTTTGTTGTTGTTAAAACTTTTTATAATACTTTTTTTTTTTTTTTTTTTTTTTTTTTTTTTTTTTTTGTTAAAACTTTTTATATTACTTTTTTTTTCGATAAAACTTTTTATGTTACTTTTTTTTTTTTTTTTTTTTTTTTTTTTTGTAAACTTATGAAATATATTTTTTTAATTTGTGAGTTTTTTTTTTTTTTTAAATCTAATGAATTATTTTTTAAACTTTTTCATAAACTTTTTATTTTTATGAAGTTATTTTATTTTTTAATAAAACAAGTGAGTATATTAATCTATTACTTTTATATACATCCTGATGTTTATATGTCTTTAACTATGAATCTGTTGTAATGTTACAGTAAGATAATATACATACTCATATAAATCAGTAAACTCAATTTTGATAAGTTGTAATACATTTTAAAATTTTCAAAATATATTTTAAACATTTGAAAAAAATTTCTATTGAAATTAATTTTTGTATAAAGTCTTTTTTAACTTATTCATTTTTATTAACTTTTTAACTTTCTAATTTTTGAAAAGAATGAATTAAAATATTAAGATTATTATTATTATTTTTAAGATAGTTAATATATTTTTTATTAATAATGAAGTGTTTCTTTTTTTATACATATACAAATTGAAACAATTTATAAATCTTTTGAAAAAGCTAAACGATATAAATTTTGAAATAAAACATTTTGAAAATAATTAAACACACATATTAAAGAGAATAGTAAAACATTTTATTTCATTATTTTAAACAATTCGTTTTGAATGGTTTTTACATTAATATTAGATAAGAAGTTTTCACTAATACAATCTACTTCGTTTAAAAACGAGGAAATAACAAAGTCAAAATCTATTAGAGTTAATAACATTTCTCCCATTTGTTCAAATTTTTGTCGATTATTTAATATCAAACAGGGATGAAAGATTACAGATTCGTGGTTAAAAATGCATCCATTGCATTCAAAAATGCGCTTTAGTATACTCGACATACTATTTTCAATACACGTTATAAGTTTATGTTGACACATGCGTTCATTTTCTAAAGATGTGTGACTAACGATACATTTCTGTCTTATTAAGTTTGGCAAATGCTTTACATATATATGTTGAAGAAGTTCTTTATTCAGATCAAAGGCTTTTATTTTTAACTTTTCTAACTGATGCTCGTTCAAGTCAATGTGAGAATAATTCTTTAAATGTTTAATTCGCATGATAGAATTGTTAAAATTTAACACTAATATCATGTTATTAGCAACAAACGAGGAACTTTTATACTTCAAATTAAATGGAAAAATTTTATTGCAAAATTCGTACCAACTGTTAACATCCATAAAAATTGCATTTTTCGTTACAATTTCTTCATTAGTAAGCCCACTGCGTTTAAACTCTTGAATATGTATATAAAATTGTCTGTTATACAGTTTTAAAATTAAGAAGATACAATCACTGAGTTCTTCTCGAAATATAACACGATTACAGGATTTGCCCCTTTTAGTTCGTGAAGTGGTGAATTGGCTTTCATCACTTGCTTGGGAAAGGTTGATTGCTTGGAACACAGTCTCTTCGCATCGAGTAGTGGGTTCTTGAAAATATTCGTCTTGGGAAATTAAGTTAAAAAAATTCGTATTAATCTCAGATTTCACATTCAGTGGATAATCAGTAGTGGATAAATCGCATGATATCGTCTCATTGTTAGTGTTCAATGCATTGGGAACTTCTAATCTCGGCAAGTTTAATTCATTCACATAAGTAGGATCATTACAGTCTTCTAAACGTTGATACTTTGAAGAAGGAACTACTTCGTCGACAGGTCTTTTTAACAAATTTACTACAGAATCCATTTTCAAAAAATAAGGATAGCCGCTGATGAAATTCAAACGGAAATCAGTTACAAACTGAATGCTTAAAAACAACACATATCCTAATATATGTTAAAAAAATCAGCGTCGGTTACAGTTAAACATTAAAAAAATTAGTAATGCCATAAGTTTTAGTCAACCATTTTTTAATAATCTAAAAAAACAGTCTTTGTACATAGATGGTAGTTTATGTATTATGTTAGTGGTTTTACTATTTTTGAAGAATTTTGTGGCAACACAAGGTTTTAATTTAAGTAAGCTTATGATAAATAATGTTATCAGTTTCTCTATCTTTGAAAATTTTTGTGGCAACACTAGGTAAAAGTTTTAATCTAAGTAATGAATAATACTTATTGTTAACAGTTTCGTTCTTTTTGAAAATTTTTGTGGCAACACTAGGTAATATCCATCATGATTATGTGAATAACAATTGCTAATATAAATGATAAATTAAACTTGGTAAATAATTCTAATATATTAAAAGTATTTAAAAATTAATTCAATATAAATACAAATTCAGTATTTTAATTGATAGGAACCTTTTTTTTTTTCTAAATGTTAAAATTTAAGTAAATATTTTACAATATTGTGGAAAAATTATTAAAATTCATAAATTGTTATAACAAAAATACAAGACAAAAGCTTTTTTCATTAACACATTATTTATTCATCATTCTCGATAATGATAAAAATACAAAAAAATTATAAACTGTACAGAAAATCAACCATTTCACATGATTTGACAAAGTTTGCATTTTTTCACTTATGCATTTTAATCAAATGTTGAATAAACTTGGTGTCAACATTAAATGTTTTGTTACAGTGTTTGCATTCAAAATTCCTGTAATGAACTTTTTTGTGAAATAAAAAATCGATATCAGAGTAAAATATAACACCACAGTGTTTACATCTATATTCCTTTTGACGATGACTTTTTTTATGTTTAGTTAAAGCAGACTTTGATAGAAACGAGTTAGAACATTTTTCACAAACATGAAACTTCTTATGAGATCTCTTGTGAATTTTTAACAAATATTTTTTAGAGAGTTCTAGTGAACATTCATCGCATTTATATGTCTTATGAAATCTCTTGTGAATTCTTAACGAATACTTTCTATAAAATTCCATTGCACATTGATCACATTTATATAAAGTGGGTGTCTTGGAATGAGTAACACTATGTTGTTTTAAATCAGTACTTTGAATGAAAGTTTCACATTTAAAGGGCTTTTTATCCAAGTGGGATCTTTGATGTCTGGTTAACGCAATCTTTCTAGAGAAGCATTTTTGACATTGATTACAAGAAAAGGATGGTTGGGTTGATGAAGAGGGTGATCTTTCACTATTCGAAACTTGCACCTCTTGACTGGGTAAATCCGATTCCATATTCATGAAGTAAGAAATTTCTTGTACAGCACTCACTTAAAGAACAGCGCTTAATATCTTCATATGACAAAAAAACAATAAACAGTGTGATGAATTTATACTGATTATACCGATTTATACTGATATGAATTCTAGGAGGCGCTACTGTTTTTTTTAAAAAATAATAGGATTGGTTTACAAAGTAATCTGATAATATGATGGTATTTGATAGGTAAGGCTCGATGTTATCTGGTGTTTATCATGCTGTTGTAATTTTTTTCTAATTGATAAGAAAATTCATGTGAAAATTAACGGAAAAAGAATCACTTATTTTCAGCACAGTGATAAAACAATACTATACTAAAGTAATACATTGCTTACATTTGTCGTGATCGACTAATAGATGATAACTTGTAAAAACACTTTTTATGTGAATACAGCAAACTTACTAAAATGAATGTATGACAATTAACCGATTATTAGAACTATACATCGAAAAATAATTAATAATGAAGTAGTTTATATATTTTGAAAGGTGTAAAAATCAATGTGTATGAATAATCAAGGTTTAGGTAAACTAAAGTTAAAAATGTAAAATTCATATTTTACAATATTACTGTTTAAAAAATATTTTCATTGTTGCTCTAACGTTGATGAAAATTGGATAAAACAGGGAACCTACAAAAAAACATATGTAATGGTTTGGTAAAATTAAATTGTCGTTTTAAAAAGCTTAGTTGAAACATCAAACAAAGTTCTCTTTCTTGACTTTTGTAAATAAGTGACATCTAATCTTAGTTGTTATTTTTCTTATATCAGCTAGTTCCTGTTAAAATTGTTTGTGATAACGGATGTTTGTGCAAGGCAGTGAATACGTGTTGATAACATACTATTTTAAGTTAGAGATGATTCGATTGTAATATAAGACATTATGCGGCCACTGGCGGGATGAGCAATGGGCAATTGTGATTAATGTTTAATTAAGCAGACTCACCTTCCTCCTTATCGCAATACTCGATTATCTCACAGACGTGATGAGCAATGCTTAATTGATCAGACTCAATTTTTTAAAATTATTAATTTCCAACGAAAATTCGATCCAACAAATAGCAGCACCCAAATAAAAATCTTCCGGGGGTGGGGGTGAAGTTTGGAAAATGAGGAGGTTACCCCTTTGCTATAATATGATATTATAAGCTTCAGATCCTAAATAAAAAAAAATTAAGCCCTTAAAAATTAAGCCCCTCTAAAAATTAAGCCCTCCCCTTTCCTAAAATCTCATCTTACTATAACATATATTACGATATGTTCAAATTTCCTCCCTACTCTAAGTTGATTCCAATCTTTAAGAAAAAAAAATACATTTAAGCCTTTCACAAATATAAGCCCCCTAAAAATTAAGCCCTCCCCTTTCCTAAAATCTCATCATACTAAAACATATTTTACGATATGTTCGAATTTCCTTCCTACTCTAAGTTGATTCCAATCTTTAAGAAAAAAAAAATACATTTAAACCTTTCAGAAAAATAAGCCCCCTAAAAATTAAGCCCTCCCCCCTTTCCTAAAATCTCATCATACTAAAACATATTTTACGATATGTTCAAATTTCCTTCCTACTCTAAGTTGATTCCAATCTTAAAGAAAAAAAATGCATTTAAGCCTTTCAGAAAAATAAGCCCCCCTAAAAATTAAGCCCTCCTCCCCCTTTCCTAAAAATCACATCATACTGTAACAGAGTTAAAACATCCATCACCCATTTTCAAATATCTTTCCTACTCTAAGTTGATTCCAATCTCTACTTAAATTTAAACTCCCCAAAAAAAATTTAAGCCCCCCTCAATTTTAAGCCCCTCCTAAAAAATAAGCTTATTATTTCAGAAAACTCCTCGTTCCAATTCCCACCGATAGAGGGCGCCACTGCATTTTTCCATTTCGTATTCAAATATCTTTCCTACTCTAAGTTGATTCCAATCTCTACTTAAATTTAAACTCCCCAAAAAATTTAAGCCCCCCTCAATTTTAAGCCCCTCCTAAAAAATAAGCCCTCCCCTCTCTCTCTCTCAAAAATCCCATCATACTCTAACAGACTCCAAACATCCAACCCTCTACTACAGTATAATCTCCTACGTTTCAAACCCTAAAAAAATTTAAGCCCCCTCAATTTTAAGCCCTCCCCATCATCC
Organism: Maratus speculifer; assembly: GCA_964019185.1. Lineage (NCBI taxonomy): Eukaryota > Metazoa > Arthropoda > Arachnida > Araneae > Salticidae > Maratus > Maratus speculifer. The sequence goes on from OZ025289.1 coordinate 221,894,434, forward strand.
TACTATAGTATAATACACTCTCCATCAGATAAGCTTCTCATTCAGGTGGTGGTGGACCTCCTCCTCTCTCTGTGAGGTGGTGGTGGTTCCACTTCCACCATCCACCACCCGCCACACGCCACCGCATGCAGCTGAACTCTCACTACTACACTACTCACAGAACCAAAAATTTTCATGACATCACGAGATGTGCTAGAAATGACCACTGTTTGTGTCAAAACAGCTCTGAACTAGACTCTCCATAACGCGGAATGGAGCTCGCAGGCACTAATTAATTCGTTAAAGGCACGAGTTATTTAATTTAATTAATTAATTTTGATAATTTTATACAATGTATTTAAAAAAAATTAAATAAAACAGGAATTTTGCTGTAAAATTTATTGTGAAAAGTATAAAAATTCATGCTATAAAAGGAAAAATATAAAGCTTAAATTAAAAAAGAAAAGAGAAAAATAATTAGATTAAATTAAAAAAGAAAAGAGAAAAATATAAAGCTTGAATTAAAAAAGAAAATTATATTCATAGATATTTAGAAAAGATAAGTTTTATGATTTGGGGGGAATTCGAAATATTCAATATTTTCGTTGCAAACTAATGAAATTTATCATTCATTAATTTTTAACAATACTGACTGTGATAAATATAAAGTATAAACTTTAACATATTACTGTGCATGATTGTAATTGTAAAAGCATCAAAATATTAACCATTCTTTAAAATAATGTGTCATATAAAGAAATATCTGTATAAAGCTTTGCTAAATAAATTTTATAACGAAAAAATTACTTCCTTGAAGATTAATTAATTTAATTAACAGTCACAATTCAAATCTTAAGTAATGTTGATCAACCGCACTCAGCGTAATATATTGATTTTACTTATTTACTGTATTTATTTTATTTATTTTATTTCTTTTTTAAATATGGAATAAACGATAAAGAACGTAAATTGTTTAGTTAAATGACTTTTTTTGATAAAATTTTCTACAATAAACTTTCAATTTCAGTTTTTTCTTTTTTTTCTTTCTCTTTTCTTTTTCTTTTCTTTTTCTTTTTTTTATGAAAATATTATGTTGGCGCAAAAGAAACGAAAATCAAGGAAAATTAATCATATCTTCTAAATATGTTTCCTGAATATGAAACCTTCTTTTGAAATGTGTAAAAAGGGAATCTTTGGAGATTGAAGCACTGGAGTATAAAAAAAATTGATAAATTAGTATAAATTAATAAATTAATATATAAAATATATAAAATAGATATTAAATAATAAAGAAATAGATAGAAAAATATACTAATAACCACGCACATAATTCAGAACATAAGCAAGGTAGATTAATAACTCACATAATAATAATATTAATATTACAAAAAAATTTATGAAATGTTTTAAAAATTGGTTTATACATTGAATTATACTTTTACATTATGTCACTAATATTTGTTTAGAAAATGATATATATGTGCGTGTATGTGTGTATAATATTATCCTTATCTACAGCTAAATATTTAAAAAAAGAAAACATGATTAAAATAAAATATGGGTTACCCCCCCCCCCCCCCAAATCAGAAAGGATCAGATATTCGCATATCTTTAAATAAGTGAATTCTCAAAATTATTAGCATAATATTTAGAGAAGATAGTACTTGTCAAGAAAATCAATTTTTGCTCAACAATAGTGCGATAGTGGTAGTGGAGGTTCAACGACCAAATGTGCATTCACTATGTGATATGGTAAAATTTTACGTTTTCACGAAAATGTTACATTTTTAAAAAGAATCACTCCCCCCCCCCCCCCCACAAAAAAAAAAAAAAAAAAAAAAAAAAAAAAAAAAAAAAAAAAAGTCTCATTTCATCACATCAGTTTTTAATCCAATTTTTGCTGCTATATATAGCATTTTAAGAGAAAGATGTATAGGTATATTCAGAATTAAAGTGTCAAAATGGTTTCGTTTATGTATACTTGTTTGTGTATATAATATACAGTGGTGTCCAAAATTGAGGACACTTTTAAATAGCTGTCATTCCAAAAAGTAAAAAACTACCTTTTGCAGCCGTCCGGAGGAAAGCACTTCAGGAAATTTTGCTATATTTTCGTCGATCGTGACTCCTAGATCCCAAAACCACCCTCCGTTGAAATGTTGACTTACATATATAAACTATATATATAGATATATCCATATATAGAGAGAGATATAGATATAGATATCTGAATTGTTTCGTGCTGTAACTCTCGAATTTATGAACCGATTTAGATGAAATTCTTTATGTGCATAGTTGAAGTACGAAAGTCTCGACCGAGTTCGTTGGCCAGTTTCAACCGCCATCTTGTTTCAAAATGGAGGCCATTTGAATTTGTGGACATTTATGGAAATTTTTATGTTTTCTAACTTTTTCTTTAAAATGACCTATGTTGTTAACTTACATTGTGTGACTGTTAAAAATGTCTTTTGATGTTTCTAACTTTCTGTTTAAAAGGATATATAAGAGTTTGCATTTTGTGAAACGGAACTTTTTCTATAAGTGTACAAAGTTAAAAAACATAAAAATTTCAAAAGAATCAAATGGCCGCCATTTTGAAAAAAGATGATGGATGAAACTGGCCAACAAACTCGGTCTAGACATTAGTACTCCTATTATGCGCATAAAAAATTTCCTCCAAATTAGTTCATAAATTCGAGAGTTTTTTTTTTTACTTTTTGTAATGAAAGCTACCTGAAAATGTCCACAATTTTGGCCACCACGGTAGGTGTTCTTATGAAATGATGAAATTTTACTATATTTCATTAAGTAAGTAGTTACAATCCATAATTGAGTTCCTCTTTATCGCACTTGTTTATTTTATTTCATTTTGTTTCTTTGTCGGATTATTATCAAAATGATTTTGTTTATGTGTACTTGTATAAATGCGTTTGTACTTAAGTATGTGTCAGTATGCATTTCTCTCTCTACATATATATTTAAATGTAATCATTTGTGTGTTTAAATATTTAAAAATTTAATAAGAAAACAATTGTTAAAAAATTCTACAAAATTAAAACTAATAATAAAAATTTTTACAAATAACAATAAAAAGGGTTTATTTTTTATTCTTTTATTTTCTTTTCTTTTCTTTCCCTTTTTTTTTTTTTTTTTTTTTTTTTTTTTTTGTAAAGTAAAATATATATATATATATATATATATATATATATATATATATATATATATATATATATATATACAAGGAAAAAAAGAAAGGTTTTATAAAATTTAAAAAAGCAAAATAAAAATATTAATTTTGAAATTCATATATATTATTTGAAAGTAATACTCCAAAAATATCAACTATAATTTTTTAAAATAAATAATTTTTTTAGATATGTCAATCCAAAACTATAACTCATTCCTACCATTTAACCGCACTCCATACACGACCTGAACCGTGAATCGAGTCGGGATGGCGCTATGCCTTTTCTTTGTGCATCAGGTTGACTTTCAATGTTTTCGGCTCGGATCAGTTTCCAGGTCCGTTCGGGTTGACCAAATTTTTCAGAATTAAATTCATTTTTTCAGGAATTTTTATTTTTCAAATATTTTTTTAGGTTAAAAATCTACATACTAAAATAAGATCTTCATAATAAACATTCTCGTAAAACGGGCACTTTTTCAATTCCTAACACTTATATATTCGTATATTTGTACTTCGAAATAGTGGTCGACTAATCAATCTTTACACACATAATATGTGTATATGTGGGTATAAACTATCTCAAACTATGATTCTTGTATTTTTGTGAGTATCAAAAGAATAATGTTTATAATGTTTTTCATATTTAGAGACACTTTTTCAATTCCCAACATTTATATCTTCGTACATTCGTACATCTAAATAGTGGTCAACCAACCAATCGTCACACGCATGTGTATAAGTGTGCATAAACTATTCAAAATTATGATTCAAGCATTTTTGTGTGTATCAAAAACCGAATATTGGTAATATTTTTCCTATTCCGAAACACAAGAAAAAAAAAGTTCCGCAAAGAAAAAATAATCTGTGAGATCACATTTCATATACACATTTTATTTCTCATGCAGTATATTGAATATATATTCATTTATATTTAAACACATATTTATTTATTTTATTTATTTTTTATTTTATTTATTTTATTTTAATTATTTAATATTTATTTATTTTTTATTTATTTATTTTATTTTTTATTTTTTATTTTTTGAAATATAAGTTCTGCTCAAACTTCTTGCGAAAATATACCAGCAACCCAAGTTAAAAAAAAAAAAAAAAAAAAAAAAAAAAAAAAAAAAAGAACATTCCAAGCATGATTCTAACACAATAATTCGGAGGTGTCCCCTATTCAAAATTTGTCCATCTTTTTGTGTAAAACAAAATTGGTGTAACAGATATAATTGTATAGCTTTTTATAACTGCATTAAAACAGGATTTACTTTTATTTCATTTAGGGTTTGGATCGGGTTGTGGGTCACGGAAAATTATTTTATCGAGCAAAATTACCGAACCGAATCGTTTGAAATTTAAAATATATAACTTATGCATAAGTATTGCATAATTTATTTAAGTCATTTCAAATTTTATAAAAATCGAATGTATAGTTTAAGCATAGGGACAACCAAAAGTATTCCATCACATTACGGCCAATGGGAAAAAACAATTTCTAGTGCATTTTAATGATGTTGCACGGTTTCGAACATAATAAAATTTATACGCATCTAAAAAATTTATATACTAAAATACACATTCTGTACAATCTGTGGTGCAAAGAATATTTGTTATTAATTTACAGGGCCACACAAAAGTATTCCGTTACATAATGGTATATGAGGAAACATTTTTTTGCACGCATTTTAATTATATTAAATTTTTTCACATTTTTATGAAATTGACATATGTTGCTGAGGTTTACTACAAGTTACTTCCTGTGTAATAGAAAGCCGATAGTATTTACAGGGACACACAGAAGATTTAGGCTACTATATTGTATCCGAAGTACTGTTTACTATTAAACCAAGATCTAAACATTTTTAAAAAATCATTATATTACGAACTTAGCTCATTTGCTAAACTTGAAATGCAATTTTTGACTTTTCGTTTTCAATAAAGAACAGTATTCAGGGCCTGATTAACCTCTGGAGAAATGGGGAGTACAGTGCCATTTCGGAGCCCCCTTTTTATTCGAGAAATATTTTTAAGTTCGACGGAAATTCACCGGTGCTACATAGCGTGGCTCAGTTCTGTTCACATATATTTCATTAAAGAACTTTTTTTTATATGCGCAATAATTGGATGCAATCAAGAAAAATATGGAAAAATTATTTTGCATAGTGTTAACGTAAAAATCTAAGTTGGATAAAAAGTTTGAATTTAACGTACATAAAATATCAATACTTTGAAATAATTTTTTTATTTTTTGGCAATAGTTTAAATTATTAATATTTTACATTGTGCATACAAACCAAATTAAAAAATAAGTCTTCCGTTATGTAAAATAAACATAATCTAACAATTTAACGTTACAATTAATTCAATAAAAAATTTTAGGGCCCTCGTTTTCTCAATTTCGGGCCCCTTCGAAATTTTATAAAAGAAACATGTGCTTCTCGTTCCTTGACAGTATTTTGTAAAATTAACAGGTGCCATGTTTCTGTGTTGTCTACCAAAACTCTCCCCTTTGTCATCCTATCAGTTTCTTCAAGCACGGTTGCTTTTTCAGCATGTGGACTAAATTATCGGGAGTTTATTACCATTGTAAAAAAAAAAAAAAAAAAAAAAAAAACAGCCAGGCTTTTGGTCTGCAACAAATTATCTACTGGAGAACGTGTCTGAGTGGTACTTCTGCGTATTTTGGACTGTTTATCACAGTTGCCATCGCAAGAAACAGAGCGAAAACATATTCACTCTAACTGGTCGAAATTAAATCTACGAAAAAAAAAAAATAATAATAAAATAAAAAAAAAATACAGATCCTTTTTGGAATAGATTTTATAGGAAAAAAAAAACAAATAGAAGCCTACAGATATGAATAAAAGAAGACCTTTCTAAGTAGTCATTCGTCAAGTAGTTTTTGAGTTATGTAAAACTCATTACATTGCAATGCATTGTTGCTATCAACTTTGAGGCGATGAGGCATGAATTTAACATTGGAAGATCCGAATTTTAAAAACACATAATTACTAAACTACTTGACCACCGAATGACTTTCTGTTTTTGGTAACCGCAGATAAAATTACCAAAAAAATTAAATATGATGTCAAAATTTGGTGTTAGTATTGAAAATTTCAATGTTTTGTGTGTACAATTTGAACATGTGTACAATTTACATATGTAGACGATCCTCTAAGCAAACTTTCAATGTAGCGCTGTAATTAATACTAGGCATAGTAGGCAATACTAGGCACACTAGTATTGCCTACTAGTACTTATAAGTAGATAAAGGGTTAACACAATTTTCAAGTTAAAATCTGCCTTTTTATATTCCATGATGTATAAAAAGAAGCTGAAAATCCTAAATTCTTTTTTTTATGTGCATCTCAATTATTAATTACTAGTATGCCTAGTACTATGCCTAGTATTATTAGTAATTAATACTAGACATATGTTGTTACCCGTCACATTTTTATATGATGATTTAGCCCCATAACTGGTGTATTGTAGAAATAATTTCGAAACACCTGAAAAAAAATACCGATAAATTTTCTTTTACTATAAAGAACAATATATTTTGTAAAAATAACAGGTGCCATGTTTCTGTGTTGTATCCAAAACACTTCCCTTTGTCATCCTATCAGTTTGTTCAAGCACGGTTGCTTTTTCAGCATGTGGACTAAATTATCGGGAGTTTATTACCATTGTGAAAAAAAAAACAGCCAGGCTTTCGGTCTGCAACAAATTATCTATCGGAGAACGTGTCTGAGTGGTACTTCTGCGTATTTTGGACAGTTTATCGCAGTTGCCATCGCAAGAAACAGAGCGAAAACATATTTACTCCAACTGGTCGAAATTAAATCCAGGAAAAAAAAATACAGATCCTTTCTGGAATAGATTTCATATGAAAAAAACAAATTGAAGCCTACGGGTATGAATAAAAGAAGACCTGCTTCTGAGACAAACATACCTGAAAGTGTTATAATGGCAGGAAGTCATTTAAAATACTTGATCTTGAACAGTGGTTAACTGCCAAATGATCATCTGGTTACGAAAAAGTTAATGCAAAACCGATGGTTGCAATTTAGAAAATACTTTTTTTTTTTTTTTTTTTTTTTTTTTTTTTTTTTTTTTTTAAGCATCATGACATGTGAGCACCTGTCTGAATGTTTAAGAGAATTAAAAACATATGGCTAACAACCGTGTTTTTTTTTTTTTGTTTTTTTTTTTAAAGAGTGTGTGTTATTGGGGTTGCGGACATAATCCCCGCGGACAAAATCCCCACTGGACAAAATACCCACGGACAAAATCCCCACGTGTAATTAGAATTGTAATACTATCTTATAAAACATAATTTTATTGATAAAGATTTTAATAAAAGTAAAATTAGTCCAACTGAAGAATTTTGCGTATCTTACAGGATTTTTTTTAAAGAAATATAATTGCATTAATAAATAACATAGTAGATAACTCAGAGAGTAATCCCCCGTAGTTTGATGGTCACAAAATTGAGCAACTGAAACCTCAGGATTTAATCAACTGATATATACTTTATATTTTAAAATGTAGAGATAGATATTTTCACACTTTTTCATTCATTTATTGTTTTAATTGTAACTCACAGTGTTGGAGTTTTTAATAACTCGTTAATTCTGCGTTGACATTGTCATAAGCAGTAAATAGTCGCACTTTAGAGCTATTACAGCGAATATACAACTTATATACTGTATGTGCTCGTAAGAAGCCATATCATTCACGCGAAATACCCATTTGCTAATGTTAATTCTATGTAGATTTTTTTTTTTTCTATGAAGTTTTTTTTCTTAATTTTAATTTTTATTTACTGAGTTAAAATTTTGATTTTTTTTTTTATTTAATTATATAATTTGTAAACAAAATCACATGATGATACTTCCATAAATATTATATATATATTCAAAATATGGGTAAAATGAAATCGTTATATATATTATTTGCAGAATTTCACTTTTTCTTTCACTCAAATAAATAGGAATATAAACGTTTTAATTTTCATTCAGCATTTTTGGAAATACTAATTAAAATAAAAATTAAAAATACTTAAATTAAAAATATGAAAAAAAAAATAAAACTTTAAAAAAGTCATCAAAATTACTGTAAAAGAATTAAGAAAGACATATATCAAGTTTGAACCATTTGTCTGTAACGATTCTTGACTTATAACAGTTTATCTAAGAGAAATGGTGAATAAACCCATCATGAAGAAAATCGCACTTTCGTTGTTTCCATATCAATCTTTGCTGGAAAGTGCTAGATTTTGAAAACAAACCAAAACATAAAATTTAATATTTCCTTTTCCAATTAAGATAGAAACATGATTTAAATGTCATTTTAAGCAAAATAATAATAATAATAATAATTATTATTATTATACTATTATATATTATATATATATATATATATATATATATATATATATATATATTATATATTATTTATATATTTATACATGCATACTGATTGCAAAATCAGTATGCATGTTTCGAAGGGAAAATTATAAAAAACAAATACTAGTTATTCCGAATTTTTTTTTCTTTCAGGTATGGATATTTTATTTTCAGCTATGTGTCGATCAATCTAACTGCATTTTCAAATGATTTTTTTTATCATTATTATTATTCCTCGATCCAAAATGGGCTGTTATCTTTTTTCAACTTAATTCTTTATTTTTTTTACTCGGAATTTTTTGAGAATTTTAAAAAATGGGCTTCTTATCCACAATTAAAAAAAAAAAAAAAAAAAAAAAAAAAAAAAAAAACTAAGAAATTTCACATTTTTAGTTACAATAAAATAAACACACATGCACAGACACAGGGTGACTCATATTTATCGAAACAATGGGCTATCTCTTTAAATATTGCCCCTGGGCACAATACTTACAGTTGCAAAGTTTCTTTTTTTTTTTTTCCTTACTTATTTATTGCCTAAGTGGGGCAGAATCAAAAAAGGATGCAAAGTTTGATAAAATAAGTTGCAATTACACAGGGGGACTATTTAGGGAAATACAAAAATTAAATTTTTATGTGGCCCTGGTTGGTTAAAATTTCCTCTTAGGAAGTTTTTCCTTATCATTTTTTAATTTAAACAACAACAAAAAAAATCTATCTTGATTCCTGCAAAACTCAGAGAGTTATGGGTGTATTTCGATTCAAACTGCTTATTTTCAGATTTATTTTTAAATTCATTTTTTCTCTCAAATGCATCAAACTGGCAAATTGTCTTATTTAGAAAGCATACAAGGTGCCGTGATTGTCGATTCTTTGATAAATGCAGAGAATATTACAAAAAAAGCAATTAAAAACGGCTTTTTTAACAGCTTTTTCCGAAGCGAGAGATTTGGGAACGAAAAAAAGGATCATACTGAGAAGGTAATTGTTTATAAATCAAATTCTAATGAATTGAGCGTAAAATGACATCACACGGCACCTTATATGTCTCTTCAAAAATCACCTCAGCAAGTTTCATGTTTCTACTTTTAAAAATGTGTCTGAAATTGTATCGGAAAATTTTGAGCTGTTGAAGGTGGAAAAGCGTTTTTTCGAATACACCCTTATGTCTGTTTTAATAATTTGCGGGTTTCAAGGGATGAGACACAAATGGAAATGCGTGTTATTCAATACGCAATGTTACTCTAAATGTATCAAGGAAACATTCATTTTTCTTTTATTTATTTATAGAGTTAGAATTTTGAATGCTTTGGGATGGTTAACCATATAATTTGTAAACAGAATCACATCATTAAAACTTCTTTTAAAAATAAAAATGCATTTTTTTTTTTTTTTTTTTTTTTTTTTTTTTTTTTTTTTGAGATACAGCGCTTTTAAAACTTATGTCACAGACAGAGTCATAGACTTATAAACAGACATTTTGTAAAAAAAAAACATAAAAAAACTGTTTTTTGGAATCTCTGACACTTAAAACGTAAAAAACTGGAATTCGAAAATTTTCATGAATCCAATACTTTCTTCATATAAAAATAAAAGAAAGTAAAAACATTAATTATTAACAATTTGGAATATTTTCTTTTAGACATCTTAACGCACATAGATAAGCAAAATAGATGTTGCAAAAAAATATTCGTATCTACCAATGTATCACTTTTCTTATTATTATCCTTCTAGTAATTTTTCTTGAAGATGCGGCCATTTTTGTGATACTCTGCATATAAATGTGAGTAGTACTGGGTGCATAATTTATGCATACACATGGGCGTAATCTGGCGGGGGCGAGGGGGGGCATATGCCCCCCTAGTTTTCCAGGAGCAGGGGCAAGACTTACCTTTTGCCCCTCCAGTTTTTTGTACCGTGGTTAAGGGCCAATTTTATGTTTTGATTTTCTCTTCTTTTTTATTTAACCTTTTATCTTTTTTATTTAACATTTTTGTTCTACATTTTGAGTGCAAACTAGAATAAGTACTGGATAATTCCAATAATATTTTTATGTTTATATCAGCAATATCTGACATGCATCTTAGCAAACTTTTTAATGCCATAGTCTATGTTCGATAAAAAATATTTCCTCTTATTCTTTTTTTCCCCTCCAGAAAGTCTGAACCTATGAGCCTTTTTTTTTAATTTTAGAGTTGTTTGTATTCATGTATGGGGTGGACATGTAAATTGGAATTAAGTAGCCAAAGAATAGTTACTTTAAAGGGAAATAGAAAAATCTATTATCATATTCAGTTTTTCAATGTTCTTTTGGAATTGTGTAATTTTAAAATTCAAAAACTTTAAAAAAGCATGTCAATACTAATAAAATAAAGTTTCGCTCTGTGTGAATGGGATGGCTAGAAAAATTTATCGCATGTAAGTCTGAAAAATTAAATGAGGATATTCCAAGGCTTCTCCTGATGTAACTCAAACTCAGAATTTTAAATTTCTGATAAATAGTTGAGTTATTAATTAAAGATCAGAAAGAACTTTCCTCCAAAACGCATCGTTTTCCTTTACAGCGCACGCGAATGCACAGAAACCGATTTTATGGTTCGTACGCTATTGAAATATAGGAAAACTACTAAAATAAAAAGTACTCATTTTCAAGGAATAAAAAATGTTGGAAATTTTTTAAAAATGTATTAGTCCTTTCAGACAGAGAGCTTCATCAGTTGGATGCGAAAAAAATTCACAGATTTCCATGAGATTTTTTACGAATTTTCTGACAGTTTAAAGCAGTCGGAGACGAAAATTTAAAGAAAAATGGTAATCAGGCCGAAAATTCGGACATAAAATAGCTGTACGGTAAAGTATCTCGAATTTCGATAAATAGTCACGAAATAATATCAATTTTGTCAAAGATTCGCATAAAAAAATCGCTAATTACTCCAAAAAGCTGAAAAAACGCGAATTTCGTCAAAAACTCACGGAAAAATACGAGTCTCATTAAGAGGTCGCAGTAAAAATCTTATTTTGTCACAGAATAGAAAAATAATGAAAATTTTGTCAAAGAATCAGGAAAAAAGAGCGATTTTCATAATGAATCGTGAAAATCGAGAAATTCGTCAAAGAATCGCAAAAATAATCCCACAATTTTTTTTCACACAACTTCAAAAAATGTGGAAATTCATGGAGGGATAGTGGGAAAAAAGACAAATTTCATCAGAGAATTGCAGAAATAACAAAAATGTCGTCAAAGGATCTCGAAAAAACCGTAAATTTTATTGAATATCGCGAAATAATTCGAATTTTGTCAAACTATGGCAGAAAAATGAGAATTTTCAAATAATCGTGGAAAAACGAATTATGTCAAAAATCGCGAATTTCGTCAAAGAATTGCTAAAATAACACAAATTTTGTTGAATATTGTAAAAGAACACAAAATCTTTTTTGACTAACAATCGCGTAGAAAACGCAAATTTTGTCGAAAAATTCAAAAGAAAAACGCAAATTTTGTCAAAAAATCGCGGAAAAACGCAAATTTTGTTGAACATTGCGAACAGCGTGAATTTCGTCAAAGGAACCCAGAAAAACGCGAATTTTGTCAAAGGATCACGGAAAAACGTGAATCGCGTCGTATGTCAAAGGATCGCGAAAAAAAATCGAACTTTGTCAAACGATTGCGGAAAAAACTCGAACTTTATCAAAGGATTGCGGAAAAATACAAATTTCTGACAAAAGAACGCGCAAAAGCGCAAATTTCTGTCACAGTATCGCGGTAAAAACGTGAATTTTGTTCCAGGATTGTGAAAAAACACAAAATTCTGCTAGAGATTCGCATAAGAAAAGCATAACTCTCGTCAAAGTATCGCAAAAAAACACAAATTTTGTCGACGGATAGCGGATAAAAAAGATTAATTTTTTCGAAAAGTTGCTGAAAAACGCATAATTAGTATCGGGAAAAGAATTTTCTTCCTACCTCTCTGCTGCCTTTCAGAAAATTTGCTGTATATTTCAGATTTTTTTTTTTAATTTTAACTCAAAATCATCTTTGCGAATTTCGTCAATTTATTGGAAAAATTGCGAATTTTTTCAATTTGTCACGGGAGAAAATACTTTCCAGAGTCTTGCGAGTCAGGAAAATTCAGAATTTTAGGCAAAAAGTCAGGGAAAAGTCAGAGATTTTTTGATGCACAACTTTGAATCAGAAAATTTTAACAAATCTACTTTTTATTATAAAGCTACAAAAAATATGATTTACAATCAAATTTTTAACTCTTTTTTTGTTCTTTTATTCTAAACTACATTATTTTTTTATGAATCCTTATTTAAATGGGGCTTACCAGTAGCTGACAGATTCTGCTCTCGAAGATGGTAGACTCGAGGTGCTGGGTTCGAACCCAATCGCGCCCATCGGCCTAACCGTTCAGAGTTTTCGTGGTTTTCTTTGAACCTAGCGTAAATACGGATTTGGTTCACTTAAAAAGACAAAGACGCAGAGTACTTTCCTATGGTCTATATCTATCATGCACAGATAACTGGCCGAGAGTATATTTTTCAGTATGCTGTACTCTTTAAAAGAATATTTATTGTATGTTTAGTAAAATAAACATTTTTTATAGAAATTGAGTCGGTACAAGCTGGGTCTGCTTTCATTGATTTCAGGACGGGCCGGGCCAGGCTTTTAATTTTTACACCGGGGCGAGCCAAAATAACTTTCATTCGGGCTGGTCCGATCCTGAATTTCCAGCCCATGCAGATCTCTAGAAGGCTTTCACAAATTTTTATTAAGTTTGTTTGAACTTTTTCTGGTTGAACAGTGCATCAAACATAAGAAATATAACGGTTGTGCATTCAAAATTCTAAAATATATTTTTAACGATATGAAATGGCTTATTTCGGATTTTTCCTTATTTTTTCGTATATAGCTGAACATTTAATTTTTACGTAAAATTTTAAACATTTAAGTGTATATGTGTCCACGCGATGACTACAAAGGGGGGGGGGGGGGGTTATAATTTTCTCGAAAAGTACTTCGAAACTTTTGCCCCTCTAGTTTTAGAACCCAAGTTACGCCTATGTGCATACATATAATACATATGAAGTTTAGCACTAGCCACTTCCACATTATTCACAAAAAATTCTATCATTCATCATGGGAGATCATTCCAAAATATTCATTGCCCCCCCCCTCCCCTTACCCCCGTCATAGCCGTACTCGGACCCTGTTTCCTTTATATTTAACAAGATACTTTGCATTTAACATTTCATTGCTAAGACCGGTAAACTCAGTAGTACATTTTTCCACCCCCTCCACCACCCTCCGCAGAGTACCAAGAATGCCGAAATAAATTAAAAATCATCATCAGGTGATATTATTTACTAAAAATATGTATTTTCTAAAATTGATCCAGAAAGGCTGTTATAGATTGTATACTCCCTCCTCGGTGAATGAAAGGGGGACAAATTAAAACAATCATTACATCTTTGAAAAAAAAAAAAAAAAAAAAAAAAAAACGTATAATCTTAAAAATATTAATATTTGTATAAACGAGATCTAAAATTTAAACTAAATTCGAAGCATTAGACAGACTTTAATACATTTAAGAAGCAATTAAATTTAAAAAATATACATATCAATTAAGAAAATAATCAATTTTAAAAATTGCTTCATATTTAGTGTAGTCTTTTATTTCAGACTTTAAAATGTACATGTATATTTAAGAAATATAAAATATCTATCACATAACTTATAACTTCATTTTTCAAATAAGCTTAAAACATTTTTTAAATGTTTAGAGATCCTTTTTGAAAAAGAAACTTGGTCAAAATAGAGCTTTTATTCAGCAAAGAGGGTGTTTTGTCCGGTGGAGTTTTTGTCCGGTGGGGATTTTGTCCGGTGGTGATTTTGACCGCGGGGATTTCGTCCGTGGGGATTTTGTCCGCGGGGATTTTGTCTTGGACTCGTGTTATTGGTTAAAAAGCTACTTGAGTCAAGCAAAAAGATCTGTTCGTTAATGCTAATTCTATGGAAGAAATTTATAGAGATATCTCGGTTTCATGCCAGTATTTTTATTTTTATTTACTTTTATTTTATTTTTTATTTTATTTATTTTTTATTTTGCATTTTATAGCTGAGCTCGATCTGCATTCAGGCCGCTTTTTACTTTTTATTTTTATTTTGACTACAGAACATTTTTTTTTTTTTTCCTTAATGAGGATGTTTTGACTTTCGAAACCAGTTCCGAAAAGGAAGGTGACCTCATTAAAAATATACATGATTGACAAAGAAAAAAACTGCCTGCATATAGATTGATCTCAGCTATCCAATGCAAAAACAACCATTAAAAAATAATGGGATGCAGTCAAGATATCTTTATAAATTTCTCCCATAGGATTAGCGTTAGTGAACGAGCCTTTTCGCTTGACTGAAGTAGTCTCTTAAGCGATGGACGTCGTTGCATTGTATTGATTAGTAATGGCCTATTTTTTAAAACTAACAAAATCAAGTAATTAATTATGTTAAATAATTAGTTTATCCCCGATACGGATATGACAGTATTTTCAAATTTACTGCTCAGCAACGCGAAACTTTCCGGAACTTTTACTGACTCATTTTTAAACGTAAGCGCACAACCTTGGCAAGTCTGATTGAAGCGATTTGGAATCAAATAGTGTATTCCTAAAAAAAAAAAAAAAAAAAAAAAAAAAAAATCTAAATAAATTATTTATTAAGTTATAACCTACTGTTTGCGTGTGAGGAAAAGTTTTCCTCCTTTACTGAGTTCTCATCACGTCCCGAAATTCTGTTTAAAACGTCAACTTCGACTACATTTTCTGAAAAATCTTTTGACTTTGCCAAAAAAAAATGGATAATTTCATTCGATTACATAATTCTGAATAAGGAAACGTGCATATTTCATACGTTTCCGAATACTATTGAATTTAGAAAATTGTCAGGAAGTTGCATCTTTGGAATTGAGAGCAGTCCGAAATACTTGTCTTGCGAATTCTAACGGCTATACATTCCTAGAAAAATTTTAATAACTTGCGGGGATGGCAGTCTCTCAGATGAAACATTTTTATTTCTTCTTTCTCTTGGTGTTTAATTATTTTATGCTATTAACAAAAGATAAATTTTGCTTAAAAAAAATCATCAGAATTACAGAAAATTTAGTTAATTAAATTTCAAAATCAAGGAAGAGAGAATGTTTCTCCTCTATCCCGCACCTTTCCGGAACCTATGACCTGATACATCAAGAAGTTGATTATGTATGGGAGACTATGGTGCACATGTAACATAATGCAGATGTGAACGTTCCCATTTTTCATTAGTTATTATATGTTTTTTTTTTTTTTTTTTTTTTTTTTTCAAAAAAAAATTAACAAAGATGGTAGTACCTGTAGACATATGTAAAGATTTTTTGAAGCTCTTCGACATTTTGTTTGTCCTCAGGAGCCAAAACACTGTTTATTCATCGCAAAAGTAAAATCTCAGTACTAACTTGCTAAGCGAAAAGCTTTATTTATTTATTCATTTTTTAAATTTCAAAGTTTTAACTTATAATGTTGATACTAATAAATATTTTTGATTAAAAAAAATTCTTCTGAAATTGAGAAATGCTAATGAGTTGTCATTTTAAGTCTAGTGGGTATGTGGGGTAGAGGTCTGCACGGGCCGGAATTTCCAGGCCCGGCCCGTAGAAAAAATTTTTTCGGCCCGGCCCGTTGTAAAACTCAAAAGTTCGGCCCGAGCCCGGCCCGGCCCGTTCAAATTTTTATATTTTAGGCCCGGCCCGGCCCGGCCCGTTTTGGCCCGTTACAATTTCTACGATTTCTAAAAAATTCAAATTTTTATCATATAATTAAGATTTTTTTTAAAGAGTACTGCATACATATTTATGGAATAATTTTACAATGTATTTTAAAGGAAATACACATTAGTAACATTAATGATTACTAAGATTCTTAGGCTTTCAACATTCAAATAAAGATTCATTAAAAAATTAATATGGCTTAGAATAAAAGAAAAAGAAAGAAATTTAAAAACATCGTAACTTTTGAAGTTGTTTAATAAAGGAAGATTAATAAAATAAATTAATGATTACTTAGATTCTTAGGCTTTCAACATTCAAATAAAGATTCATTAAAAAATTAATATGGCTTAGAATAAAAGAAAAAGAAAGAAATTTAAAAACATCGTAACTTTTGAAGTTGTTTAATAAAGGAAGATTAATAAAAATATTTCTATATCATTTTATTAAAGATTTTAAATCCAAATTCATACGTTAATTCAAAGAAGCTCCTTTCTGATACATTTCTAAATTCATTTTTTTCTCAGAAATGCATAAGATTAGCAGGTGTTTTTATTCAGAAACTATATAATCGAATGGCGTTATCTATTTTTTGATACAAGCAATTTAAGAACACTGCAAGCAAATAAAATATTGTCATAGTTAGCGTTTTGAATAGAATTTCTGGAAGCGATAGCATTGGAAGGGAGAAAAACCTGCAACCATTTGAGAAACTATTGTATCTCAACAAGATTATATAAGTATTTTATTTACCAAAAATGAAAAACGCTATTCGATTCCAAATCCCTCCAATAGTCAGGCTTATCACTTTTATATTTTTACAATTAAAAATTAATGTAAAAATGTGTCAAACTTTCGCGTTATTGAAAAATTAATTTAAAAACCATCAAGAAGTATATATCCAAAGATTAAGCTAACATAAGTTCTTTATCGCTATTCATAATTTTACAAATTATGTTGTCTGCCCTACAGATCTTGAGAACAATTAAGTCTTCTTTCGGTCCGGCAAGTCTTTTTGTAGAAAAATAATGATTTGATTTCCAATTTTTTTATCTTGGTCCTGCACGAGTCAGTTTAAAAAATATTAAAACGGGTTACACACAAGGTAACTGTCCGATACTGATCTCTACAATGCACAAGTTACATTTTTATATTGATGCTGTCAAACTAGTATGGCTCGTGATGCACATTTATATTTATTCTCGTTAAAACTATTTTCGTTGAAAATAGGTTTATATTTTATCGTTTATGTTTAAATCTTCAAAACGGGCCGGCAGGCCCGAACATTTTTATATCGGCCCGCGGGCCGGGCTGGGTACGGGCCACGGGCCAGGCCCGGGCCCGTGCAGACCTCTAATGTGGGGCACTTGTGAACAATCTGGTTGGGGAAGTTATGAACATTTCATAAGTTTCTCAATAACCATTTTGATATTATGTTCCTTTCCGTTAACTTTGTGAGAAATCAGAGATGTAGTCGGGGGTATACGAGGGTATACGCCGTATACCTTCTCTAATTTTTAAAGGAACACGGTGTACCTTCTGTTTCTCAATAAAGCTATAGTATACATAATCTAGGGTACACCCATTGCGTTAAGCGTATATCCTCTGTTATTTTTACGACTACAACCCTGTGAAAAATAATGTCAACTCCAATATCTATAATTTTCTTGAAATAGAATACTTTTCCGTCATACAAAGTTGATTTTGTGTTGAAACTTCTATAAACACATCTGACAGCAAATAAGTAAAATGCAACAAGAGAGGGATATTGGTGGAGGGAGCTTATAATCGGAAAACACTCTTTTATCCTTAATTTAGAAGTAAATAATGCAAATATAGAGGTGAAAATCTTTCGCACATCAGCAACTTTCCGATAAATACTACCTAAATGCCCCTTCCCTAAAATCCCCCTCAAACAAAAACACTTAAGCAAAAATTTAAATGCTTTATTTATTGTTTTTTTTTTTTTTCAAGTTTTTTCTTTATTTTTTTTCTTTTATTACAACAATATTTTACCGGTCATCTAAGCACCTTCCTCCCCTCCTCAATCTACTTATTTTCATTTTATAATCTTTTACTTAAACTTACCCAAAAACTAGAGAAATATACATATATTCTTTTTCTTTACGGTGATTTTAACGGATAGTATAACTAATGATTATGGTAACATATGAATAAGATAATAAAAAACATGTCAAAAAATAATTTTCCCTCATGTTCACAAATGTCTCACGTCTGTTCACAACCGCCCCACATCGTTGGAGCACGTGTAAACAATTTTTTGAATTTATAAAACTATGAAAAAAAAGTAAGAAGAACTATAAAAATAATTAAAAAAATTATCATACGTAAAAATAGTTCTGTTTACTATATTGAGTAGTTATCGTTTATAGCAATTAACCCTCTAAGTGTTTGGCACGTAATATTCCTTCACTAAGCTCTAGGTTTCACTGCAATATAAGCAATATTTAATATAATATATTTCTATAGATTTAATGAATTTTTAGTGCATTTATGAATGATTAATACTCACAAGATTAGATACATATTTGTAATTAAGTTGTTTTACATATAATATTGAAATAATCATATTTTTTAGCATTAAAAAAAAAAAAAAATGCAGAGAAAACAACATTATTATTTTACCCTTTTGCATGTTTCTAGCTATGAGAAAAACCAATGTTTATGTGAACTGTTCGCATGTGCCCCAGTGCAGGGGTGCCCAGAGAGGGGTTTAATGACGCAAGATGCGTCCTACAATTCAGTTTTGGGGGGGAATTTGAGAAAAAGTACATTTTTTTGGGGGGGAGGGATTTTTAAATTCTTAATATTTCC
The DNA here is from genome assembly GCA_964019185.1 of Maratus speculifer. NCBI lineage: Eukaryota > Metazoa > Arthropoda > Arachnida > Araneae > Salticidae > Maratus > Maratus speculifer. The sequence goes on from OZ025289.1 coordinate 221,913,648, forward strand.
TTTTTTACTGTTAAAAAAAAATCTTGATTTTTTTAATATCACTTTTAAACTTTTCCAACATTTAATTTCCAGAAATGTTCCTGTGTTTTTTTTCTTTAAATTTCAGATAAAGGCAATAAGAACACATTCTGCTATACTCAACTCGCTATCTTTTGTAAATCTTGATTCTTTTAATATCACCTTTAAATTTTTTCAACATTTAATTTCCAGAAATGTTCTTGTGTTTTCTTTCTTTAAATTCTAGATAAGGGCAAATAAGAATTCATTTTGCTATGCTCAACTCGCTATCTTTTGAATGTGCAGTAGATTATAAGTAGAATATATTTTACAACTGATACTCTGTTTAGGGGGGGGGGGGGGGGGGGGTCAATGTTAAAGTATGAAGATTTTTTTTGGGGGGGGGGCATTTGCGTCAATGGGTTTGGGAGAGATGGTCACCACTGCCCCAGTCTCCTGTAATCTTTGCGATTCTCTGCCGCTTACAGCTTTTGACACATATCCTCATTTCTTGAAGACACTCATCATTGTTGTGTCCTGAAAACTAGACAGTGATCAGTCTACTGGCCAGCGCCGAAACTAGCCTTTTTGCGCCCGGGGCAAATATGTATTTTGGCGCCCCGACATATATGCATTCTTTATAACAAACACACTAAAAAAATCTTAATTTGGTGCCCCCTTCACCTTCTGTTCTGTTGGCGCCCGGGGCACATGCACAGTGATTTAATTTTCTTTGTGAGATAAAGAAAAAAGTATAATTAAAACCAAACAATTGATTAACTACACAGATGAGATATGGCGAAAATTGTAAATGACTCATGAGAAAAGAATTTAATCTCTAGGCGATGTCATTTACGTTGTATTAGTTTGTTTCACGTGACCCATGAAGAAAATATGATGATAATGAATGAATGAATCAATGATTGTATATCTAGCAATCATGTGGACTGCTAGAGCTAAATGGCTCAAAAATAGTAATAAATAGATAATAACATTTCCGATTATTGATAAGTATTTATTATTATTTTTTTAATGCACTTATTGCCTTAGAGCATCGGTTCCCAACCCATATGTCGCGGGTCGCGACCCACTGTTGGGTCCAAAGGCGGATCTAGCCTTCTGTTTAGAGGGGCGGGGGGGAGGGGTGTCATGGCTCCTTTTTTTGCTTGGGGGAGGGAGGGGGCTCACATCACTTAAAAAATTCTTTTATCGAACGCTGTTTCCGTATTCAAAACAGCTGCTTTTCTGATATTTTTTGGGAATTCGTTTTCATTTGTAAATATGAAAATATTGCGTTAATATTCGTGTAAATATAAATATTACAAATTTTATTAGATAATAAGGAATTGAAAAATTTCCCATTTTCTTATAAAAACAAAAAATCAATCAGAAATTAGACATTTTAAGCCAATTAAGGATTTAACAGTTACAAAAACGCCGTCACGAGAAGCAATTGACTGTCCCGACGTGAAATTCGGTTTAAATCCCCACATTTTATGTAGATTTCTCAAAAAATTCTTTGCCTTTATCGAGAAATGGCAAACGCTGGTCAATCACATTTGTTTTGAATAAGAGCACTTGCAAATGACTTGCAACTGACTGGGATGGAAGATGACTTCTTGTATGTGTCGGAAAATACCTGCTTTTGATTTAAATAGAGCTTTAAAGAGTTAGAAAGATTCACACTGTTGAGCAAGGGTACATTTGAAATAATTCAATATACATTGATTTTTTTTAAATATGCTTTAGAAGTTTACTTCATCTAGGGTGGATGGTCATGACCCTCGTGACTTCCGCCTTGGATCCGCCACTGTGTGGGTCATGGAATGATCAAGGTTTTTAACAAAAATATTTCTTATATTTCATCTGTTTAAAAAAATATAACAATTTCAAGAGAAAACAGTTTTCAAGAGAAAATCCTTAACCCCTTAAGTGGTTTGCCCGAACGCCGTTCGGGTAAGACAGATTTTCTTATTGAATCATTTAAAGTTTTTTGACACCACAATTATTTTCAAGAAAATTTTCATACTTTTGAAAGGCGGAAATGTTTAGATTAAATTTTACGAATATTTTTTTTAAATAATAGTGGTGTGAATCCGCTATTTTCAATTTACTGAACGGAAAAGAATTAACCAGTTAAGGGGTTAATATCCATCTGGATGAATATATACAAGCAGAGTATCAAGAGATATTTAAATCAGCTGTGAAGTTCTTGATGGGATTCAACATACACAGCATACTTGTGTGAATATGCGTTTATTACTTTTTCGATTCTGAAAAACAAATACAGAAAAAAACTATGTATAAAAAGGGACTTAAGGCTGCTGGTCACTCATTTTTCGAATTCCCCTCCGTAATGTCAAATTTATGGACGTTTGGTGCATTTTAATATTCAAAATATCTCCCCAGGAAATTAATAGTTTTAACTTCTTTTTTTAAATTATTCTCTTCTTTAACCACGTCTATTTTTTTTTTCTTAGTTTTCAAACTATCTCTAAAACCTATGCTTAATTTTATAAGAAGTGTTTAAATTTTACTCCCACTTTGTCAGTTTTTAAGGCATAAGATATTAAATTAGGCAAAGATTTCAGAAATATTTTGAAAACTAAGAAAGAAAAGGATATCCTTTAAGAAGAGAGCACTGAAAAAATAAATTAAAAATACTAATTTCCTTAGGAGATATTTTGAATATAAAAATCGATCAAACGCCCATAGATTTAACATTACGGAGGAGATTTCAAGAAGTGAGTGACCAGGAAATATTTTTAGTTTAAGGGTGTTCTCAACTGCTCTGCTCAACAAGCGCAAAACGTTTTGACACATTTACAAATTCATTTTTTAACAGAAGCAAATAAAGTTGGAATGCCTGACTGTGGAAGCGATTTCGAATTAAACTTATTTTTCCATTTTATGATAATTAAATTACCTATCCAGTTCTAAGCTATTTCGATTACGTGATATCCCGTTTTTCTCATACTCTTCGAGCGGTTTTTCTGCTTTCGTCGGGAAATGTGTTCAAAAACGTCAACTTTGAAGGCTTGTTATAAAAAATCTATTGTGTTGTAAAAAAAAAAAAAAAAAAAAAAAAAAAAAAAAAAAAAAAAATTGAGTGCAATTAGAAAGTTTTTGAATAACAACATCTGCTATTTTCATGCATTTCCGAACAAAAATAAATTAAAGCATATGTCACAAAGTTGTCCTTTTTGATTTAAGAACACCCTTAAGGTTAAAATACACCAGTTTTAACCGTGATATAGATGTCCTCATCGGTAAACAGCAATGCTATAAATGTCATTGATTATAAAATTGTTTTAATAATAAATAAATGTATTCATAATTATTTTTGCAATTTGCATATTGCTTTAATTATTATTCCACTTAACATTCCGATTGCCAATTCCTGTTTTTGTTGATAGTATGATACTTCATACGAAAATTTGTTTTTTTCGTCGAATTTAATAACGGGTACCTTCTAGAGTTTATACTATAATTTCCATAATGATATATATCCTTACATTAGATAAATTGTGATTTTTTTTTTTTTTTTTTTTTTTTTTTTTTTTTTTTTTTTTTTTTTTACTTTAGGACTATTTTGGCATAAATTAACCTTATTTTAAAATTTTTTAAATATTAATACCTTTTATGTGTTTTATTCATTAACGCCTGGAAGCCTGAATAATTTGTTTGAGTTTATGCCAAGAAAAAGTTATTTTTTAATAACTTTTATGCACATTTTTTTTTTAAAAAGTTGTATTCTTATGTTTGATAATTAATTAATCATACAACTTTGTCTTTAATCGTTAATCGAAAAGAAAATTGAATCATAGGCAAGAATTTTATTTCTTGAAAGATCAGAGCACAAAATTCATTAAAAAATATTTTTGTATATTTATTATTTAATCAATGCACTATATCTATAAATAGCGCAAATTCCAATTCTTTTAACAAAAAATGAAAAGTTTGAGATCAAATATTTTCAGCTCCATGTAAAATTTTGAGTAGCAGTAAAATTTTCTTGCATTGGATAGCTGAGATTGATCTGAATGAAGGCTGTTTTTTTATTTTTTCGATTTTGGTTGTAGATCTTTTTCATGGGGGTGCTTTTGCTTCGAAACCGGTTTCGAAAATGAAAGTGTCCTCATAAAAGAATATCTGTAAACAATATCAAAAAATTAAAAAACGGTCTACATTTTGATCGATCTCAACTATACAATGCAAAAATAAATAAATTAATTAAAAAAATAAATAAAAAAAAATAAAAATATTAAAATTCAACCAAGATATCTTTATAAATTTCTAACATACGATTAATATTAGCGAACGGGTCTTTTAATTTTAATTAAGTAACCTCTTAAAGGAGACTTCACTCACTTGAAAACTCCCGCTCCGTAATGTTAAACCAATTGGCAGTTTATTTTCAAATTACTCATTTAAATTTAAATATTTTTAAAAAATCTTTTTTTTTTTTTTTTTTTTTTTTTTGCATAGGATAAATAAGCTTGGTCTTTAGTATGATTGTTTTTTACTTTTTCGATTTTAAATGCAGATTTTTTTTTTTTTTTTTTTAATGTATTTTCAGTTTTAAAATCGGTTCCGAAAGTGAAAGTATCTTTAAAAATAAATGTAACCACAATCGAAAAAGTAAAAATTGTAATACTAAAGATCAAGCTCAACTATTATATGCAAAAAAAAAAAAAAAAAAAAAAAAAAAAAAGATCGTTTAAAAATATTCAAATTTAAATGAGAAATTCGAAATTAACCTGCCGTTGGTTTAACATTAGGAAGCGGATAGTTTTCAAGTGAGTGAATACCGAATACTAACCTCAACTCAAGCTTCTCGGAAGGCTAACCAACCTCCGAAAACGGATTAAAGCGTTTCAAAAATCCCTCTTCTGATGTACCCCGGGGTGGTAAAATCAGACTTGCTACCCCAGTAAACGAATGCTAGAATAGTGAAAGCTGATGTATTTTTCTCAGAAGCGAAGAACTTGTCATCATATCAGAACAGGCAGAGGGGACTTTTTTTGTCGTTGTAAATTGTAAATACCCTCATGGTGGTCCAATTGGCCTCTTCCCATAACAGCCAAAATCGATTAGTTTTAATTTGAGGTGATGACATTTTCGGCAGGTTAACAAATTAGGGGCGGGACAAAGTGATTAATCTTCTGCTGTTTTTGATAAAATTAAAACTAACGCCATTTTGTTGCCTTTGATTTTCCCTTTTTATCAGCGGGAATGATTTTTTTCCGGGTGATTGATTACGTCTTCGAAAGACATGCATTTTCCACTTTATGTTTCCTTTATTTATTTAATGGTCAGTCCCTGAAGAAAGATGATCTTATCTGGACTCAAGAACATCTGGGAAACCAGTGGTCCAGATGTGTAATCTCTTCTTTACTTTTGAAAGCGGTTCTCAAACAAATATTTCTACCCACCCAATAACACAAATATTCTGTTTTTTAAGTTTGTATGTAGAAATGTCGCTCTCAGTTTTTAACATGAAATGCGGTATATACATTGTGCATTTTATCAACTAACGTTACAATGTTTCTTTAAATATGCCATGCAGCAATACAAGAAGAATAAATAAATAAATAAATAAAACTTTTAATTATACAGCATTATTAGTTGAAGTTAGTTCACACTTAAACTAAAAAGGATTTTTGCATAGAATGTAAAAATGAAATAGTGTTGGAAAAATATTTCATATAATGAATTATTATTCTGCAATATTTTGATTGAAATTCATTTAAAGCTGTTTTTGAAGGGGAAAAAACAATATTGCTGAATTATATATGCGCAAATTATTATTATTATTACTATTTTAAACTGTTTTTAGAGAAATGGATTTCAAACATAAAAAAAAGAAAAGAAAAAAGATTCAGTTTTTGCTGATGTGGCTTTCGAAAAAGAATTCTTTAATTCCCACCCCCCCCCCCCCCCGTTTGAAAAGCAAAAATTATGAGATCTAATAAATATTTTTTTTTCTCTTTAACAAATATTAAAAATTACGAGTAAGGTTTTAATATAGGTATTGATACACGTTTTTATTTTTTAAAAATTGATGATTTTTGTTATTTCCTCGTTAATTTCCTCCTTATTTATTACTGAGGGAACATTTCCTGAAGCAGAAAGAGCGCGACGTGTGACATGCGTCGTCTAGTTATTTTTGCCCTTGAATAATTTTGCCGACATAATTTCTATTTCTAAAAAAAATCAAATTTTTATCATATAATTAACATTTTTTCAAAGAATACTGCATACATACTGCATGCATTTATGGAATGATTTTACAGTATATATATTACAGAAAATGCAGAATAGCAACATTAATGATTATTTATATTCTTAGACTTTCAACATTTAAATAAAGATTCATTAAAAAAAAAAGATTTAGAATAAAAGAAAAAGAGAAAGTTAAAAACATCACAACTTTTGAAGCTGCAAAATAAAAAGAGGATTTATGGATATATTTCTACATCATTTTATTAATGATTTTTTCAAATCCGAAGGCGCTACTTTCTGATATATTTCTGATTTTTTTTTTTTTTTCGGAAACGCATAAAATTACCAAGAGTAGTAGGAAAAGGAGAGTACGGGCTCAGGAGCAGGTGGGACTGTGGGACCGTCCCACCTGCTCCTCCGGCTGTCCCGCCTGCTCCTCCGGCTGCCCCGCCTGCTCCTCCGACTGCCCGCTGCCCCGCCTGCGGTCCCTCCTGCTCCCACCATCTCACCGCCGCCCTCCTGCGCCCCCTAGTGGAAAAAAGGAACATTCTATTCTAACAGGAGAGGTCATCGACCTTCCCTAATTAAAAATATTGTCAATCACATCTCAACACAGAATCATACTATATGATGAAGATTAAATTTATATTTGAATTTTGAAGAACCGTAATTTTAATGAGTATTATTAATTAAACGAAACAATTAAAATTTCAGTTTTTAATCATTTTATTTAGATTTCTTCAACTACAAGATGAGATTATCAATTTAACTCAAGAAAGTTAAACATATATTTGAATTTTGCTTCATAGACATCTTACTGAGTAGTATTAATTAAATAAAAACAATAGAAAATATCCAGTTTTATAGAAAAAGACTGATTTCTTACGATTTTTATCAACTATATGATCAATGTAACGACTTAAAAGTTGAAAGTTAAACATACATTTTAGTTTTTCAACAGCTATAACCTTAATGAGCATTCATAATTAAGTAAAAAAACAATGGAAAATATCGATTTTTATGGAAAAAGACTGATTTCTTACGATTTTTATCAACTGCAACATCAGTGTATCGACTTACAAGTTGAAAGTTAAACGTGCATTCTAGTTTTTCAACAGCTATAATCTTAATGAGTTTCGTTAATTAAGTAAAAAACAATGGAAAATATCCAGTTTTATAGAAAAAGACTGATTTCTTACGATTTTTATCAACTATATGATCAATGTAACGAAAAAAGTTAAACATGTATCCTAGTTTTTCAACAGCTATAGCCTTAATGAGTATCGTTAATTAAGTAAAAAAACAATGGAAAATATCAAGTTTTATAGAAAAAGACTGATTTCTTACGATTTTTTCAACTCAAACTTCAGAATATCAATTTGATAGAAAGAAATTTAACCATGCATTCCAGTTTTGGACAACCATTTCCTTCATGAACATTATTAATTAAGCAAAACAGAAAATATTAAATTTTTAACTGATTTCTTCATATTTTTTATTTATTTATTTATTTTTTAATATAAAATCAGAATACACAACTTAAAATAGAAATTTAAACATATTTTTTAGTTTTTGAACAGTCGTTACCTCAAAGAATTTCGATAATTGAACAATTAACAAAGGAAACTAATGATTTTTTAACGAAAAAAGACGAATTAAACGAATTTGGTTAACTTTTACTCTAATTGGAAATTTCATCGTACTTTATGTATACCAACTAAGTAGAATTTTAATGCATAAACGAATAATTTAAAGAAATCCCCAACACACAAATGTGAACCTGCAGAGCATTTCTTATTACGTCATATCTAAACTAAAACTTTTTTCTGCAACCCCACCATGCATGCATTCCAGGTAGGGGAACATAACAAAGAATTTTGACGTCACAACTTACAAAGGAGTACAACAAAATGTTTACGTTCAAGAAAAAGTATCGCATAGAGAGAAAAAAAAGAAGAGATTTAAGTTATTTATCCATTCTAGTTTTATAACAGTTACTACAACATCTCCAAATTAAAATTTAGAAGTCATAATGAGTATAATTAATTAAGCAAAATAATAGAAATATTAGTTTTTCAGAGGGGAAAAGACGAATTTAAACAAATTTTATTAGTTTTACACTAGTTTAATAATAATTTTAAGGAGGAAAAAGACGAATTTAAACTTTTTTTTTTTTTTTTAGTTTTACACTATTTTTTCTCATCTCCAACATGGATATATCAATTTTAACAGAAGAATTAAACGTATATTATAGTTTTTAACAACAAAATCTTAACAAGTATCATTAATTAAACAAAAATAAATATCAGTTTTAAAGAAAAGACGAATTTGAATAATTTTACACTAGTATTTTCAAAAGCAACATGGAAATATCAATACTTATTCACATATTTCACTTATTCACTGTATTCAATACTATATTTAATAAATTTGGATACACTTTAAGAATTTCCTAATCTATAATTAAATATTAGCTGTATATTTAATGTTACCCATGTTTTCAACATTAGTTCATAATCGTGAATTTTGTATTTTAAATACCATGTATTCAGGTTCAGATTATTTTAACTTGAAATCATACAGAATTTTTTAATAGAGTTTGTTTTTGAAATCATTGAAGCAACTGTATTTAATATTTTTAACACCAATTTTCTAAGATTTTCTAACATTTTCTGATTATACATTCTTCAGAAGTACATTTCTAAATGCTACAATCACTTTACATATCGAAAAGATATCATTGAAGCAACTGTATTTAATATTTTTAATACCAATTTTCTAAGATTTTTTAACATTTTCCGGTTATACATTCCTCAAAAGTTATTATTACGTATTCTAAACAATAGCAAATATTAATTTTAAGAATAAAAAGACGAATTTAAACAAATTTTATTAGTTTTACACCATTTTTTCTCACCTCCAACACGGATATATCAATTTTAACAGAAGAATTAAACGTATATTTTAGTTTTAACAACAAAAATGTAATAAGTATCATTAATTAAACAAAAATAAATATCAATTTTCAAGAAAAGACAATTTTTTACACAAATTTTCAACTTTGAAATACATTGCTTACATATATTGTTACAGTATATTACTAAACTTAAACTTTTTAAAAAGTTTGAATGTCTTTACAAAGGGTTCATACTTATATTTTTCACGTCTTGACTGCATTCGGAATCTTACAACAAAAGTATACTTTTATTATTATTATTATTATTATTATTCTAGAAAACCTAAAAAATCGTTTCTTGCTGCTTTAGACACTTGACATATTAAAACTACTCTACCCATATAATTAATCAAATTAGGACATGATTCATCTTACACTTCAAAATTTCTGAATTTTTACAATACTTATTTTCATCAAACTTTATTCTTGATCCTATATATTTTAATAGCACAGAATTTTCACATCTGTTTTTATCTACTTATCAGAAAATTATTAAAACACCCAACAACATTTTTCAAATATGAATATTATCTTTACAATTTAATGATGCAAAACATACACGAATACAAAGTTTAATTTTTACAAACATTTCATATTTCAAACCAAACTATTCGAAATTTTCACAACATAAGAGCAAACATTAGACGAACTTTTTAACATTAATATTGCTTAGATCTTTTCATCATAACTTTTAACTATGATAATTATCCATTTTTAGGTTGATTGTCGAAAAACTGTAACTGAAATTACATAAACTTAATGTAAAAAACCATGTTCTCACACAATTTCTTGAAATTCAACAAAGAATTGACTATTACTCCAATACTTATCTACTTCAATCTCGACTCTCGATAGTATATAGATATTGCATCATTACATACTTACAACTCTTTTCAAACGTTTATCAGAAAATCAAGTCAATCAAAGTCTAGTAGTTATCACACCTGTTCCTCAGAAATATTACTATCATATGAAACAGTAAAGAAAATTAATAGATATTTAATATTTAATAACTTCATACGTGAAATTACTGCCGAATGAGAATACTAATAATCAATAAAATCAACTGTTGGACAAAAAAATAGTACAGATTACCGAAAATTCAAATTTTTTCTACAAAAATTACAAAAATTAACAAATGAATGACCAGTTAGAGAAATAATTAAAAAAAAATAATGAACATATTTACAAATTTATTAAAATCACACCTTTTTCTGGATTACAAACCACAATTTCTTGAAAATTTAACACCGAATTTGTAAGATTTTAATCCTAGTATTACATACACTCAATAAATATTCAAAATTAACAAAAAAATAATTTTTTAGTCTCATCAATAAGCAGAAATTCTATATTAAAAGAATATTTTCATAGTAGTACTTATAAAAATGAGAGTTTACAAACTGATTTTCATAATTTTATCACATTTAAACTTAATTTTTATACATAAAACATTATTTAATCAAATTTTATACTTTCTAATTCAGTAAAATTCAATACTTTTTTAGTTTTTAAACCAATACCACAATATTTATTTACATCAAACTTGATTCTTTACCTTTTATATTTCCACATTACACAAGTGAGTTAAATACTAACTTGGAACGGGAGTTGAAGTCAATTGATTCAATTCGATTTTCATCGTATACGCATTTCCCCTACACGAAATTTCTTACTTCTATAATCATCTAATGTATTAAAACTAATCTACTCATATTTTTAATCAATTCATCCGATGTTTCATCTCGCACTTCTGAATTATCATCCACCAAGTTGCTTAAAATATAAATACTATCTTTATAGTTTTAATGTAGTATACATGGCTAATCTTGAGTTTCCATCTATACTATTAATCAAATTATCATATGTTTCATCTTACAGTTCAACGATTTCTGAATTATCGTCCATCTAGTTGTTTAAAATATTAATAAAATGTTTATAGTTTTTGATTATACATAGTATGTATGAATACAATCTTTAATTTTTAACAGTTCATATTTCAAATAACCTATTTTCGAAACCAAACTATGTGAATTTTACCACAATACTTATCATCATACAGATATTTGTGTTTCATACTTTTTCTAAAAATTATCAGATATGTACTCCTCAGAGGAATTTCTATCATATGAATAAATGAAAAAAAATTAATTTATATTAAACGTACAACGAAATTTGATTGCAATATATATGTATTTAATAAAAATAAATAAATAAGCGATTATTTATACATTAAACCTTTACTAAATATATATTTCTTGCGTTATAAAGATGTTTCAACAAGATGAACCAAAACAGCAGCAAACTTAAGAAATTAATGATCTGAATGATTCATCCCTAGCACATGTAGCGTTAATGAATAATACATATGTAAGTACTTATATGAAAAATACTAGAATTCGTATATGAATCGTAATTAGAGTAAATATAAAATGATTTGTCTTACTGCCTACACTTTAACAAATGCCTTTTTACCTATATTGTTGAAAAGAATCCTAATTGTTTGCATTTATTTCTATTACAGATGTGTTCTATTTGCTACAAACACTTCTTAAGTAAATGGAATTTAACAGAACATACAAAAATCCATACAGGTGAAAAACCTTACACTTGGGAAGATTACCAAATGCTGTTTTCAAGAAGGCATGAATCAAAAGTGCACACATCATCATATAAAGCATCCTCAGTTATATGTAAACTTAGTGAGGATATTCAAAAATTATTCAGACGTTTGAAGAATTTAGACATAAAGGAAGATATTTAGACTATATATCCATCATATTTTCATAACACTTACCACAATATCTCAAACTTAAAATTTGGAAGACATACACACTGCTGAAAAGTAATTTTGTTACCCGTGATTCTTCTAGCCAGCATGAATGTATAGATATTATTTTGCAATGTATTCTTTAAATGCCCACAATAAATATTCTTTTATATGCATATATCGTTGTGTTTATTTTTTAAAAACCTATTACATTAATAAAATAGGTTACACATACATACACATAACATTTTAAGTGAAATAACACTCTCACAACTTAAAAAATGCATAAGAACATACAAAAATAAGCAGATGTATGAAAAAATATACAAGTTTACAGAATAATTTCAAAGTTTTCTAGAAATACAAACAAAAAATATTTACAATATTAAAAAATTACAAAAGTGAAAAGAAAAAACACAAATGTAAAACAAAAACATCAAAAAGTGAAAAACTCAAAACAAAGTTTTAGAAAAAAAATTTTACAACAAAATTTTTTTTACAAAAACCAAAACTTCAAAAAATATTTTTTCAAAAAAATTTTTTTTTCAAAAACATTTTTTACAAAAAATTTTTTTTTCAAAATAAGTTTTTACAAAAGTAAAAAAAAGAAAATCACAACGTTAAAAAAATGAAAATTTTTTGTTAAAAAAAATGTAAAAAAATTGCAAAAAAAAGTTGCAAAAATTTCAAAAAAGTTATGAAAAAAGTCTCAAAAATTTTGTTGTTTTTAACCATTGCATACTGTATTAAAAACAACGAAATTTTTGAAGCTTTTTTCATAACTTTTTTGAAATTTTTGCAACTTTTTTTTGCAATTTTTTTACATTTTTTTTAACAAAAAATTTTCATTTTTTTAACGTTGTGATTTTCTTTTTTTTACTTTTGTAAAAACTTATTTTGAAAAAAAAATTTTTTGTAAAAAATGTTTTTGAAAAAAAAATTTTTTTGAAAAAATATTTTTTGAAGTTTTGGTTTTTGTAAAAAAAATTTTGTTGTAAAATTTTTTTTCTAAAACTTTGTTTTGAGTTTTTCACTTTTTGATGTTTTTGTTTTACATTTGTGTTTTTTCTTTTCACTTTTGTAATTTTTTAATATTGTAAATATTTTTTGTTTGTATTTCTAGAAAACTTTGAAATTATTCTGTAAACTTGTATATTTTTTCATACATCTGCTTATTTTTGTATGTTCTTATGCATTTTTTAAGTTGTGAGAGTGTTATTTCACTTAAAATGTTATGTGTATGTATGTGTAACCTATTTTATTAATGTAATAGGTTTTTAAAAAATAAACACAACGATATATGCATATAAAAGAATATTTATTGTGGGCATTTAAAGAATACATTGCAAAATAATATCTATACATTCATGCTGGCTAGAAGAATCACGGGTAACAAAATTACTTTTCAGCAGTGTGTATGTCTTCCAAATTTTAAGTTTGAGATATTGTGGTAAGTGTTATGAAAATATGATGGATATATAGTCTAAATATCTTCCTTTATGTCTAAATTCTTCAAACGTCTGAATAATTTTTGAATATCCTCACTAAGTTTACATATAACTGACGATGCTTTATATGATGATGTGTGCACTTTTGATTCATGCCTTCTTGAAAACAGCATTTGGTAATCTTCCCAAGTGTAAGGTTTTTCACCTGTATGGATTTTTGTATGTTCTGTTAAATTCCATTTACTTAAGAAGTGTTTGTAGCAAATAGAACACATCTGTAATAGAAATAAATGCAAACAATTAGGATTCTTTTCAACAATATAGGTAAAAAGGCATTTGTTAAAGTGTAGGCAGTAAGACAAATCATTTTATATTTACTCTAATTACGATTCATATACGAATTCTAGTATTTTTCATATAAGTACTTACATATGTATTATTCATTAACGCTACATGTGCTAGGGATGAATCATTCAGATCATTAATTTCTTAAGTTTGCTGCTGTTTTGGTTCATCTTGTTGAAACATCTTTATAACGCAAGAAATATATATTTAGTAAAGGTTTAATGTATAAATAATCGCTTATTTATTTATTTTTATTAAATACATATATATTGCAATCAAATTTCGTTGTACGTTTAATATAAATTAATTTTTTTTCATTTATTCATATGATAGAAATTCCTCTGAGGAGTACATATCTGATAATTTTTAGAAAAAGTATGAAACACAAATATCTGTATGATGATAAGTATTGTGGTAAAATTCACATAGTTTGGTTTCGAAAATAGGTTATTTGAAATATGAACTGTTAAAAATTAAAGATTGTATTCATACATACTATGTATAATCAAAAACTATAAACATTTTATTAATATTTTAAACAACTAGATGGACGATAATTCAGAAATCGTTGAACTGTAAGATGAAACATATGATAATTTGATTAATAGTATAGATGGAAACTCAAGATTAGCCATGTATACTACATTAAAACTATAAAGATAGTATTTATATTTTAAGCAACTTGGTGGATGATAATTCAGAAGTGCGAGATGAAACATCGGATGAATTGATTAAAAATATGAGTAGATTAGTTTTAATACATTAGATGATTATAGAAGTAAGAAATTTCGTGTAGGGGAAATGCGTATACGATGAAAATCGAATTGAATCAATTGACTTCAACTCCCGTTCCAAGTTAGTATTTAACTCACTTGTGTAATGTGGAAATATAAAAGGTAAAGAATCAAGTTTGATGTAAATAAATATTGTGGTATTGGTTTAAAAACTAAAAAAGTATTGAATTTTACTGAATTAGAAAGTATAAAATTTGATTAAATAATGTTTTATGTATAAAAATTAAGTTTAAATGTGATAAAATTATGAAAATCAGTTTGTAAACTCTCATTTTTATAAGTACTACTATGAAAATATTCTTTTAATATAGAATTTCTGCTTATTGATGAGACTAAAAAATTATTTTTTTGTTAATTTTGAATATTTATTGAGTGTATGTAATACTAGGATTAAAATCTTACAAATTCGGTGTTAAATTTTCAAGAAATTGTGGTTTGTAATCCAGAAAAAGGTGTGATTTTAATAAATTTGTAAATATGTTCATTATTTTTTTTTAATTATTTCTCTAACTGGTCATTCATTTGTTAATTTTTGTAATTTTTGTAGAAAAAATTTGAATTTTCGGTAATCTGTACTATTTTTTTGTCCAACAGTTGATTTTATTGATTATTAGTATTCTCATTCGGCAGTAATTTCACGTATGAAGTTATTAAATATTAAATATCTATTAATTTTCTTTACTGTTTCATATGATAGTAATATTTCTGAGGAACAGGTGTGATAACTACTAGACTTTGATTGACTTGATTTTCTGATAAACGTTTGAAAAGAGTTGTAAGTATGTAATGATGCAATATCTATATACTATCGAGAGTCGAGATTGAAGTAGATAAGTATTGGAGTAATAGTCAATTCTTTGTTGAATTTCAAGAAATTGTGTGAGAACATGGTTTTTTACATTAAGTTTATGTAATTTCAGTTACAGTTTTTCGACAATCAACCTAAAAATGGATAATTATCATAGTTAAAAGTTATGATGAAAAGATCTAAGCAATATTAATGTTAAAAAGTTCGTCTAATGTTTGCTCTTATGTTGTGAAAATTTCGAATAGTTTGGTTTGAAATATGAAATGTTTGTAAAAATTAAACTTTGTATTCGTGTATGTTTTGCATCATTAAATTGTAAAGATAATATTCATATTTGAAAAATGTTGTTGGGTGTTTTAATAATTTTCTGATAAGTAGATAAAAACAGATGTGAAAATTCTGTGCTATTAAAATATATAGGATCAAGAATAAAGTTTGATGAAAATAAGTATTGTAAAAATTCAGAAATTTTGAAGTGTAAGATGAATCATGTCCTAATTTGATTAATTATATGGGTAGAGTAGTTTTAATATGTCAAGTGTCTAAAGCAGCAAGAAACGATTTTTTAGGTTTTCTAGAATAATAATAATAATAATAATAATAAAAGTATACTTTTGTTGTAAGATTCCGAATGCAGTCAAGACGTGAAAAATATAAGTATGAACCCTTTGTAAAGACATTCAAACTTTTTAAAAAGTTTAAGTTTAGTAATATACTGTAACAATATATGTAAGCAATGTATTTCAAAGTTGAAAATTTGTGTAAAAAATTGTCTTTTCTTGAAAATTGATATTTATTTTTGTTTAATTAATGATACTTATTACATTTTTGTTGTTAAAACTAAAATATACGTTTAATTCTTCTGTTAAAATTGATATATCCGTGTTGGAGGTGAGAAAAAATGGTGTAAAACTAATAAAATTTGTTTAAATTCGTCTTTTTATTCTTAAAATTAATATTTGCTATTGTTTAGAATACGTAATAATAACTTTTGAGGAATGTATAACCGGAAAATGTTAAAAAATCTTAGAAAATTGGTATTAAAAATATTAAATACAGTTGCTTCAATGATATCTTTTCGATATGTAAAGTGATTGTAGCATTTAGAAATGTACTTCTGAAGAATGTATAATCAGAAAATGTTAGAAAATCTTAGAAAATTGGTGTTAAAAATATTAAATACAGTTGCTTCAATGATTTCAAAAACAAACTCTATTAAAAAATTCTGTATGATTTCAAGTTAAAATAATCTGAACCTGAATACATGGTATTTAAAATACAAAATTCACGATTATGAACTAATGTTGAAAACATGGGTAACATTAAATATACAGCTAATATTTAATTATAGATTAGGAAATTCTTAAAGTGTATCCAAATTTATTAAATATAGTATTGAATACAGTGAATAAGTGAAATATGTGAATAAGTATTGATATTTCCATGTTGCTTTTGAAAATACTAGTGTAAAATTATTCAAATTCGTCTTTTCTTTAAAACTGATATTTATTTTTGTTTAATTAATGATACTTGTTAAGATTTTGTTGTTAAAAACTATAATATACGTTTAATTCTTCTGTTAAAATTGATATATCCATGTTGGAGATGAGAAAAAATAGTGTAAAACTAAAAAAAAAAAAAAAAGTTTAAATTCGTCTTTTTCCTCCTTAAAATTATTATTAAACTAGTGTAAAACTAATAAAATTTGTTTAAATTCGTCTTTTCCCCTCTGAAAAACTAATATTTCTATTATTTTGCTTAATTAATTATACTCATTATGACTTCTAAATTTTAATTTGGAGATGTTGTAGTAACTGTTATAAAACTAGAATGGATAAATAACTTAAATCTCTTCTTTTTTTTCTCTCTATGCGATACTTTTTCTTGAACGTAAACATTTTGTTGTACTCCTTTGTAAGTTGTGACGTCAAAATTCTTTGTTATGTTCCCCTACCTGGAATGCATGCATGGTGGGGTTGCAGAAAAAAGTTTTAGTTTAGATATGACGTAATAAGAAATGCTCTGCAGGTTCACATTTGTGTGTTGGGGATTTCTTTAAATTATTCGTTTATGCATTAAAATTCTACTTAGTTGGTATACATAAAGTACGATGAAATTTCCAATTAGAGTAAAAGTTAACCAAATTCGTTTAATTCGTCTTTTTTCGTTAAAAAATCATTAGTTTCCTTTGTTAATTGTTCAATTATCGAAATTCTTTGAGGTAACGACTGTTCAAAAACTAAAAAATATGTTTAAATTTCTATTTTAAGTTGTGTATTCTGATTTTATATTAAAAAATAAATAAATAAATAAAAAATATGAAGAAATCAGTTAAAAATTTAATATTTTCTGTTTTGCTTAATTAATAATGTTCATGAAGGAAATGGTTGTCCAAAACTGGAATGCATGGTTAAATTTCTTTCTATCAAATTGATATTCTGAAGTTTGAGTTGAAAAAATCGTAAGAAATCAGTCTTTTTCTATAAAACTTGATATTTTCCATTGTTTTTTTACTTAATTAACGATACTCATTAAGGCTATAGCTGTTGAAAAACTAGGATACATGTTTAACTTTTTTCGTTACATTGATCATATAGTTGATAAAAATCGTAAGAAATCAGTCTTTTTCTATAAAACTGGATATTTTCCATTGTTTTTTACTTAATTAACGAAACTCATTAAGATTATAGCTGTTGAAAAACTAGAATGCACGTTTAACTTTCAACTTGTAAGTCGATACACTGATGTTGCAGTTGATAAAAATCGTAAGAAATCAGTCTTTTTCCATAAAAATCGATATTTTCCATTGTTTTTTTACTTAATTATGAATGCTCATTAAGGTTATAGCTGTTGAAAAACTAAAATGTATGTTTAACTTTCAACTTTTAAGTCGTTACATTGATCATATAGTTGATAAAAATCGTAAGAAATCAGTCTTTTTCTATAAAACTGGATATTTTCTATTGTTTTTATTTAATTAATACTACTCAGTAAGATGTCTATGAAGCAAAATTCAAATATATGTTTAACTTTCTTGAGTTAAATTGATAATCTCATCTTGTAGTTGAAGAAATCTAAATAAAATGATTAAAAACTGAAATTTTAATTGTTTCGTTTAATTAATAATACTCATTAAAATTACGGTTCTTCAAAATTCAAATATAAATTTAATCTTCATCATATAGTATGATTCTGTGTTGAGATGTGATTGACAATATTTTTAATTAGGGAAGGTCGATGACCTCTCCTGTTAGAATAGAATGTTCCTTTTTTCCACTAGGGGGCGCAGGAGGGCGGCGGTGAGATGGTGGGAGCAGGAGGGACCGCAGGCGGGGCAGCGGGCAGTCGGAGGAGCAGGCGGGGCAGCCGGAGGAGCAGGCGGGACAGCCGGAGGAGCAGGTGGGACGGTCCCACAGTCCCACCTGCTCCTGAGCCCGTACTCTCCTTTTCCTACTACTACCAAGTGTTTTTATTTAGAAACTATGTAATCGAATGGCTTTATCCATTTTTTTTATATAATCAGTTTAAGAAAATGCTATCAAAGTTAGCGTTTTGAATCAAATTTCCGGAAGCGACACCATGGGAAGGGGGAAAAAATCTCCAACTACATGACAAGAATCTCTTATATCTCAATAAGTGTATACAATTTTCTTATTTATCAAAAATAGAAAACTCTATTTGATTCTAAATCTTTTTAACAGTCAGGCTTGTTGGTTTTATATATTAATTTACAGTTAAAAATTAGTCAGAAAAAGTGACAGACTTTCGCGTTGTTGAGAAATGAATTTAAGAACCACTAAGAAGTATATTTCCATAGATTACATTAACGTATAAATTCTTTATCGCTATTCAAACTTTTACAAATCTTGCTGTCTGCCCTACACATCATAAGTGCAATTAAGTCTGGTTCCGGCCCGGCTCGACTATATGTAGAAAAGCAATGCAAGCCTGATCTCGGCCAGGAACGAGTCTGCTAAAAAAGTATTAAGCCCGGATTAGATACAATGTAACTGCCCGCTACCGATCTGTAAAACTTACATCTCTATATTGATGTTGCCAAATAAGAATCGGTTCGTGATGCACATTTATATTTATTCTCGATAAAGCTGTATTCATTAAAAATAGTTCACATTTTATCGTTTTTGCATAAATCTTTCTAACGGATCGTCCGGCCCACTAAATATTTTATTGGCCCGGCCTGGCCCGTAAGGCCCGTTCAATTTCTTTTCTTTTTCTTTCTTTCTTTTTTTTTTTTTTTTAATTTTAATTTATTTATTTATTGTCGGTCCAGCCCGTTAGAAAATTCGGAACTGCCTCTACCTGTCATCCTGAAAGGAAATGTCAAACAAGCATATTAGAAATTAACGTTTCATTTCAGTTATGTCGACAAGTGTTAAAATCATAAGTTAATTTAATCAGTATTAACTTATTTTATAATTGCCAATTTCCATCTTTTCTCTTTCACAATTCAATAATGCGGAATGTTCTGACAGTGCTGCGAAATTTCCTTTATGCTTACATGTGTACATTTTCGGTATTCTCTATCAGTTTAAAAAAAAATGATCAGAAATGTCACATATCATGAAAGATTTTCAGTTACAACAGATTACATCTGTAATGTAATTTTTTTCATGACTGTTAAAGTGATCCTTTCTCCTTCGCCCCCTACCCCCTAAAAAAAGAAAAAAAATCTTTGCTCTATGCAACACAAGAGTTACTGGCACATTAACGGATCATTTAAAGACATAAAAACACAATACTTGGAGACATAACTATTCAATGATTTGTTATGCAAAGATTTTTCGTTTTCCGATAAATGACTTATATCTTGACTTATAAACAGCTGTTTTTTCATGATGGCAGATTTTTCTTTTTCCGTATTCAAAGCGGTTCCTTGACAACGTTCTTTGAAATATCTTCTTCCTTTATCCAAGAATAGAAAACTATTCGATTGCACAGTTTTCGAATAAGAGTATCTGCCCCTTTCCTTCGCTTAAGAACAAAAATGAACTAAAAATGTGTCAAAGTAGTCAGTTTTTATTTGAGTATTGCCATACGGCTCAAACATTTCATTTAAATTTCAGTATTGATGGCATAATCTGAAACATGCTTTACTTGAAAGAAAATTAAACACATTATATCATTATCAAGAGCCGTCTGAAAATTTTATGCATGTATTAAAAGAACACATTAAATGTTTCATATGTCAAAAGATAATACGTCACGATGTGAGAACACTCTAAACTGTGCCATTTATTAAAAAAAAAAAAATTGGGAAATACTGACTTGAAATGTTCAATTACTGATGAATTTATTCATGATATTGTAATCACGAGAAAAAAAAAATCATTTATGACTTAAGATGTAATTCAATTATCAAAAATAAATAAATAAATAATAAAATAAATTTTAAAATAATCTTTAGATAATGAAAAATTCAATAGTTATGCCAGAGGCGAATTAAGGGGACAAGGGACCTTGAAATCCTTAAAAATAATTTTTTTTATTTTTTGTAAATTTCACCTAAATATTATTCAAGGGTACATTATATGCATTAAAACATGCATTTATCACAAAAAAAAATTTAAAAAAAAATTATTTTTGACAAAAAAATGGCATTTTACGCAGCGTCTTCGAAATCTTCGAAATGCGCCTTGCGCATTCCATATCAATGAAAATCCCCAATATTTTTTATGAAAGTTTGTTTTATATATATAAACAAAAGTGTGCATCGAATTTTGAATATTTGAATTTAAAGGTAAAAAAGAAAAAAAAAATTGAAATTTTGAAATTTTTTCGAAAAATTTTTCAAAATTTTCAATTTTTTTTTTTTTTTTTTTTACATCTTAAAATTCAAATATGTAAAAATCGATGCTCTATTTTGTTTATATATATAAAACATACTTTCCAAAAAAATATTGGGGATTTTCATAGATATGGAAAGCGCAGGGGGCATTTCGGAGATTTCTAAGACGCTGCGTAAAATTCCATTTTTTTCTCAAAAATAATATTTAAAAAAAAAATTTTTTTTGATAAATGCATGCCATAATGCATATAATGCACCCTTGAATAATATTTAAGATGAAATTTACAAAAAATAAAAAAAAAATTGAAAAAATTTGAAAATTTTGAAAAAATTTTCGAAAAAATTTCAAAATTTCAATTTTTTTTTTTTTTTTTACCTTTAAATTCAAATATTCAAAATTCGATGCACAATTTTGTTTATATATATAAAACAAACTTTCATAAAAAATATTGGGGATTTTTATTGATATGGAATGCGCAAGGCGCATTTCGAAGATTTCGAAGACGCTGCATAAAATGCCATTTTTTTGTCAAAAATAATTTTTTTTAAATTTTTTTTTGTGATAAATGCATGTTTTAATGCATATAATGTACCCTTGAATAATATTTAGGTGAAATTTACAAAAAATAAAAAAAATTATTTTTAAGGATTTCAAGGTCCCTTGTCCCCTTAATGACCACACGAGCCCGTAGGCTTGACATATTTGCGGACTTCTTTATCATTTATTCAAAGAGATATATTTCGAGTGATTCAAAATGTACATCTTTTAGATCATATCATAAATCAGATTATAAAATTTAAGTACAGATTTTATGTATATTATATTTGTTTTACAATAAGCTGTATGCATATTAAAACATGAAATTTAATTTGTATACTGTTTCTGTATAAATTATAGTTATATTGATTTTCTAGATAATCTAAGATATCTAGATAGATCTAGATAATCTAAAAAATTTAATTTTCATAAAATTTAAATAAAATTCAATAAGTTTTGGTCGCAAAACAATATAATATTTTTAAATGTTCTTAGTAAAGGGAGGAGAATAGTTTAGAAATCAGGGACAATATAAAAAAATTGAATTTCTTATGTTAATATGTATAGCATCTTTTAAAACAAATGTGATGCTGTACTTGATTTGCATACTTTGTGCAATTAAGTGGTCTATTCACTCACTTGAAAACACCCGCTTACTGATTCTAAACCCATGCGCAGGGTATTTTCGAATTTCTGAATTAAATTTGAATATTTTCAAACATTTCTTTTTTCTATAGGATAACTTATGTTAGTTCTAATATGGCTTGTTCCACTTATCAGATTTGTAGATTTTTTAATAACATAATTCCACTTTCAGAACTAGTTTCGAAAGTGAAGTATCTTTTTTATAAATTTATCCGAAACCAATATAAACATAGTTGAAAGTACTTAAAAAATAGTTTATCTGTCCGACTATGTGTCTGAATTCTTAACTTGCGTATATACAGTTGGATTGCTCTGATCTCAATAACACATATGAATTACATGTAATTCATATGTGTTATTGAGATTTTCTGTGCCATGTTCGGTAATGAAAATTAAGTACGTAACGTTCATAGTTTATTTACACAGAGGCATTCAAAAGTATTCCAATACATTATGGTCTATGGGGAGATGTATTTTTGTAAATATGTTGCACCTATAATCGTCATCTTGTCTGTCCGCATGTAACAGCGCAAATCTAGACAACTGAATGGTTTGAAATGTAATTTATATAATTTTTGGAGAATTTTGTCGAGTCATTTCAAATGACTTACATACTCAGAACTTGAAACATAAAAATAAAAGTATTCTTTATTCTACCAAATCATAGCGTAATTGATTCAGTGATATCCTATGACAGGTTATGATTCTGGCTTTATAATGTTGATTACGTCCTAGTTAAGATGGAGTCTTATTAGTTTCGTATTACTGAATTTAATATGTATAATCGTATCAAATATCATGTTCATGCATTTTTGCATAATTGAACCAATATCTGAATATTTATAAAACTAGTTACAGTACGAACGCACTTCATTTCCCACGTTTGACGTGCAATTTTCAACTTGTACATCTTCCTCCCAGGCAGAAGTTATTTTCTTGATTATTATAACCAAAATCTAATAAGTATTAGTGCATAATCAATAATCATCAGACTAGGTACACTAAATATAAAATTTCTTTTAATTTTGTGTAATAGTTTTGCAATATAGTAGCACTCATAAATTTTTAATAAACGGACAGAAATCGTTTAAAGAAAAATAATCATATTTAAGATATCCAGAAATTTGAAATACAGGGCTTTCTTTAAAAAGATGAGTGTGTGTGTGTGTGGAAGGGGGGGGGGGGAGATTTAATAAAAAGAATATTGCCCAGTTAAACTGGTGACATTGAGATCACAGGCTATGCACACTGATTGTACTATTATATAATAATACTATTACAGCCTTATATAATAATGCCCTTCGAAAAACAAAATAAGAGAGGAAATAGCCTCGCATTTTTTTCTTTTTTCTTTTCTTTCTTTTCTTTTTTTTTTTTTTTACACTTAATGATTGAACCCCAAAACTAATCAGTAATGCACCTTATCATATAATAATCCTGCATCCAAAATTTGGTAGCAAGTCGGATATTCCTGCATGAAAACCCATTTATGTAATTAAAGAAGAGTTATCCCCCTTTCCCTCTTTTATACAAAACCATTAAACCTCCAAAACTATTGAGAAATTCAACTTATCAAAAAGAACCAACATCCAAAATTTAAAGCAAATCGAATAATTCTGCATAAAACTCCATTTAGCTAACTTAAGAGGGGTAACCGTCCTTAACTTACTTTATATTTAATAAAAGAAGCCCACAATTAATCAGGGAAGCTTTTTACTTTGAACCTGTATTGAAAAATGGAAGCAAATTGGTTAATTCTGCATACCTAAATTAAGAGGCGTAGTCCCTCCTATCTCCTCTTTATATTTATCCAATGAGTTCCAAAAACAAATCAGGGAAGCGTCTTATCACAATAAACCTATATAAAAAATTTGAAGTTAATAGTTAAATTTTGCGTGAAAAACACATTAACCTAAATTACGAGGGGTTACACTCCATTCCCCCTTTATACTTATCCAATGAACACCCAATACTAATCTCGGAGGCACCTCATCAGAATGATCCGATACCTAAAATTTGAATGAAATTTGGTAATTCTGTATGAAAAAACCCATTTTTCTGAAAAAGGGGGGGGGGTAAATTCCGTCCCCAATACTTATCCAAAGAACTTCAAAAAATAATCATGGAGGGGCCCTCATCAGAATGATCCTATGTCTAAAATTTGAATGAAAATGGGTTTTTCTATATGAAAAACCCATTTATCTAAATTATTGGGGGGGGGGGATTAGTCCCCGTTCTTTGTTCCTTATATTTATTCGATGTACTTCGAAAAGTAATCATGGAAAAGCCTATTCAGAATGATCCTGTACCTAAAATTTGAATGAAATCTGATAATTCTGCATGAAAAACATATTTATATAAAGTAAGGGGGAAGGCATTAGTCCCCGTTCTCCTTCTTATATTTATAAAGTGCACTCCCAAAATCTAATCAAGGTAACGCCTTATCAGAATAAACCTATATCCAAAATTTTAAGTAAGTCAGACATTTTTATCATGAGTTATCGCGTTACACACATATATACAAAACGGGCGGTGCATAAGCTCTCAGGCTTAGATAGGCTGTGATCTAAAAATTAAAAGCTGAAAATAGACAAACCGTTTGATTCAAACTTTAAAAAGTCTTTAAAATATATTATTCGTAGAGTTGCTTAAAAAATCTTGGCTTGACTGCCGCGGTTCTGTGTATAACTATCATAAATGCATGTCTAAAAAGTTCTTTTTTTTTTCTTCTTTTTTTGTGGAAGTAGAAGAAATCAAAAATGGATAGTATTCAGAATACAATCTATGTTAAATCTTAGTACTGGGGCCCCTTTTCGTTCGGGCCCCTAGACTTTAGACTGCTCAGTTTAATGAATAATCCGCCTCTGGTTATGCCTGCAAATATCATGGTTTATGTTTCATAATGAATCAGAACATATTTTTAAATCTCATCTAATGTAAAATTTGCATGATACATTTTTACATAAAAAAAAGTTATGAACAATAAATTCTACGATGGAATCGTGTCATTTGATCTGAAAGCTTTATTTGACTAGCTTTAAAGTATGTTCAAGTAAATACTTTGAAGAACTTAATATTTAACCATTCGAATTATCGCTGAAGAAAACGGTTTTCAACAAACCTCATTAATAAACTTATCTACAAATTCTGTTTTCATAAAAATATCAAGGATGTAAACCATATAGGAATGATATATAAAAGTTTTAACTATTTTCCTGGTTTGTACCAGAAGTTACAATATGCTCTATTGAACCACTTAGACATAATATAAATGTAATAGCCTGGTCATCAAAGAAATAAAAAGGTAATTTGCAAGAAAATAGATCCGACACCGAAATATGAATTAGCTGGTCTTTATGAGATTCCTTTCAGAACTGATAGCAATAGAATAATTCAAATGTCCAGTTATGCATTTGAAGGTTAAAGTGATGCAGGAGAACAAAGTGATGTAATAAAAAAGTCCTTCCGGTCAGTGCTGGTAGGAAGAGGTACCTTTCACATTCCTTGCTTAGAAAAAAAAAATCACGAAAATTATAAACGAATTTAAAAATGGGTCAGAATGTAAGCAGTTTGGATTTAGGATTTTTTCTTCAACTCCTATTATTGTTGAATTTATTTTTGCTATAAGAATTGGTCCTATCAAAAACGTGTCATCATAAAAGTTGTAGATATTATTAAGACGATGTATAATAAATTTATTTGGAATTGATATCTTAAGAACTGATGAAGTTATTGATTTTTTTTCTTCTTCTTTTTCCCTCTTATTGCTTTTGTTTTCGTTTTTGATTTTCCTTTGCAAAAAGAATTACTCCTATCAAAAATTGTAAATACAAAAGTTTTCGATAATATTAAGAGTATTTATAAAAAAAAATTAGTTGGATTTGATATCTTCAGAATCGACAAAGTTGTGATCTTTTAATTCCAAAAATTCTATTTTTTTAATTTATTTTTTATTTTTTTATTTTTATTTTTATTTTATTTTATTTTATTTTATTTTTTATTTTATTTTATTTATTTATTTATTTATTTATTTATTTTTTGCCCTTTGAGCCCATTTTTAATTTTATCAAAAATCTGTCATGCATAAATCTTTGGCTCATTTTTTAGAAATAATATAAACTTTAAACTGATTTGATATTTTAACTAAGAAGTTATGGGGTTTTTACGGTTTTCACAAAACCCTTCCCTATTCCTACTTCCTTGGTCCGATTTTGCCCATTAACGAACGTGACCGAGATTTTTTGCGCCTTGATTTTATGTAGCAGTTTGGAAGAGATCTGAGCCGAATTAAAGAAGTTATCGTGTCCATAAAAAAGTTACATTTATATGTATTTATACTTTCTTAAAATGTCTGCCAAAAAATAACTTAAGTTGAGCCAAAATTCGCTCATCTCATGTTTTGAAAGGCAGCTTCTCATAAAGAGTTGATCGCAACAGGTAAGTATTTCATACGAAATCTATCTAAAAACAGAGAAAGAAAGAGAAGGAGAGAGAGAGAGAGAGAGAGAGAGAGAGATTGAGATTGAGATTGATTGATTGATTGATTTTAAGATTAATTTATAACTTAAAAGCTCAGGTACAGCAAGTACGTAAAAAGCCTAGTTTTTTCTAACATAACACAAAAATACTTCAATTAAAAATTATATTTAATTGTAATATAATTTGCAATGTCATAATATCCTTAAAATAAACAAATTATTCATGCTTTTCTATATATATATAAAAAAAAAAACCCACAGAAAATATAATAAATTTCTGCAAGTAAAAGAATAAAATGGCCAAAATCTTATTTTTTCATTCTACATTTGCAATAATAAATTTATAGCAAATACTGGAGACTAAAGAAGAATGAAAGAATGACACCGGCTGCATTGCTATTATAAAAAAAATAATAATAATAAAAAAACGTAAAAAAGAACCAATTGATATAAAATTTTAAGCAAAGAAAACCTTTTTTAGATATATATACAAATACATATAATCATCTTAAATTAAGATATTGAGTTTAGCATAGCATAGTCGAATTAAATGATTTTGTTTTATATCTTAATAGGGTAAATTATGGTGTATGGTTTATTTTTTCTAATTTCACATTACTCTGCTTTTAATTTATTTATTAATTTATTATTATCACGTGTACGATAATTATTTTTATTTTTTACACCTTTTAATTTTTCTATCCAGTTTAGTAATTTTGTTGTGCTTTTTTTTATGTTATTTCTTTATTCATGTTTTATGTATGTTAGTAGCCCCAAATTCGTATTATTTTGCTTTTTGATGGCTAATACGAAGATGAAACCACACCCTTCATTTGTAGTTCCAAAAATTCTGCTTTGGTTCTACAAATCCCATCTGTATTCATTTTCTTTCTTTATTTAATTTTTTCCTCTTGTTCAATGTGGTTTTATTTTTCTTTTAAATTCAAATGGTTCATATTGTAATACAATTAATGGTTTTATATATATATTAATTTTTTTGAATTTATATGTATTAAAAAAATGTTATGGATTAAAAAGTTGATAAAAATATCTGAAACACTGAATGCTGGGAATTCTCACTAAGTGCTCATATTGCTGCTATTTAATGTTTTGAGGATTTCAGCTATAACTGGCTATTCATTATATTTACTCTGATTATTGTAAATATCACTAGTATTTAATGTAGTTTTACATAATTATTGCAAAATATAAATGTCTATTATTGCATGCTAGATTACTGCATGCTACTAACAAATGAAACTACTTATTTGGAGTTTTTACAATTTATGTAATTACTAATTATCATATTATTAATCAAAGTATAAACGCACATATTGTGTTTGCAAGTTGAGGTTTAATTATTTTGGAAATTCAAAACTGTTGGTCACTATTCATTATTTGTACACTGGAGGAAAAATTGTAAAAATCCGATTTAAATAAATAATAATAAACAAAAAATCAGAGTTTAATAAAAATAAAATGTAATTTTAAAAAATCAATGTTTTTTACACCCTAGTTTAGAATAGAAAACAAACGTAAATGTTATCTGAAATCGAAACTTATTACTAATGCATTCGTGATTTTAAAACTATACTGAATATTGTCATAAATACTACTTTTCATGCAAACACATTGTTAAAAATTTCTAACTTTTGCTGCACTGCTACTACACCACTTTTATAGAATGTCTCTATTTTGATTTATACTTTTCTTTGAATTTACGAAATACAGACGATACGTATCTGCGTACGTGCGGAGTACTTTTTTTTTTTTTTTTTTTTTTTTTTTTTTTTTTTTTTTTTTAATGACAGTTTTGAAAAAATATAATAATTTTTAGTTCTATTGTATTACAGAATGATAAGAAAACATAAAATCCTAGCAATATCTTTTTAATATTTTAAAAAATTGGGGGGTTTTACTGTTTTTTAGCAAAATTTCACGTTTACATTCTATTCAAATAAATAAATTTCAATTTCCTTTATGCTGCACACTTCTGTGTTACACTTATCTGTGCACTTAACTAGGAGTTTTACAATATCTTCAAAAATAGCCGAAAAATTTCAAAATATGTAAAAAAGTACATTTTTTTAAAGTAAAAATTACCATTTTTTCATATTCGAGTGCCTATAAAATAATTAAATTATCACATATAGCTTAGATTCTAGATCAGAGCATAGTGAGTGATATGGAAAACATTCTTACAAAATTTCACTAAAATATCTTTAAATCTTTATATGTAATTAAGTTTATCGCACATGGAAATAGCGAAAAAAATGATTTTCCAGAAATCGCATTTAATGATTTCTTTTTATAAGTAAGAAACTAGAATATTTAATTTTTGAACGCTTATAATTCATCACAATTATATTCAAACACTTCCTTAACTTTATTTTTAACCATTTTTAACTTCTTAGTAACTCTTTTTGTTTTCCTGGTAAGTTTTTCTGTGTATAAGCGAGGGACGATTTGAATTTTTTATTCGTAGCAAAATACCATGTTTGCGCCAGACAGCGTACACTCAATTCAAATAAAAATATTTCAATTTCCTTTATGCTGCACACTTTTATTACACTTATCTGTGCACTGAAATAAGAGTTTTACAATATCTTGAAAAATAACCAAAAATTTTCAAAATATATAAAAAATACTTTTCTTAAAGTAAAAATTACCATTTTTTCATATTTGAGCCTATAAAATAATTAAATTATCACATATAGCTTAGATCATAATTCAGAGCATCGTGAGTGATATTGAAAACATACTTACCAAATTTCACTTAAATATCTTTAGAACTTGTTTTTGTTATGAAGCTAATCGAACATAGAAATAATGAAAAAAAAAAAGTAATTTTCCAGAAATCGCATGCATGTATTTTCTTGTAAAAATCTAATATATTTAATTTGTACACTTAAAATGCATCACATTTATATTCTAACCCATTTTTAACTTCATATTTAACCATTTTTAACTTCTTAGTAGCACTTTTAATTTTCCTGGTAAGATTTGCAGAGGATAGCGAGTGACTTTTAAATTTTTTATTCGCTCATCATCAATTTTAAAACTGTTTATGATCATATTTTGTTCAACTGATACTCCTAATTGTTCGAATACAGGTAAAAGTCCTAAATATCCTGAATTATAAATTAAAACTGATAAATTGAAACAGATTTAGAATCATAATAGATTGTTCTTTCATAAAAAACAATAAAAAAAATTCGAAACTTTTCACAGAAATGGCCATTTTGATGTTTATTAAAATTGCCATAACTCCTTTTCTAATAATAGTAGAAATGAAATTAAAACAGATTTGGAATCGTAAAAGATTGCTCTTTCATATCAAACAATAAAAAAAATTTCAAAAATTTTCACCAAAACAGCCAATTTGATGTAGGCAGATACCTTAAACACATTTAGAATATATATTTTTTTAACAGAAATACATAAAACTGGATGGCCTGACTATGAAAGCGAATCGGAATCGACCTGTATCTCCATTTTGATGAATAAATGACTTCTTAAGTTAACAGCGATTTTGATCACGTGACAAATACGTTTTTAAACCCTGCTTGAATGTGTATTCTTCTTTTTCACAGAAATTCGGTTAAAAACGCCCATTTAGACACTATTTTCTGAAAAGATCTATTGCGTTTGCAAATAAACCAGAAAAATATTTTGATAACATAGTTTTTGAACAACAGCATCATTTTCATGCATATCCGAACAAATATAAATTAAAATTTATGTCATAAAGTTGCGCTTTTAGATTTAAGAATAGCCTTAAAGAATACAATCGAATCTAAAAAAAACATATCATCAAAAAATCTGAGAAGCCAGAAAAAAACTCTCATAAAATTGGTTTTTAAAGATTTTTTTTTTAAATAAAAATTTTAAGATTTTATTTATTTTTTTATTTTTCTACAATTATACAGCACTTTACAGAAAATTTGATGATTTAGATAATTTTTGAAGCTTGAAAATAACCTAAATTTTATACTCCTATAGCAATCAATTATAAACAACATACACACAGGGGTGCAGAATATGTCCAATCCGGCGATCTAGGATAGGGGGGAAATTTTAACCAACCAGAGAATTTTTGCAGAAACATATACAGTTGATTTTGATTTTAACAACGAATTCCATAATTCCAGAGAAAATTCACTATAAACAAAAAGATCCATATGGCGACCTTCACAAAATTCATGTGTACCATATGTCACAGGTGAATCAATTAAAAATTCTCTGAAAATTAGAAAAAAAAAAAAATCACCAGTCTGAAAATTTGGATACAAAAAAAATACCGTAAACTTTTTCCAAGAATTAAAAAAAAAAAAAAAAAAAAAAAAAAAATTTCATCACGAGATCGCCAAATTAACTGCAAATTTTGTCTAAAGAACTACAAGTTTCAAGATAGTATGAGAAGGTAGCAAATAGCTATTTCGAATCTACTAACGAGATTCTTCATCAGTGCAAAACTCAGCGAGCTAAAAGTAGCAAAACTGAGCAAAGAGACAGAGAGACGCAGGCTTATATACCCGCTATGGGAACAATCCCGCCTAAAGAAAAGCAACCAATGAGAAGAAAGCAGCCAAAACCAACTGAGTGGGCAAGTAGCGACACCTAGAACAAGCAAAACAAAAGCTAACAAGCGAGTGAAAAAAAAAAAAAAAGTATTAAATTAAAGATTTCCAAATACTTGGAAAATAAGGAGTACTAGATAAGTCATTGACTAAGGAGTGAGAATTTTTTATGATGTGGTAAGCTTCCCAAAAATCAAGATCAAGAATAGAAGGACATTTATGGATGATGGTGGCTGAAGAAAAGTTAAAAGGTGGTAGTTAGGTGTCGCTACTTGTCCACTCAGTTGGTTTTGGCTGCTTTCTTCTCATTGGTTGCTTTTCTTTAGGCGGGATTGTTCCCATAGCGGGTATATAAGCCTGCGTCTCTCTGTCTCTTTGCTCAGTTTTGCTACTTTTAGCTCGCTGAGTTTTGCACTGATGAAGAATCTCGTTAGTAGATTCGAAATAGCTATTTGCTACCTTCTCATACTTTATTTGTGCATTTATATTCGTTGGTTTTCTATCTTTAAACATTTGTGCACAAAGGCTTTATTTGCTATTTTAACTACAAGTTTCGTCAAGAAATCACGAAATGAACATAAATTTTGTCAAAAGACTGCAAAATAAACGCCCATTTCTACAAAAGACCGCGAAAAAAACTGCGGATTTAGTCAAACACAAAACAACCACAAATTTTGTGAAAAATCGCAGGATTCCATCAAAAATGGCGAAACAACCACAAATTTCATTATTAGATTGCTAAAACTGCAATTTTCGTAAGTAAAATTTAAAAAGAACGCAAATTTCACCTACAAATGAAAAAAAAAAAAAAAAACACAAATCTTGTCAAAAGATCGCAAAAAACCACATTTTACGTCAAAAAAATCTTTAAACGACCACATATTTCGCCAAAAAATGGGCAAAAAAAATCTGCAAATTTCGTTAAAATATTGCAAATATCGTCAAAATATCACAAAATAAACGCAAATTCCAACAAAGGATCACAAAACAATAATAAATTTTGCTAAACGATAATTTTTTGTTTTGTTAAAAGATCATTTGTTAAAAGGCAAAGACTACAAATTTCGTCAAACAATCGCTAAAAATAGCGAATTTAGTCAAATGGCTACAATAAATAAATAAATAAATAAATAAATAAATAAATAAAATAATAATAATAATGCTTGAGTGGATTCCCCCCCCCCCTTTACTGTAACCTTTTAGAAAATTTTGTGTGATTTTCAGAATTTTTTTTTTTACTCAGAAATACTCTTGCTCACATACTTGTGCATTAGTTCAGACATAATGGAAAAATTGATTTTCTATACATATGGTAGTACAGCATTTATCTATAACATGCCGTAAAATTTTGGGGAAATTTTCATACGGATTGGGGGAAATGTTGAGAGTAGAAAATTTTCTGCACCCCTGCATACACAACCTTTACAACAACGTTAATATGGTGTTCTATTCTTTATTCATCTAGGTCTTACCAGTGGTCGCGAGGTTCTGACTTCCAAACTGGTAAACGGTAGGTGCTGGGTTCGAACCCAATCGCGACCGTCGTCCTAACCGTTCGGAGTTTTCCGTGGTTTTCTTCGAACATTGCGTAAATATGGGTTAGGTTCCCTCAGAAAGACCCCCCCCCCCCACGGAGGCCATCCCACCCCTTAGGGCCTATATCCCACAGCGTAGATAATTGGCCGACATAAATACAAACAAACAAACAGTCTTTATTCATCTTATGAAAATATTTGAACACTTCAGGAGTATGTGAGAAACTAATTGCGCAATTGTGTTTGAAATATTACAAAAGAAAACGAAAATATATTTATCTAAAATAAGAAAGCAAACGGTATGTATATCTGTACAGTAAAATGTAAATCTTTATAATTAAAAAATTAAAATAAAGTGAATCCTACTTGATCTATAACCGTTTTAGTGCTAAGCAATTTTTGCAAGAATGCACGAAAATTGCGGTACATATTTTGATTTCTTTAAAGGAAAAAATAATGTTGTCATATAAAACACTGTTATTTAGACAAATATCAATCAATTTTAATAATTCTTTTTGTATTATAAAGAACTCGCAGCGCAAAAGCGCTGCGCCGCGGTTTTCGAGATAAACTATCGCAGCGCTTTTGCGCCGCGTAGCAGTCAAACGGATAATTGATAAAAATAGAAAAAATAATATTTTAAATGAAATATGAGAGAAATATGATACTATTAAAGATATTTTACAATTATTAAAGGATTTTATTCCACAGGAATATGCAGGGCCATCGCTGAGACTTTTTACTGGTTAGGTGGGGGGGGGGGGGGGCAAATCAAATTATATTTGGAAATTTTGCTAAGTCTATCGGAAATTGAATGTGTGTTATAGCTGATATTAAAGTTTTAAAAATATTTGGCAATTTTGTATGTAATTTTTTTCAAAGTACAACAGGATTCTCAGTTTTTTTTTTTTTTTTTTGAGGAGGGAGGCGTGAGTGAGGGTATTGATAATCCATATGGAATTTACTTACATATTTAGTTCTTAAGTTGGCTTTTTTTTATTTATCTAAACTTTAACTTTTGATTTTAAATAGAATAAACTTTCTCTAAGGCAAAATCGATCAAAATCGGATTTTTTTTCCCCTTTACAGTAGACAATATTTCACCTTAGACAAATTTTACTTTTATGTTTATAAATTCACAGGGCATGAAAATCTTTTCGAGGATGAATTTCCTTCTGACACAGAGTGCCCATTACAGAAAGTTTATTGTATTTGCATATGCAATTTCTAAAAACACAATTGATTTTTTTCTTTCTTTCTTTTTAATATAGAACTTTCACTTCAAAAATTTATTAATATTCCAATTGATTGTAAATTTGAGAAAATCAGGCAATGAATAAATTGATTTTAGAAAAACGGGATTTTCAGATCAGTAGACAAATCTATAAATTATATAAACAAGCCAATACAGCCTTAATTTTGTTCTCCGGAAATATATATTTTATCCAATTTTTTATTCTAAACTTATAATATTTGGAATTTACAATATAAATAAAATGAAAAATACACCTAGTGATTTTGATGCAATTATAGAAAATTGAGACATGTAGGCACTATTTTGGATAAAAGTTTGGAGAGTTTTACATTATTGTCAAATTAATGCTTGTTTATTTCGCGTTTAAGAATTTTTTCAAATGCAAATTGGCTACTTTCTGACCCATTTTTGAATTCATTTTTGTTCATAAACGTATCAAATTAGCAGATGACCTTATTCAGAAATGATGCAATCGAACTTTTTTTTTTCTTTTTGGGGAACAAACGCTCAGTCAAATTTGGCGTTTTGAACCTAATTTCCAGAGACGAAAGCGCAAGAAAGGAGAAAAAATCATCTTCCTGAGAGAATTATATACTTATAATTCCACATGTTAATCACTTATAGGAAAAAACTGTTTGATTACAAAAATATCTTGAATATGGTTGTGTCTGAAGTGTGCTTATATTTAAAAGTGAATCAGAAAATGTCTTCGAAGGAAAATAGTTTTCGAGTGCTGCCTTAATCGAATTCGGCCTTGCGATTGTCGTCAAGTTCTATAGGTGGCTGACCTACTTTTCATTAAAAACTACTGTTCTAAAACTTTAATATATGTCTTGTACACATATCCAATACATGCTTTAAATTTCAAGTTATTTACATGGCATGATATTTCCAGTTCTATATTTACTTGCATTTTAAACGAATTAGAATGATATTATTTCATACAGATTAATAATGTGAAAATATATCAGCTTTTGGATAAAACTTTTTGTAAATGTAGAACTAAATCATATTATCCTGCTTTACATTACACTTTTTTCTTAAAGCGTAAATTGAAAACCGTTAAATCGACATATTTAAACTAAAAATAATGATATTTATTCATAATTTCGGATAGTATTATTTATTTTTTCTTTTCTTTTCTCTCCATAGAATTTAACATATTTTAGTAGTATTTTTGAGAAACGCAGTTAAAAATTACAATAGCAAAATAAATTTAAAAACTTTAAGAATTTTAAATTTTAATATTGTTGCAATTTTATTGATTAACTCTCCAATAATAAGAAAAATAAGACTGCTTAGAAAATCTCGTTCATCTACCTTAAAATATTGATATTTTGTTTACTAAGCATTAATTTATATGAAAATAATGTATTGCATTCCATTTCATTATTGCAACTAATACAATGTATGCAACTAATATAACACGGTGATATACTAAAAAACATACATGTATTTATCCTTAGAACTGTGTTCTAAAAACAACCTTTAAAATAAGATAAGAATCACATAGCATGCACCATGGGATCGTACGAAGGTCAGGGGTCGTATATCATGTTATTTTCCATCGTGTAAAAACGTTCTGTCAGTAGAATTCTTAATGGGTTTTTCAATTTAGAAAATGACATGTGTTCCGAGGGTGAAAATCTTTAAACGCAGTACGAAAATGGAGTATTTAACGGTCTGTTTTTTCGCGTTTCACACTTCCGTTCTTATCGGTATGTATAATTACTCATTCCTAATTACCCCTAAATTCTCACACTCTGTCTCTCAGTGTCACACTCATGATGCATCTATTTTGGCTCTCAAGCACCCAAATCGGTCCAATTGACCTGCCCTTCACTTGCTGGGATACAAATGGATTTTTAATAGGATTTCTTTGTAACCATTGCACTCCTTCCCATTTGTGTCCACTATAATGTTTTTACGGCTGGTCAAGAGTTAAAAAGTTTATCGGTAACACTGAAGATAAAACATAGATATTCAGATAGCATAAGTC
The DNA here is from genome assembly GCA_964019185.1 of Maratus speculifer. Taxonomy (NCBI): domain Eukaryota; kingdom Metazoa; phylum Arthropoda; class Arachnida; order Araneae; family Salticidae; genus Maratus; species Maratus speculifer. The sequence goes on from OZ025289.1 coordinate 221,949,827, forward strand.
ATAACATATGTTGTCCTTTCCCCCCTGTCTTTCTTCCTTGAGTTATGTGTCAAGTGGCATTTCCGCCCTCTGGCGTGTAATATTTTGGAATGATAACTACAGATTCTAATTATATAGTTAATGTTTTCTCTAGAGAAATAAAAGAGGATATATATAAATATTTGGTTAGTTCTGTTCATCTGACCACAGATTAGCGTGAATAATAAGTATAATGTATGTATAGTAAGTGTAATGTGTAAAGATAAGAATAAAATAAGTGTAAAGTATTCTGTGTAATGTATTCTATCAATCAAATGAGCTGTAACTTGTTGTTACCGAAGTAACACATTTAAAGAATTTTATTTACTGTTATTGAGTCATTCATATGATGAACTTATTCACATAATGGGTAATTAGTTGGAAAAATGTATTCTGTGAGCTCTAAAATAAATTACGAAATGGTTACTCAATTTTGCAAGTGTTTTATTTGAAATATAATATAATATATATATTCAAAGCCGATTAAAAATTTACAAACTGACCAGTGGCTCCAAAATTTACATGCAGTTTTCCAAAGCTGAATATTTTAACCGATTTTTTTGACACTGTACTGGTTATAAGCAGCGTATAATGAGATTAAATACAAAAGATATGGTCACGTTTAATATGTATTTATATATCTGTACATGTATCCTAAGGTATTCAAAATATTTTCTATTTTGCAATAATATCGTAAATGAGGTTCTAAACGAACGCCTGCCCCGGAATATGGTTTCTGGGATAGCGTTCAGCGGTCAATATCCAGCTTTTTTAGAGCTAATGATAGACAAAGTCATAATTTTGACAGGATATTGTACTCAAGCGCGGATGCAGCCCTCCATTTAGAGAGGGAATCATGCTCTTTTTATTTTGGGGGGGAGGATGGAGAGGTCAAATCATTGAAAATTTTAATTTTTTATTTATGTATTTATTTATTTTTATGAAGGTAATTTTAAAATTCAAAACAGCTATTACATTTCCAGCTAAAGAAACTAATTTTCTGCGAAACTATTGTGTACACTGGGTTATTAAAAAAATTTTAGGAACGAATAAATTATTTAATTTAGTCTTACAAAACAATTTAAAAGGACTTTTTTCATTTTTTAAAATAATACGAAGTAATATACTGAATTTACTACTAAAATATGTCATAATTTTTATAACTTTAAAAATTTTTAACACGTTTTGAAAAGTTGTATAGTTGTACAAGCCCGCATGTATTAGTCAAAAAAGTCTATAATAAATGATACTTTATTAGAAGATTATTATTAAAAGGTATGTAGTATATGTATAGTGGTATGTGTATATTATCTGCAGCTTCCAGTAATACTCAGGTAAGGCACATTTTTAATATTTTGAGTAATTAACGTTTAAAGTTTTTAAATATCTTTTTATCATTACTTTTATAAAATAGATTAGAACTTAATAATTTTCATTACATTCAATTAGGATATAAGAGCTTCTCTCTTTTTTTTTTTTTTTTTTTTTTTTTTTTTGGCAAAATAGTTACAAAAAATATTTTTTATTAATTGAGAACCAATTTAAAAATTTTTCAATTTTTAAATGAAAATTTATAGTCGCCCTATGACGGGAAGTATTCATTTTCTTTTTCAGTAATATGGCAGATTAAAGCACTCTTTTAAAGCTACATTTTCCCAAATTATCTCAATTTTTTCAAAAATGTGCCATACCTGGTTATTACTGGAAGCCACAGATACATCAGATACACAGATAAATGTATAGTAGCAAGATATGCATAACAATTATTACAAGATGTGTATAATATTTTTGCGCAATACATAGCTTTAGGTAAAAAAATCATTTAAGTTGTTTAAATTGATATAACTTTTAAACAATAAATAGTTTTATTTTTGTAAAACAAAATTGGTTTTATTTGTTTAAAAAATGGCATTTTTACTCAATTGCGACCTGATGTACCCATATGGGTACATAAATTTTAACTATTTAAAATATTTAAAAATAAAAAACTAATTTTCTTTTCTTTTTTTCTAAGCCTAAAAGCACCATGATTTGCTAATAAAATAATTTTTCTATGCAGCAGATTTTTCTCGGGACTGAAGAGGCTAAATAATGTCAAATATTGCTGTTCTGTAAATTCTTTTTTTTTTTTTTTTTCTTTTAATGAATTTAATTCGGTGCTGACGATATAAGTAGTGTTTATTTAAACTTTATTTGGCATTTCATAAAAATAAATTCAGAATAGCAATAGTCTTCTCTTCTTTCACAGGGTGTTAAAACAAAACCCTTGTTTAAATTTTAAACTTGGTATTGTGCTTGGCAAATCAAAATTGGTCCGCGTCGCATTTTTCCAGGTACGATTTTAATTAAATTTTAAAAACACGGGAAGCGTATTAAGAAATTCCCTTAAAGCAAACTAGTCGAGTATCCCATAGTACTTATGTGATTAATTTTAATTAAACTAGCTTGCTCTTAATAATTTGACGTTATCTTTATATTGCTATTGGGCCTTGCATTGCACAAATATGTCATTAAAAGTTGTTACCTAGACTTTAAAAGACAATGCGCCGCATTGCCCCTGTCATTATGTATGCCCAAACTCTACAGGTCTTTAAGGGTTAATATCTCGGCTAATTACCGACGATTTTTTTTCGAAAATAATTATCTACAATGTTTTTATACTTCTACTACGATATTCACCTCCAGCGCTTCTCAACCTCAACACCTTTCTTGAATGCCACACATCGAAATTTGTGCGCCATGGAACGGAAAAATGCGGTTTTCTCTAAAACTATGCGACCTAAGGTAACCATTATAGTTTTCCTGCAAGGTTAAATTAACTACCTCTAATTTTATTTATAATTTTATTTTCAGTTGGTTTGGAAACAGATGGGGGGGGGGGGCATATTTTATTTTACTACATTTTCAACGATATCTCTGAAAATATAATACCTAAAATTGAAAGCAAAATATTTTTGAATTCAGCGTAACAAAAACTTTCAAACGATATTCCACATGGCATACAATGAAAATATTTTTTTTTTTTCAAATAACTTATTTAGCAATTCTATATATTGTCTTTAAACATATTTGTGAATGTTTAATAATTTGTAAATATGTGGGTAAATAGTCTTTGTTACTTTCCCCATTTTGAAATTTTCATGTTCAGTACTTTAGGAGTAAATTGGCTGTGACATACAGGAGGCAGGAGTGATCGCATAATGGTTATATTTCCGCTTTTGAAGTACGAACTCTAAAAAAGAAATAAAAAAAGAAGGGAAAAAAGTGTTCAGAAGAAAAACAAAAAGATAAAATCATCCAATACATTTCAATTTAGAAAAATATTATACGATAAATTCGAAAGTAAATAAAACTTTTCAAATCTTTTACAAATTTAAAATTAACACTTATTCTGAGAGTAAATTTAACATTTTATTCATCTCTAGATTAAGTGGTCTGACAGATCGCTCATTGTAGTTATGCGATAATTTTTGTCACAGCAGTTAAGAGCCAACACTACTGACCAAAAAAGACCCGGATGATAATGTTAAGTCAACGGGGTTGTTCTTTTCAAATATCTAGCTCAAATTTTAATATTTTTACATTAATTCTTTTACATAGAATATCTGAGGACTAGTCTACAACCGGGCTAGTTTTTACTTTTTCAATTTTAGTTTTTTATTTAAAAAAAAAATAAAATACTTTAACTTTCCAAACTGGATAGAACCGGTTCTGAAATTGAAACTATCATAATATAAAAAATATATAACCAAAATCGAAAAAGTAAAAACTATCCCGGTTGTAGATCGTCCTATGCCAAAAAAAAAAAAAAAAAAAAAAAAAAAAAAAAAAAAAAAAAATCATATAAAAATATTAAAATTTGAGCGAGATATTTGAAAGGAACGCCCCGTACACTTAACATTATCATACGGGTCTGTTTCAGCCAGAAATGTGGGCTCTTAAGGCTTAATTTATTCATCATAAATTCAATTAAACTAATATTCAGTATAATTGTAATCTATATATATAAAAGGAATTCCGAGGATAATTAATTGAGGCACAGATAGGCTCTCATCCTCTATACCTTTTATTTATAGAGATTTTACACAGCTTAGGTAAACGCAGAAGAAATATAAAACAGATAATGTATTTATCACAAAAAATCGTCTGCTAAGAAAATATCAACACTTTAACACGAAACTAACGCAATCGTTGGATACATGTTCCCTCCCGTGTTTCTCATTGCTCATTTTAAGTATTTTTAGAGTTTAATATTAGTTGTTGTTTTTAAAACTGATTTTTCACAAAGTCAGCTGCGACGTATTTCAGACAATGCATTTCTGCATGCTTCCAGTTATTGATAAAATCATACAAATTTCAAGTTCGTTTAATATTGCTAATACGGACCCGGGCAACGCCGGGCGGGTCAGCTAGTTAAAAATAATATGAAAGTTAATAAAGTTAGTAAAAAGAAAAATAAAGCATTTTAAAAGCTTTTTTTTTTATAGCAGTGCACGTTTTTACGGACATTTTTAAAAATGTTATTTTATTCTACTAAATAGGAAATTATTTCAAGCTGCATCATTAGAAATGAAAATTTCCCCTTTATATGCTTAACTTAACTATACTACTTCCCACATTCCATAGCTAGGCAGGATGAGGAATGCAAAAAACAGAACTTTGCTACGTATCTAGCTAAAACTTAAAAATAATAATAATAAATAAATAAAGTAACGCAAAATATTTATTTTTCTGTCACGTGTCAAAAATATTAGTTAAGTTTCTTGATAAATCTCAGATATCATTTTTTGTTTCCTATCGAAATAACAATTCGTAAACTTGAAAAATTGGAACCGATATCAGTTGCGCTTTATGTTCAAATTAAGAGTCCTGCATGACTTTATTTCAGCCATTGTGACTTATAAATAAAAAAAGTCACTGAATAGTAAAGTAAAAAAAGTTAACTAATTTCAAATAAACACATTCGATGAAATTACTTCAAAATATGAATAATATCTGCTTTAACGATTTTTATTCATTTTTATAGATTTAGACAAATAAAAGTCCTTTTTCTTCCTTTTTTTTTTTTTTTTTTTTTTTTCTTTTGTAAAAAGAATGAATTTTTATAAAAACATTAGTAACGCTCTATAAAAAATAATTCTGAGGAAAAAAAAAAAAACTAGCCAACGCTTTCTATGATTTCGGTAACAATATCAATATTTTGAAAATCAACCCAACATGAATTTTACCAATAGGTCGGGCTAAATCCGTGAAATAAATTGTTAACACAATCCGGTACAGGGGTGTAATTTAAAGAAAAGTCTTTTCACCTTAACCCTTTCGGGTCCGAATTTGTTTCAGTTTTTAGAAAAAAAAAAAATACTTTTCTGTTAATAACATTAACATTAAGCTATACAAATAGATTAATTTGTGTTCAACGAATATTTCATTGCTTGAAAGATAATGTTGTTGTTTTGCGTACTATTGGATTAATATTCATCTGACAATAGGCTAAGGAAGAATTTTTGGAGATGTTTAGAAAATAATGTATTACAATTAGATTGAACTTACATTACAACTTTCTAATATTTTTTACGCTTTATTACACATTATTCTTTCAGATAAATAACTTTTGATTTAAATTTAAGGAGTGAAATATATGTTTAAAATAAAAGAATCGCAAAGGGCGCAAAGCGAATGAAGCAAATAATATTAATTATTATTAATACTAAATGCCTAAACATAAATGAAGTCATACAGTAAATGCATAGACATATATCAACATAACTACATACAAATAGTAGCAAAAGTATTCCTTAAAACAAAATAATGCTCCATTAAAAGAAATGTACTATTAATAGTACACCAGACCCGAAAGGGTTAAGGATGTGAATGCATAGTTTTTTTTTTTTCATTATTTTATTTTCTGTCTTTGTCTATCTTTCTTTTAGGGGAAAAAAAACTTTTTTTTTAAAATGAAGTTTATTCCCAAATCAAAAAAGATTTTTTTTTTTTCACATATAAAAACCAAGCAAAATAATATTTCATATTTCATGATAACACGTGTGTGAAAAATGTGAAGAACAATAATTTAAAATAAACCATACTTTATTGATCCGGGTCAGAAAAGGTTAATTAAATTTGCCTTCATCAATCTCGAATAGATTTTTTCCCTCGCGAAACACGGAGACCGCATAAGATCGAAAAACCGAAACCGATATCACACGTGCTTTGTGTTCAAATCATTAATCCCTTCTGCAACATACCTTCGTCGATGATGGCAAGTTGCGTGGGAAATGAGGGATTCCTCCTACACCCAGGTCCGCGCTCCTAGAGCGATATGTCCTCTGGGACGTCCCATCCAATCCGTTTATGACTTCGCTTATTATGATGGCCGAAGACATCACAGGTTGTGCAGTGCACTTGTGCCGGGGAGAGTGCGGAGAGCCCTGGGAAAAGAAGACAGGTGTTGGCGCATGAGAAATGTCCCAGCGATGGGATGCCGTACGCTACGCACATCACTTAGCTGCAGAATTTTATTGTTGTTAACGATTGATATTTAATTTGACAGAAGTGGTGTGGTTTCTATTATAGGAAAATAAAAAGCTGTTTCGGAGCAGTTACAAGTTAAAAGTAAATGATCGAAAAAAGTGAGATTAAATAAACAGCATTTTATATTAGTTTATGACGCATGAATAAATTTTAATTCAAATTAACAAACTTTAATCGGTACTACTTGGTTATCCCGTCGACCAATTTCGTCAAATTATACAAATCGCCAAACTAATAGCCACATTATACATATTGTCATAATTTTTATTTTAAATAACGAAAGAACAAATATATTAGTGGAATATTAATAAAAATACAAATAAAAAATCGAAATAAAATCACTTAATGACGTTTTAAACACCTTTAACGGATTTAATTTCATTGAATGTGACATTCATGGTCATCCATTATTAACATTTAATTTTATGGCTTGGCGATAATTTTTTGGTCGACGGGATAACCAAGTAGTACCAATCAATGCAGAATAACGCTGTTAGGGAAAGTAACATTAGAGATATTAAAAGAAAAGATTTCAGTGTGATTTTTTTCACTCTGATGAGGGTTTGTAAATATCATGATTTCGAAAATACATCCGAGATTTTGATATTAACGGTTAATATTTAATCGGACAGAAGTGGTGTGTTTTCTATTATAGGAAAATAAAAAGCTGTTTCGGAACAGTTACAGATTAAAAGTAAATGATCGAAAAAAGTGAGATTAATAAAACAACATTTTCTATCAGTTTTTGACGCATGAATAAATTTTAATTCAAATTAACAAAATTTAATCAATACAGATCAATGCTGTTAGAGAAAGTAACATTAGATATATTAAAATAAAAGTTTGCAATGTGAGTTCTTTTGATTTCACTAGGATGGGGGTTTCCAAATATCATGATTTCAAAAACATTAAAAAAAGTCAGAGATTTTGATATTAATGATTGATATTTAATGTGACAGAGGTGGCGTGGTTTTTATTAAAAGAAAATAAAAAACTGTTTTAGAATAGTTATACAGTTAAAAGTAAATGATTGAAGAAAGTGAGATTAATAAAACAGCATTTTATATTAGTTTTTGAAGCATGAATAAATTTTAATTCAAATTAAGAAAATTTAATAAGTGCAAATTAACGCTATTAGAGAAAGTAACATTAGAAATATTAAAATAAAAGATAGCAGTGTGAGTTCTTTTTTTTTTCTCTCTCTCTCTCTCTCTTTCTAGGATGGGGGTTTGTAAGTATCATAATTTCGAAAATGTAAAAATAAATAAATAAATAAATAAATAAATAAATAAATTTAAAAAATCCGAGATTTTGATATTAACGATTGATATTTAATATGATAGAAGTGCTGCTGTTTCTATTAGAAGAAAACAAAAAGCTGTTTTAGAACAGTTACAGGTTAAAAGTAAATGGCTGAAAAAAGTGAGATTAATAAAACAACATTTTATATCAATTTTCTGACGCATGAATAAATTTTAATTAAAATTAACAAAATTTAATCATTGCAGATATTAACGATTTTAGAGAAAGTAACATTAGAGTTATTAAAATAAAAGATTACAGTGTGGATTTTTTTTAATTCACTAAGATGAGGGTTTGTAAATATCATGATTTCAAAAAAATATATTAAAAAATATCACATATCCGATACATAAGGGGGGTGATATGTATATCCGATATTTATTATTATTTTTTTTTTATGTATATGTGATATTTTCGAAATAATCAACTTATATATCATCAATCAACAATAATTGACTATAAATATTTCCAAAATTAATGTATGTCAAAAACAAAACATATTGCACTTAGTCTAGAAACTCTCTTTTCGTTCCTTTTTCTTTTCAACTGTCTTCTATTTTTAAAAGACAAAAATATTAAATTCTTAAAAGAAAAGAAAATCCCGGACAGATTTATACGTTTATGAAGATCCCGACTGTTGAGAAAGTTGACTGTTTGAGGAAATGTCTGTCCATCTGTCACACAAAATTGGAGGGTACTCTATCTCAAGAACTAAATACACGGAATTTTTTGAAACATTAGATTCAATCAGACTTTGATATAAGTTAGTGCTAATTATTATATTTTATTTTTTATAATATAACTTGGCGTATAATTTATAAAAATTTTTAGATGTCTTCCTTCGCACCTCACTCTATTTATGTAGTATTATGTCTTTAAATGACATAGCAATATGAAAAAATAAATCGCCCATTTATATATGTTGCATTTTTTTTTCTAAATAGCTTTATCTCAAGAACTAATGCACAAACTTCCTATTCAGTTAGACGTTGACATAAGTAATAGTTGCTTATTAATTTTCGGTATAAATCACAAAACAAATAATGTCATTATGTTTTTTTTTTCTTTTTTTTAAGGATTTGCGCAATTTTAGCAATAACTTTAGCTCAAGAACTAATGCACGGAATTTCATCAAACTTCATATTCTGTTAGACCTTGGCATATAAATTGGTGCTGATCAGATTTTCGTATAAATCACGTATGAAGTGGCGCTGCTATACTGCATTTCTCTCGGTTTTTCTGATAGACCGGTGGGCGGCAATACATGCAATCACCTCATTGAATCCATGACTGAAATTCCGTAAAAAGTTAAACCTTGATTGACATATTAAAATGAAATCGGTCCGCCGAGTCATACCTTGGTGTAAAACACGTAAAAACCCATTTTACTGGTTGGCTCGTAGATTTACCATTGTGTTTTCCTGTATCGAAAGGTAGAAAAACACGAAAGACTGGGAGCAGATAAATCTATTAAATTCAGTATTATGGTAATAATATGACTCCATCTTAAATAGGGCGTAATCACCATGGGTAGATAGATTTAATGCCTGCCATAGGATAACAATGAATTTATTACGCATGATAGGATTTAATAGAATGAAGGAAACTTTTCAAGGAAACTGTTCAAAGTTCGGCACTGGAGTTTAAAATTTGGCTCTCGAAAAAGCTATCATTATCTAATAGATTCAATTTTACAGAGTTTTTGTTTGCCATTTTAAAATTAAAAGTTGCTGTAAAATATTTTATCAAATATATATGTATATATTTTTTTCAATTCAAAAATTATTTTTTTATTGATAAATTACAGAATTTTAAATTGATTAAATTCTTTTTAATTATATGGAAAAAGATTGTTGTTTTCAGTTGCAAATAGACCTTGCAATGTCCGCGTTTTATTTTCGTCACTGTTTAACGACCGTGGTTTTTTTTAGTTTTTCTTCTCTTATTCGACTCTCTTGGAGAAACCAGGTTCAAAGATCCCGACCCACGTACCGAATAGTCAAATTTCTAGCGGAAACCAGTTTAGGGGGGGGGGGGAAATCAAAAATTGAAACAGGACAAATTTAAAAGGAACATTGATTAAATCAGAGACATCGAAAAGCAGGAAAGGTGGGCCCAGGGTATTGAAGCTACCGAACGACCGCAGCTGCGTCGAGCTGATTATTATTAAACATTAGGTGACCACTTGCATTGGATAAACTCGAACCTGAATGAGGCAAACTTAAATCAGGTAAACTTTCGTCACCTGAATCTGATACTAACATGTCAAATTGATTAGAATTTCATTTTCTAAATGGTTGTTATAATTTGTTGAATTATTATTATTATTATTATTATTATTATTATTATTATTATTATTATTATTTTGCTGTTGTTATTTTAAGGGTTTTTTTTTTTTTTTTAACTAAAATTAAATCGCCTTTTTATTCAGAAAATCAGTTCTTGAATAATTTTAATTTCATTAAAAAAATATCTTCCAATCGTAATAATTTTCAAATTATACTTAATGGTATTGATAAAGGTTAAGGATATAATAATTATAAATAAAAAATTGTGTTCATTAATTAAAGAATAAAGTCTTCTAAAAGGAACGTTGAACGAAACCCTCTGTATGATCTTAGATTACACTTATCCATTTGCTATTTTTTCCTAATTTAACATTTTCTTTGTCAAGTTCTTTTTAGAGTTTCGTTCATCTGACATTTTTTCGTATTAAGTAAATTTTATCAATATCGTATCCATTCATTTTTGCGATTTAAAATTTAAAAGAGAATTTTAATGCCAACGCTTTTCGTGTAGACATCATAGAATGGAAGTAATAAGCGTCTCGCTTTTAAACAAAAGGTTCTTAGTTCGAATTTCGATGCTGGAACTTATGCTGGATTTAATAAGAAGAAATTTCGTGTTTTTGGTCAATTTAAAGGTTTATATTAATAGGTTCATCTGGCATTCATAATATTTTTTTTGGAATTCAATTTTCTTTCAATTTAAAAAACTTTTGCGATTTGTGAATGATTCAACCTTTTAAATTTAATTTTAAACAACTTTTTTCATTTTTAGAAATTTAAAATTTTATTCATATCTTCGCTAACATTTTTTAAATTTCGGATTTAAAAAAAAAAAAAATTAGAATTCAGAATTTTAAATAAGTAATTTGATTTAAACATTTTTAATTTGATTAAAATAAATAAATTCTTTTTATAATTATTTTTAAATTCAATTTATTTGCGCTGCCATCTATATAAGAATTTAATAATTATAAATAAACAATTTGGATTTATTAATTAAAGAATAAGTTGTTTTGAAAGACATATTAAACGAAACCCTTTGTGCTATCTGCGATCACACTTACCCACTTGTTTGCAAATCTGAACTCTCACATATTTTTATATTCAATATCGCCGTGGTGGATTTTTGACTTTTGATAAATATGTTGCATAAAAATTTATTTCATACAAATATGACACTGAAAAGAGAATAAGTATTTCGTTTATTTTTTAAGTTTTTAGAAACTATCAAGATTAAACCAGTTTCCTACAAAATATCGGTTAAAATCCTTTTTTGTTTTGTTTTTATTGTAAAACCTAATATTTTTTTTTCACTTAATATATATATTTAGATTTCTCTTCAACAGCGTCAAACTAGCATTTTTATATGGAAAATATCAATAATGTATTGAAATGAAAACTTCTCTAATGCGCCCCAATATGCCACGGTACAAGAATCGAAAACATTGTTGTACTCGTAGAACGTCAGTCTCCTAAATTTTGCTTTATCTGTTTATCAACTCCTAATGCGGTGAAAGTAGGTTACAAGGAGTAAAAGCTAGTAGTGCAGTTAGAAATAAAAAGAAAGTGCCCAGTTTAAATGATAGCATTGAGCTCACAGGTTACTCATGCTAATTGTATGTTATGCACTTAATTTCAAAGAACCACGCCCCTCGAAAAATAAAACAATCGACTATAAAATCATTAACCACTTGATTACCTGGATCCATATAAATGGTCAAAAATCTTCTAATTGTTGAACGTGGAAAAATGTTTTTTTAAAAACCGCCTTAAATTAGTATGTTTGTAATTTTTATATTAGACCTGAAAAGAAAGTAAGTAATTTTAGGAATGACGATCAAGAACTTTAAGGGTGTTCTCAACTGCTCCGCTCAACAAGCGCAAAACGTTTTGACACATTTACAAATGCATTTTTTTCACTGAAAACTGTAAAATTGAACGGTCTGACTACAGAAACGATTTCGAATTGAACTGTTTTTTCCATTCTATGATAGTTAAATTACCTATCCAGTTCTAAACTATTTCGATGACGCAATCATCCGTTTTTCTCCTGCTTTTCGACCGGTTTTTATGCTTTCGTCGGGAAATGTGCTCAAAAGTGTCAACTTTGACGGCTTGTTATGAAAAATTTATTGTGTTTTTTAAAAAACAGAAGATTGAGTGCAATTAGACAGTTTCTGAGTAATAACACCAGCTATTTTCATGCATTTTCGAACAAAAATAAATTAAAGCATGTGTCACAAAGTTACCCTTTTTGATTTAAGAACACCCTTAAGACATTTATTAAACGATTATATGCATAGTAATGGCCATTGAGTTGGGGTTTTACCATTACAATGTAATTTTATGTTCATGGAGAATATAGACTTAGATATAATGTTTGGCTTATCCTTACACCATATTTAAGATTTAAGGCCCCTGTTCCTGGCCTAAGGAAATGCTCGCGAGTTAATGCTATTCCTATGGGGAAGCATTTTTCTAACTAGGATTTCCCTCAGACGAAAGAATTTTTTTTACTTTTAATATCGTTACGTACTATGAGTATAAGACTTCGCTTCGCTCAGACAATAACTCTTTCGCATTTTGACATTTTTGAATAATTTATTTTATTTTATTTTATTTTATTTTATTTTGCATTGGATAGCTGAGGTGCATGCCGACAGCGCACCTTTTTTACTTTTTCGATTTTGGTTGCAGATATTTTTTACAAAGTTAGTTTCACTTTCAAAACCGGTTTTGAAACTGAAAGTGCTTTTTTAAAAATATATCTTCAACCAAAATCGAAAAAGTACAAAAAGTGCGCTGTCGTCATGCACCTCAGCTATCCAATGCAAAAAAAAAAAAAAAAAAAAAAAAAAAAAGGGTCAAAATGCTAAAGAGTTGTTAGAAAAATACTTCGCCATAGGAATAGCATTAGCTCGCGAGCGTTTCCTCGAGCGAGGACAGGGGCCTTAAGGATTTTAATGATATGTCAAAAAAACATGAACAGATGAGACTGATTCATATAAAGATTTTTTTTTCCAAAACAATAGTTTTTTCCCCTTTTTTTATCAGCAATTTACCATAATTTATTTAATTTTTTTTATTAGCTATTTACCATAATTTATAAAACATGAATTTCAGTTTTTTTTTTTTTTTTTTAAATGAAGTTTTTTAACTGACTGCATTTTCTATATTAAGAGATTATTTTTCAGAAATTCAAACGGGGAGAATTATTGAAGAAATTGTACCGTAATAAAATCTCAATAACGACTCTCAGGTTTTCACAACATTTATCTTATATTCACGGTACATAAACGAGCACACGACTGGACAAATATATACATTTCTGTGCGCGGAATTTTGGTAAGAGTCCGGCGATCAGGGCTCGCCTATCCCGAGCTAGTAGGACATATCCTCTCTTGATGAATTTTTTTGAAGGCCTCTTGCATATGTGTATATTTTGCTGGAAAGTCGAGTGCATTCATGAGTCTAGACTGGGTTTCAAATCTTTTTGAGTTATGAATTCTTAAGGGCTGAAAGATCTAAAGTTACGAGAGTCATACTGTCTAGAAACCCATTAACAGAAAAAGACATGGCTTCTTGAAGAAGTTTTATGATAGGTACCCTGATTACTTTGGATTGCATTTTGCCAAAACCAATTTATTTGAGGAACATTTCTAACATGTATATTGACCTGTTTTAAATAAGGAATTTTATGCATGAATTCTATGTAACTGTATGTTTATGACAATATTCATCATTTATTTTTTAATATTCTAATGGTTTAAATTTCTTGATTATGGTAGATAATAAAATTAATAAAATAAGTGTCATACATTTTATATCATTCTAATGTTTATTACTATTATTACTATTATTATTATTATTTTTTTTTTTTACTATTATTATTACTACTTTTATTTATTATTATTATTATCATTTATAGAGGACTTTTGTCCACACTTTAGTCTAACAGCTCACGAACCTGTTGCCAATTTATAGATTCATTATATTTTTTTGTTGTGCCTTGCCTTTTCAGATTTGGAAAAGCACGCATCAATTACTCACTTCATAAGTTTTTGTCCGATTCGTTCTTTTTCCGAAAACAACTGGCTCACTTCTTGCCTGAACAATCAATATGCGAATTTAAACAAGGACATCGTCTGAAGACGAACGTGGGAAAGAGGAACCAAGAGGGATAAATAAAACGGCCTGATCACTCTTCCGTGGACACCCGAAGTGGTGAATCTGCCCAGCAGTGCACTGAAATACGACTGAGAAAACAGTTGACATCACTTTCCATGCTCGGCTACTCTCTATGATTGAGTATGAATAACTCTACCATCCGTCACATTTCGCCCTCACATTTTAGAAAGGTTGAGACAATTCCTAAATGAACGAGTATTGTACTAAGTTCGTGAAGAGGCACTTCTAGAGGCGAAATGTTTCGGGTGATTTCAGATTAAAGAATCCATCCTTCGATCTTGAAGCAGGACAAAAGGATGACTCACGTAAGAAATTATGAGATGCATAAATGCAGAAGGTTAGAAATAGCCTCGAGATTTTGCATCGTCGTAGAACTCTACGAAGTAAATGTAACAGGAAAATGCAGTGTTCGTATTCTAATTCAGGCTGGCTTGTTCAAACCTTCAGCAGGCAGGAGTATACATCAGATGGCAGCAAACAATGAACGGAGCTATTATTCATATGATTAGTAATATACAAGAATGTTACATCACTATAACAGTATATGGATATACGCATGTCTTGTATAATGCACTATACATATCACCATTGTAGCCAAAAGGTCCATACGATTAAAGAAAAAGAAAAAAAAAAAAAAAAAGCTGCAGGAAAAAAGAAATGATGGAAGAAAAAATAAGGAAAGAAGATTTCGGAACTCGAGTCCGATGATTTAAAATCCGAGCCCAAAAAGTTTTTATGTCACCAAAGTAGAAAATTGTTAATAACATTTTAAGATTGCTTCAGTAATAATTTCCTCATTTAAAAATACCTTCTTATATAGTATTCAAAACACTCCCTCGTGATTTTCACGAAACTAAAAATTTAAAATAGCAATTTTGTTATTTATAATCTCTCGAAAAAATCTCCAAAAGATAATTCTTATTAAAAAAAAAAAAAAAAAAAAAAAAAAAAAAATACATATCAGTGTACAATTATGGACAAAACAAGTTTTTCATAAAGAAAGACATAAGCTCTGCCTTTCAATCGTTCAGAGAAAGCATGTCAAATAGAAAGCGCGGCTGACAAAGGGTACTCCACGGTTTCTTTGCACACTACTAATACTGACTTCGCCAAGGCTTCAGAAGTCGATAGACTATTTCTTATTATATTTCATCAATAACAATCTAATTCCTTTTCCAATTGATTTTTAAAGGTACTGCATGAAACTGCACATTTTTGTTTGTCTTAAATAGCATTTTATTTTATTTTATTTTATTTTATTTATTTTATGTACGTTCGAAATTATAAACAGACGTAACACCTATAGTCGTTATCCGGACCGTAAGTCTGTCCGCAATAACTTCCCAAAAACTATCCGAACGAATGGTTCGAAATTATAAAGAATTTTGACTATTAATTTCAAATTTTAGAGGAATTGAATGAAAACTTAAAAAGATAGTGATAAAAGTTTCCCATATTCTATTAAATCCAATCATATGATTAATTCAATATGTTTCAAAGTCGCTATGGTAATTAAGTATACTAATTAAGATGGAATCATATTATTTTCGTGTTACCGAGTTTAATATTATGTAACCAAATATAAAAAATTTTGTATTCAGGCATTTTTACATAAAAGTGCAACAGCCAATTCAGCAAGATCTGAGTATATATAACACTAGTAACGAACGACTTCATTCGCCACGCTTGACGTACAATTTCAGATTTTTTTCTTTTTTTCCATTTCGAAATAAATAAATTTTTATTTTGAACAAGAGCCGGAATTGTGGTATAAAAATCGAGTCCGAACCCGTGTTCCCTCGCGTTTTTATATGCGCAGATTAGAGCTGAGCCCATCTTATCGCTGTACAAAGTAATTTATAAGCCCTGGTGAGCTCCAAATATTGTTTAAATATTCAATAAAAAATATTAAGACTGTTCTCAACTGCTCTGCTGAACAAGCGCGAAACGTTTTGATAAAATTTACAAATTCATTTTTTAACGGAAAGATATAAAAAGAAAGCCTGGCTATGGAAGCGATTTGGAATCGAACTGTGTCTTCTATTTTTGGATCAATAAGTTATTTATAGGCTTATAAATGATTATGGGTCACGTGCCAACCTGTTTCTCTTCTTTCTCTGACTGGTATTTCTGCCTTTCTATGGAAATTTGGTTTAAAACGCTCACTTTAACACTATTTTCTGAAAAATCTATTGCACTATCGAAAAAAAAAAAAAAAAAAAAAAAAGGACGAAAGAAACAGACAAAAAAGAGAAAAGAAAAAGGGAAAATGAGTGCAATTAGATAGTTTCTGGATACCACCACCTGTTAATTTAATCCATTTCCGAAAAAAATATAATTACAAGTTGAATGTAGATTCTGCAATTGCAGAATTCAGTTTCACCGCCGATTAAGAAAAAAAAAAAAAAAAAAAAAAATCGATAGAGGTTTTTTAGAAGGGCGACCCCATTTAGAATGCAATGAACTAACTTCATTTTTCTGGTGTTTATCAATATAATAGCAAACAGAACGGCGTGAAATACCCAATTTATTAGCAATTTCTCTCTGAGACATTGGAATTGCGAAATAATAAAGAGATACAATTTGACGTGCTACTTCTTCATTGACTAGATTCATCAAAAACGGATTATTTCTTTAGTTTAAGCGCTTTTTTATAGACTCTGAGAAAAAGGAGATGCATTTTAACAATAAAATTGTATGAATGTCTCGTTTTAACGGCCAGATTAAGAAACTAGTCGTTGGGGGCCACCGTAATACTTACCCATCATAGACATTTTATAATATGTGAAAATAAAACATGTGAAAACTATTTATAAAATGCATTGCAATTCCAAAACAAAATTTAAATATACATTTAAATATTCTTAATATACATAGTAATGCTCCATTAATGAATTACTGATAAACCCATTTCGACAAATTATGTAAAATACCAAACTACACAAGTAGCACCGGATTGCGTAAAAGAAGCATCCTTATAACTCATATTAACTAACAGTTTACTGCGTCGGATTAAGCGTCTCATTTCCAATTAAAACATATCTTTGAATTGAAATTTGAAGAAAATACAGGGTCATGGAAAATCGAATAATGTGGAAAACAGGATTACAAATATCTCGGCAACTATTAATCCGAACGACTTTGTTCTTGATGCAAAATTTGTGTTATTTTATTGCCTTTTACGTTCTTTCCTTAAAATAAAAAAATCGAAAATTTTTATAATCCTTTCATCAGAGCGAATTTGAGAGTCCGAAAAAAATAGTTCCGGATAATAGAGGTTACTGATATTAAATAGGCTTCGTCCTATTCTTACTTACTAAGTACATACAAAATTTTAAGTCTCTGTCTCAATTTGTTCGTGAGATAGAGTGTTTAGAGACAGACAGACGAACGACAGTTTGATTTTTTCTAAAAATATTCTTTTCGGAATCTCCAGTATCTAAAACGTGTAAATCCGTCAAATTTTTTTTTTTTCGATTTTCAAAACGGCTGCAAGATTTACCCAATACTACGTATGATAGGTAAGTAAAAGTGGGCCACAATTTTTGACACGACACTTTTTAGCTTGTCTGAAAGAAATAGCATCGGAGGCTAAAAACTTATGTCATAAAGTTGCCCTTTTGGATTTAAGAACAGACTTAAGTCTTGGGCTTGAATTCCGTTGAAATTAAGCACTGCTGTATAATATAATTTTTTGTTTAGAAGGGAATTGAGACAAAGGGATATATTTTTTGAAATTTTTAATGTTTCTCAAATAATTCATATATGATTTAAACGCCGTGTGTTTGTTTTATTATATATTTATTTACTTTATTTAAACGTATACCCAAGTTCATCCAGTTTTTAACAATAGGTGTGATGAACCATGCATGGATGTCTTATACAGTGGTTTGATCCATCGTTGGCCCTGACCCAAAAGTGTTATCTGCAGTTGAGTCATATTTTATACACTGCTTGACCTTTAAGCACAACAAGCCTGAGGTACAAAATACGAGTTTTAAGGGGACAACAAAGTTTTAATTCAACTTTAATAATATAAAACAAGACAGTGTTTCTTTACTTATTTTTGCACTATAATTTTATATATTAGCCATATACAATTTTGAAACATGAAAAGAAAAGAAAACTTTGTATGCAGTGGCGTAGCAAACGAAAATTATGGGAAGAACATAAATTGTCATTTTCAAATAAATTGAAGAATTAAAATTACTAAAATTTGCGAGAATAGTAATTCACTCAGGGCCTGATTACCGCACAGGGCAACTATAAGCCATGATCTTGGGCCCACTGCTGAATGAGGCGAAATTCACTAAAATGATTTAGAGAAAAAATTCCTTAAATTACATTTTTCGATATCATTAATTTCGGTAATTGATTCTCAAAAACCAAAAACATTTTTGGTTAATTTGGCAACTGTATAATAATCTAATTATAAGCCTTCGAATGCTCATGAGGGGGGGGGGGGGAGGAGGTTTAGTTATTATTTTGGTGCAAAGGGGCCACTCTACAACCTTTATCGAACTCTAAACTCACTCAAATTGATTATTAGGGAAATTATCATAATATAAATACCTTAATTATTCCAGATAGAAGACAAAATTCAAATAGAATTCTACAATAACTGTGATCATCAAATTAATGACACGATAAGGAATTCAAGGGTCCACAGCCTTCTGAGGTAATAAGAAGTTTCCAAACAACATAAAAGAGGGTTAGAGTATATAGTGCATGCATCGTATTTCACATTACAATTTGCAACAACTAGCAAAAGCCGTGCTTTGTTTGGATTCGCGAAGCATTATTTCATAAGATAAATATTTGTAAGGAACATTACTTTTTTATATTATTTTTGCATCTTTATTAAGCAAAAACGTTATCTCATGTTTTTGCGCATTTAAATTTTAGAAATGTAAATTCAGCCAAATAACTAAGAATTTCCTTGGAATTTTTTATTTATGATATAAGGTTGGTATAAATAAAAATATTTTTGAAGCAGAATTTTACAAAATATTTTTTTTTAATTTTTTATCTAAAAATTTTAAAGATGTTTTTACATTTTCCAATGGCCAGTAACGGTGTTCGTTCTGGCCAATAAGTGTTCTTTTTCTCGACATTTTTAAATTACTAATACATTCCAGAAATTATTTATAAATGTAGTTAATATATTTAATTTGGTTGAATTAAATTATTCTTCAATCAATTAAAATATTCTTAAATTATTCTTTAATCTTTCATTTCGAATACCAGACTTAAGAAACTTACCAAATTTAACAAAATATTCACTTTAAATACCAAATATAAGAATTAATTTTACTTGTTTACGATTCTTTTTGTTGCCACTTTACCAAAGTAAATACCTAAATAAATAAATCATAATGTAATTATTTTAAAATCCGTAAGTATAAACTGCGTAAATAATTTTGGCAGAATAATGAAAATATATTTTATTTAATATATTAATCATGATTCTATCTATAATTACTAACCCCATAGTTTATTTTCCTTCTTAAAATAAAAAGATACGGGTTCAATTTTTTATTTGCAAAAATGCGTCCATAATAGAAAAACATGTAGAATAAATTATTTATTAAAATAATATTTTTTAAAGGTTTTTCTGTAAAAAAAATAACATTCTGCAAATCTACATATCATAATTTATTCTTATATTTAATTTCAAGTCAAAATACTGAATAGATTTTTTATAAAGTGTACGACAAAATGTAACTTGAGTGGCCTAGTAGAGGATTCGCTTCGCTCATCCTAATTAAATATCTCATAACTGTTCAATAATATGAACTTGAAAGAAATGGAAATGTTGATTAAAAGCTGCACATATTAAATAAAATGAGTTCAATACACAAATGTGACCTATACACCCTCGTTTAGCATATTTGCATATTAGATATATAATCAAAATTTACAGAATTTCTTTATGTACATGTACAAAATATTTTTTTTTAGATGAATTATCGCATATTGAGGGAACATAGAAACTATAGTCTTTAGGAAAACATATGTCTATTAAAATATTGCTTTGTTTGATTAAACCCGTGAAACCAACTGATACATCAAGAACTGACATGAGAGACATTCACGCCCACTGGTCTTACAATCGCTTAATTTAAAGGATGTGTAATGAAAAAGATGTACTTTATAAAAAGAAAGAGCATAAAATACATTTATAATAATAAAAATATTTCCAAAAGTTTAAAATATGCGTATTTATCTTAATTATGTTGGAGAGTAAGCAAAATAATCCAAAAAGGCCGTTTTTCTCATTCTTGATTATTTATCTAATATTTCACAGCTTTTATTGGATATATTTTTTACTGAAAAAAGTACATATATTTTTATTTTATGCGCATTTGTTTAGATTTTTCTATTTTGTTGGGGGGAGGGTGTGTGACAAGGTTAAACAGTGATTATTATTTATTTACTTATTTTTGAATGCCCGTGGAGCAATCAAGACATTCTTCTAGGAGGTGTTATGAACAATTGTTGCTCATAAAATGAACAGTTTCGTTGTGTTCATAAGGCTTTAAATATAATATTAATAAATAGTGACATATGAAAACTAACGCAATGGAAAGCGCAAACAATCCTAATAAATTTTGCATTTATTCTTGCATTGCTTATGTCCTGTTATAACGCACTGAAGCAGCTGAATGGTAAAATTGTATGTAGTTTATATTTTGGTTTTTACGCATTACATCTTTATATTATAACACGAAAGGTTTTTTACTTTCTTCTATCTTCAATAGAAGAAAGTATTGTAATCGACATTTTTTTCGACTTCCGATTTTCGATGGATTTACACGTTTTAGGGGTCAGAGATTCCAAAAAACATGTTTTTACAAAATGTCTGTCTGTCCGTGTGTCTGTATGTCGCCATTCTGCCATCAAAAAGAGTATGGAATTATGCATAGAATTGAACCAAATTTTTTGTGAATGTTTTTGGCTGTGGCAAGCAAGTCCTCCTTCAGTTTTGAAACATTCCGCCGGAAGGGGGCGCTGCAATCGCGATTTTTGTGCCATTTTCAATATTGTACCGACCAAAAGTATATGAAGTTATGCATCGAATTGAACCAAATTTTTTGTGTATGTGTATGACTATAGCTAGTTGGTCCTCCCTGAATTTGAAAAAAATCCGCCGGAAGGGGGCGCTGCAATCTTGATTTTTGTGCCATTTTTAATATTGTACCGACCAAAAGTATATGAAGTTATGCATCGAATTGAACCAAATTTTTTGTGTATCTGTATGACTATGGCTAGTTAGTCCTCCCTGAATTTGAAAAATATCAGCCGGAAGGGGGCGCTGCAATCGCGATTTATGTGCCATATTCAATATTGTATCGACCAAAAGTATATGAAGTTATGTATCCAATTGAACCAAATTTTTTTTGTATGTGTATGACTATGGCTAGTTGGTCCTCCCTGAATTTCAAAAAAATCCGTCGGTAGGGGGCGCTGCAATCGCGATTTTTGTGCCATTTTCAATACTGTACCGACCAAAAGTACATGAATTTATGCATCGAATTGAACGAAATTTTTTGTGTAAGTGTATGGCTATGGCTAGTTGGATCGCCTTGAATCTGAAAAAAATCCGCCGAAAAGGGGCGCTGCAATACCGAATTTTATGCCATTTTCAATATTGCACCACATAAAAGAGTATGAAGTTAGTTCTAGAACTGAACTAAACATTTTGTATATGATTATTTTTTGGTAAGGCAAGTAGGTCCTCCCTGAATTTGAAAAAAAAAAAAAAAATCTGCTTATCATTCTATTGTCCATCGGCTCGTGCAGAGACGGAAATTCGTTTTTACTCCAATTAATTGATTGAAGCAGAAATTTAAGATGAAAATCAAAGTTGGTAAGGTATTGAATTAAAATTATTAAAGCATTAAAATGAGTACCTATTGTTTTTTAATATTAAAATGTATGTATGATATAGAAGAAAGTTTTGGGATTGGCACATCCAACTAGTTATATTTTTTACCAGTTTCTAAATATTGTTCTAAAAACCCACCTTTCGTTACGTCAGTGTGAAAGCATAAATTTATTGATGAATAATAAATAAATAAACAAATATAAAACCCTTGCAGCGTTACGTTTAAAGTTATCGGTTAAATCCCAAACGTTTAAAGAATTCCAGTGAGTGCAAGGAGGTAATGCCCTTTAAACAGCGCTTTCGAACAAAGAAACATTTCTAATCGTCGGAATTATCGTGATATCGGAACTACAAAGGTCAAATGCCAAAACCGTCCCAGTAAATGGTTTGTTACTGGCTTCACAGAAAACAATAGCGCATTATAGGTTATGTACGTTTGCACACTGAGTCATCTATAATACGAATAATTACACTAGAGTTACAATCAAAGTTACACAACACTTGGAAAGGTCTCTGTAACACAAGCTAGAAAATATTCCCAAGTGCTCTATCACGTAATAATATAAGGTTTGACAGACGAATATCGCCTGAAGTGAAGCAAGTGTTCAAGTAACAGGATGGATTACGAAGAAAAAAGAAAATTAAGAAAAACTAAAAGAATAAAGAATAACAAGAAAGAGGGAGAAAAAAAATTCAAGTCATTCTTTAGTGACTTATCTGATAAAATAACAGAAGTATCAAAATAGAGGTGAAGTGAAGCGCCTTCTTTAAAAACATGGGCGTATCCAAGCAAAATAAGAAATGGTCATCTACCTTTCATTAGTAACCTGAACTCCGAAAATTATCAAGAAGGAATATCAGAAAAAAGAAAAAGTGAAGTAATTAATTTCCATATTTTTGACGTGCAATGTTCATAGTTCAACTGAGATATTTTTGAAAGATCAAGCAGGATGAAAAAAATTAAATAAATAAATGTAAGAAAGAAAAACTTATGAGGCAAATTTCTAATGCATTGAAATCAGAGCCCGATCAAGCCGAAGTTGGGCCCAGGGCCTATTAAAAAATTGGGCCCCCTACCTACCCATTTTCGTCGACACTTTCACAAAAAAGATGGGGGTTTTGACGAGTTGACAAAGTTGTTTGGGTAAAAAGTGCCTAGGTTAAAAGCTTCTAAAAATTTTATTGAGTCATTCAGAATATTAAAATTTTACATTTCATTTTTTATAAAACAATATTATTTTAAAGTTATTTGATTAAAAGAAAAAAATCAGTTACATAATTTTTGGGCCCCTGAAATTGGTGGGCCCAGGGCCAAGGCCCCGGAGGCCCGTGCATTAATCAGGCCCTGATTGAAATATTAATTTATAAAAAAAAAAGAAAGAAAGAAAAGAAAAGAAAGCTAATTTAATGTAAAGCACATTGAATCAAACTGTTTCTTCTTCATATGTTTCATTCATCATTATTCTTTTAAATAACAAGCCAAAAATCCTGTTAAAATTTAATCATGCATGCAGTATACAGACAGGTATACTCCATCATAGGAGTACAGATGGATACAGACATACTGCATATATTCCATTTCTTCTTCTTCCTTTTATCATTTTTTTTTTTTTTAATAACAAGCAAAAAAGTTTGTTATTGTTTAATCATGCATACAATATACAGACAAATATACTCCGTCATAGGAGTACAGATGGATGTAGTTAAATCTCCATATATTCCATTTTTTCTTCATCCTTTTATCATTTTTTAACCCGGGAGAGCTCGCAGCATGAGATTTTCTTTCGCCATCGTATCTTTTTTTAACATTCTTATTTAAAATATTTTTCATTTTAATAAAATTTTAAGATGTGATTTCGAAAGTTGTACCTCTTTTGTGAATAAAAGTACTAAGAAGTAAATATAAATAAACGAAATGCAATTGGACACTGTGAGAGAAATTCTCACTAGCGAGTTCTCCCGGGTTAAATAATAAGCAAAAATATTTGTTAGAGTTTAATCATGCATACAATATACAGACAGATATATTCCATCATCATCATCAAATATATTTTTTGTTAACAAATGGTGGTGGTGAGAGGGGGGGGGGCATCCACATTTGCACCTTTAAGTCCAGCTTTTGTTTCTGATATTTAGTCGTCTTATGATTATGTTAAGATGGTTCTCAAATTCCCTGCTCAACAACGCGAAACTTTCTTTCTCATTTTTAACGTAAATATATAAAATTGAAATGCCTGACTATTGAAGCTATTTGGAATAGAACCGAATTTTCTATTTTTCAATAAATAAATTACTTATCTAGCTGTAAACAATTTTAATCACGTGACAACCGGTTTTTCTGCTTTCTTCAGCTGCCGCGTGGGAATTCGGTTCACAATGCCAATTTTATCAGTATTTTCTGAAAGATCTTTTGCGGTTACAGAAAAACGGAAAACGTCTTTTGATTATATAGACTCTGAATAGTAACACCTGCCAATTTCTTACGTTTCGGAACAAAAATCAATTTAAAAAAGGTGTCAGGAAGCAGCCTTTTGGATTTAAGAACAGCCTTAAAAGTTTAAATCAATAACCCGACCCACCAGTGAGTTGTGATTCTTGCTTAAGAAACTCCTGTGTAAAAACAACCGATGGAAAAAGAAAAAAAAAAACTGTGAAAATAGAAACATCAAAATCAATTCGACCCAAAGCCATGGGGCATGTTTGACGTGTCAATTTTTACCTGATCATTTATTAGAATGTGATTTTACGGGACAAAATAGAATGAAATAGGTGCCGACAGTAAAATAACTAATCGCATTCTTCACACTTAAGGATGTATTTCGATTGAAACTGCTTAATTTCTCATTTATTTTTAGATTCATTTTTACTCTCAAACGCAACAAACTGACCAATTCTCTTATTTAAAACTACATAAGGTGGAGTGCTTGTCAATTTTTTTATAAATGCAGAAAATATTGCCAAAAAAATGCTGTCAAAGTTGATGTTTTCAACCGAATTTTCCGAAGCGGGTGATAGGGAAACGAAAAAAAGTGTCGCACTGAGAAGGTAATTGTTTATAAATCAAATTCTAATGAATTGAGTGAAAAGTGAAGTCACACGACATCTTATACATCTCTTCAAAAATCACCTCAGCAAGTTTCATGTTTCTACCTTTAAAAATGAATCTGAAATTGTATTAAAAAATTTCGAGCTGTTGAGGGTAAAAAAAATTTTTTTCGAGTACATCCTTAAAAGTTAAAAATCAAGCATAAATCAATTTTAAAATGTGTCAGAAAACAGCCTTTTGTATTTGAAAACAGCCTTAAAAATTTAAATCAATTACCCGACCCACCAGTGAGTAGGGATTCGTTCTTGAGAAACTCCTGTTCAAATACAACCGATGAAAAAAGTAAAAAAAAAAAAAAAGGTGAAAATAGAAACATCAAAATTAATTGGACCCAAAGCCCTAGTATGTTATGAGGCATGTTTGACGTGTCAATTTTTACCTGATCATTCATTTGAATGTGACTTTACGGGACAAAATAGACTGAATGAAATAGGTGCCGACAGCAAAATAACCAATCGCATTCTTCACACTTAACAGGCTTTTTAAAATGTATGGCATGATCAGGTGATCAGTTATTACTTTCCGAAAAGAAATGTCCAGCTTTGTGTAGTTTGCTTGTGATGGTATTCAAAGAACAGGGACTTACCATTGAGTGGGGGGGGCCTGACCAAAGAAATTATGGCGTGACCTTCTAAGTTCTTTGGCCTGACCTCCCCTGTCCACTTGCTAATACCAATATGTCCAACAACGCCATTTACTCCCCATTAGTACATTTACTTCAACAGCACAGAGGAGGAGCTGCCCATCAGAATTGTCAAATGCCAACACAAAGAGAATGAGCGATGCGTTCCCAAGCAGAAAATTTCAAAATGTATTACTTCTTTTAAAAAGATGCGTTGGAGAATGTTTGAGAAAACTTTGAGCTTAAACTTTTCATACTTATCTATGTATTTTCTTTAGGTTACTTATAACCATGAAGATAGAAATAATGGATATTCTATCTAGATATTCTACTATTCTATCTCCTCTCCATGCTTATAACTATATAGGGATTGCAATTCCACAAGGCAACATTTTTAAATCAAAAAATTTACCACAATTTCTAGTTAATTCTTTCCTCTGTTTTGTATGACAGGGTTTCGGTGGTTAAATAAAACAAAGATTACTAGATTGGAAAATTCTAGAAATTAGAAATAGCCTAAAATAAATAACCTAATTACTTTATTAGAAATAATCCTCCCAATTGGAAAATTCAAATAGATATTTTGAAAAGGGCTAAATTGGCATCGCTACTAACAACTATTTTTAATACCAGAAATTCTAAATATACGTCAGAATTTGTGAATAGTAGTAATATTTGCTTTACTTAATCACGCAAAGGCTGTTATTTCATAATAGATTTACAAATGAAAACGTGTTTGACTCTACTTAAAACAAAAAAATTACACAGCGACAGCAAATGGATTAGAAAGTTTGACTAGTAACTTAAATAGTTTCTGAATACCAGCCTGTGGCGGATCGAAGGGGGAGGTCATGGTGAACATGACCCTTCCCCTCCCCCCTCCTTGAAGAAAGAAAAATTTTAAAGAACATTTAAAATATAAAATATACATAGAATTTTATTCAAATTTTCCACTTGCTTAGCAATGAGAATCTTTCTGACCCTTTTAAAACTGTGCTTAAATCCAAAGTAGATAATTTCTGACATATTCTATGAAATGTTTTTAAATCTTAGATGCAAGATGTATTTATTCAGAGCAAATGTGATTGATTAACTTTTCCATTTTTGAGTAAAGGCAAAGAAACTTTCGTGAAATCTCCGTAAACTGTGAAATTTTAAACTGAATTTCAGTGCATTGGCATCAACCTATTGCTCCCTCATGACGGCTTTTTGTAACTTTTAAGCCTTAAATATCTGCAAAAATTTTTAATTTCTTGAGTGATTGTTTGATTTTATATGAAAATGGAAATTTTTTCAATTTCTTGGCATCTGAATAAAATGTATATACTATTTATATTTTTATCAATATTTATGCAACTTTTTTGTTACGAAGGAAAATAATTTTTCAAAAGCATAAGAAATTTACTTATTTCGGATGTAGGGACAATCTTTAATATAAAAATCGCTTAATTAAGAGACGTCACCCTCTTCCCTCAAAAAAGGAGCCACGACCCCCTCTAAAGGGAGGGCTAGATTGTCGGACAGACAGAGAAGTGAGACTACAAAGATTTCGTGAGATGAACGAAAATCTAAAAAAAAGTGGAAAGAATGAGCAGATTTTTCTTATTCGGCTTCAGCCAGATTTGGTTATTTAGTTGGTTTATTAGGATTAAATGAAGCTATTTCAGAGATTATATAAGTGAACCGAACTTTATTCTAAATGGAAGTGCGCATTCTATGTTTAATCAGCCTCATCAGAGGTCTCCAATATAGCATTATTGAAAGAAAGTGCATATCTTTTAAATCGTAACAACTGATTTTTATCATTGCAGTAAGGTCGGTGTTGAGCGTCATAGTGTCGGTGTTGACCTGCCACGGTGCGGCTGTACTTGGTTCGAGTCCAGTGCGCGCACTTTATTGAGTTCCTTCCGTCACGGCGGTAATCCAGGATAATGTCCATTTCTTTACGTTTATCATGTCCTCATCTTGATGAAGACTTAGAAGCAGGTACAGTTGTTGTCAAGCTCAAAAATCTTAAAGGCATTCGAATAGATAAATACATAAACAAATATTTTTTCTTACTTATAGAAGAAGTTAAAGATTTTAATCAAAATCATACAATTCGAATATGAGAAAACTTCTTTATTACGTTTCAAATTAGTGAGAATTTGAAATTTTTAAAGATTTTTTAAAGTCTGTTTTTCAAAGCTGTTGACCAATTGCATTTTACAGTTTGTAATAACAATCTATAATTAGAATTACGTTTCGTCCATTGGAAATTAAAAATATCTCACGAAACGCGTGAACTTCAATAATAATTTTTTTTATACAAAAAATACGCAATTTTTTACAATATGTATATATTACGTA
Source organism: Maratus speculifer (assembly GCA_964019185.1). Lineage (NCBI taxonomy): Eukaryota > Metazoa > Arthropoda > Arachnida > Araneae > Salticidae > Maratus > Maratus speculifer. Next base: position 221,978,119 of record OZ025289.1, read on the forward strand.
CTTGGATTACTATCTTTTAAAAAATAATAATTCTCACACTTTTTGGGCTTTATAAATCCCTTTTTTTTAATATGCAGGCGGACGTCGCCCCCCCCCCCAACCCTACACCCTTTGTCCTTTTCCGTTCGATGTATTGTATTATCAATATTTTGTTATATCCTATAACCTTGAAATCATATACGGGTTTTGACCTTTAAAAATGAATTAGAATTTTCGATTTGTTTTCCTTTAAATTTCGATCCCTTGAATCGCATATTTCTGCAATTAAAGAAAGAGTATATTAATTTTCTGAAATAACACAAAGAAAATGCATTTGTTATATTGTTATACATAACGCCCCAAGTTTCGAAAATTGCCTTGCTATCACTGGAATTCATCATTTCTGTAATAAATGCATGCATTTTTTACAAGCGTACACAGCCCACCAGTGCTTAAGAAGTTCTGCTCTCGGAGCTGGTAGGCGGTAGGTACTCGGTTCGAATCCAATAAAGCCCGTCGACCTAACCGTTCGGAGTTTTCCGTGGTTTTCTACGAACCTTTAATTTCTTTGCGCAAATCCGGTTACGTTCCCTTAGAAAAACCCCCCACGGAGGGCACTCCCTCTAAGACCTATATACCTTGTGAAGACATATACAACACCATCTACAAGCAGGCACGTAGCCAGGGAGGGGGCTGAAGCCCCTCCCGAAAGTTTAAAAAGAATACAAAATTATATTTATGATAATAAAATAAGTTTTGCTTGTTTTTATCTTCCATTACATTAAAATCAACTGCATTTGTAACTGAAAAATATCCATTTATCCAATTACAGTTGCAGCAATACTTCATTTTATCGGTTATTTGCATACATTGTTTTTTTAATAGATATTTACCACTAAAAATATAATTTTTTTAAACGCAAATTTAATTATCTTTATGCGCAGTAAAATTCGATCGAGTGTAATATCGTATCATTACTTTGACTAAGAAAAAGTATAATATACATATCGCGTATTAACTTTAGGAGATAAATATAAAACATTTACTTGCTTTTCTATCTTTACCTTCACGCTTGTAAAGGAAACTTACAAGGAAGGTCTCCATACGGGCATACTCCGAAAAATCTGAAAAAATTACAGAATATTCTTCTCGTGAGGATATATACGTTTATAAAAAAATTTCGGCGGAACCTCCGTACCCTGTCCGTAAAAAAATAATAAAAATTTCGCTATTTGGCGATTTATCATCGCTTGGCGATGAAAAGCAATTTCAAAAAATATTTTTTTATGTCAAATACATTGTAAAGGAAAAAAGTTTCATGTTCAACTTGTTTAGATAAATTAAATATCTTTCGTTTTGTCAGTTTTATTTTGCTTTAAGTATAGTTTCGTTATATCGATATTTATATGTATTTATATTCATATTTAACCATCAAAATTTGAGATTTAAAACGAAATTCAAATTTAACTTGATTAAAATTTTTCAAGTTCAAAGTCCAGTTGAGCATTGTGAATTCTATTTTGTTGCTATGGAAACATATGGCTTTTATTTTTCAATTTGCTTAAATGTATGAAAATAATTTTTCTGAATAAGAATTTTTTATATATGAAAATATTTTTATCTAGAGGCAAATTAAATAACTATAGCTACAAATAATATATATATGAAATACAATATATATTTGTATGTAATATATTAAACTTTCTCGTTGTTTATGTTTAAACTCATTAAATACAACTTACATTCAGGGCCGGCGCCAGGGGTGAGGCAAGTGAGGCGGCCGCCTCAGGGCGCACCGTAAAAGGGCGGCATTTGTCTCGCATATTTGTACAGGTAAAATAGACCAAAATATCAGTAAATATATCAACTGACAGCCATTCACGAAAATTTGAAAAACAGTTTTGTTTTGCCAATAAAAATGAGAATCCGATGCCCCCCCCCCCCTACCCGAAAAAGCTGTTTTATCATATTTTGGGGAGAAAGAGCTGGAGGGGGGCGCATTTTTACTCTGGTAGAGAATTCAATTTTTTTCTTTAGCTAACATGTGGTATCGTTTTCTATGTATTTTTTTTATTCAAAATCGAATGACACTTTTGCAAGTCGATACGGTCATACGTTACAAAATCAGGCAAGGTTTATGAATACAAAGTCACGAATGATTTTATGAATAAAAAAATTATGAACACACGGATATTTTGACAACTTTACTACCTTGAAGAAATTTTACGATCCTGATTTTGATTATTACTGTTTTCAGGCCGTTTAAAAAGCTTAATATTTTTGATATCATATAAAGGACAAGTTTTGAACGTAAAATGAGTATGAGTATTGAGCTCAATAAAGAACACAACTTTCAACATTGTATATTTATAAAACTTACTATAACTTTTACAAAGAATGATCGTGTCGTTGCAATTGATGTTGTTTGATCCAGAATTTGAAATTACATAACAAATGATAGCCACTTCATCTAATTAAAAAAAGTTGAAGTATCTTCATCCCTCGATGTATCTCTCGCCGTACCCCCCACAAAAGAGCATGGTAAAGCTTTATTTTTGGAGGACTCATCGGATTTTCATGTCTAATGACAAAACAATGTTCTTCCTTAAATTTTCGCGAAAGAACACCAGTTATTACTGTAAAATTCTATTTTATTTGAATAGAGTAAATTTTTTTTCCCATTTTATTTGTAAATTGTGCCGTAACTTTGAAATGAATGATGGTATTGACTTGCAGATGGTGTCATTCGATTTAGAATTTTAAAATTCAATACGAAAGGATACCCTGTTTGAACTACTTTAAAAATGTTGATTCTCCCCATCCCTTTCAGGCTTAAAAAACCCTTCCTTTAACTTCTTAAAACATGATAACAGTGGCGTAGCTAAGGGGGGGCAAGGGGGGCGTCCGCCCCGTGCGCCGAGGCCTAGGGGCGCCAAATTGAGAGAAATTGTTATATGTCTATATTGAGGTGGGGGCGCAAAATTTCTTGCTGGCCCCGGGCGCCAAAAAACATAGCTACGCCACTGCATGATAATTTTATTTTGAGAGGATTTCTTGTATTTTCATTTCTAGTGCCAAAATAAAGTACTTTTCAAATTTTGGTAATTGGCAGAAAAAAAAAAGTATTTTACTTATAATTTATATTGAACCTGTAATGCATATTAATCCATTATATGAGGACCCCAGAAGCCAAGGGGTATAAGTGACAAAACTGAAAAAAATAAACTAAATACACAGACGACCTAAAAATATGCTTTTTTCATTTCATCTAAAGAAATATAAGTGATTTTCTTATTATTTGCTGAGTTATAGAGGCAAACCACTTTTTTCGAAAAACAAACAATGTTGATTAATTATACATTTAAAGAAAATTGTACTTTATTTTTTAACAGTTATTGAAATAAGAGTTCAAAGACCAGAATGCAACAAGTAGAAATTTCCTATTTCAATCCACTCAATTGTTACTGATGTTCCAATTTAATATCAATTATCTTTAAACTCAATTTACTCCAAATCGAAATTTTGTCACTTGTACCCCTTGGCTTCTGGGGTCCTCATATATAATTTTTATTTAGGGATTAGGTTTTAAACTTTTAAACTGGTATGCTAAAAACTGCCACTTTTTTAGTAATTTTTATTGAGATTTTTAAAGGCATTCTTAATGGATTTTTTCCAATATTCGTAAAAAATGTTTCAAACTTTTAGTCTAATGTAGTAGATTTTGGACATTTTTTGCAGTTTTTAGCCTTTTTTGCGCTTAGTGGTGATATTTTGACATCCACAAAGGAGTTCTGTTTCACACTAACATATTAAATTGTGTCTTCTGCGATTTTCAATGCGATTTTTTTTACATTATTTTGCTTTCATGTCTTTTTTTTTTTTTTTTTTTTTTTTTTTTTTAATATTCGGAAATGAATTCCTGTTAGAATGCTTTAACTTTCATTGTCATAAATTTTGTTCATTGCGATTTTTAAAAGATTTATTTCCTTTCTAGATTTTCCAATATTAGTAAAAGAAAATGTATTTTAATATATAAGATTCATATAAAAAATTCTTTTCAATAAAGTTATATAGTGTACTTACATAGAGCGATTTTTTGGAATTTTTAGGTCATTTCACCGCATTTTTTAAAAAGCGTTTGTAAGATTAGTTTTTCAAATTTTTCATTCTTTTAGTCTAATTGTCTGAGCGAAGCGAAGTCTTTATACTCAGAGATACGTAACGATATTAAAAGTCTAAAAAATTCTTTCGTCAAGCAAATCTCAAAAAGTACTTGTCGGATTTTGATTCTGTTTGTACCAATAGGTACCTATGAAGGTAATCTGGTGAATTCACTACATACGAAAAATTAGTTCCAAATAGTTTAAAAGTTATATTAAAAAAACTGATAAAAAAGCACAATTTATTTGCATACGTCACAGAAATTTGGTGTGCGTGATTTTCACCAGCTGGATATTTTCGTAAATAACCGAATCAGTACATGGAGTAAATAGTAATCATTAACGCGCTCAAAAATATTGAATGCAATAAAATATTTTAAAATTTAATCATGCAGGAAAATAAAACTGTTATTTTTTTATATTAAAAAAATGTCGTAAAAACTTTGATTTTGAGATTTTGTGATAATCTCTTAATAGCATTTTTTGATCGCTAAAAGAATGTTTTATATATTTCGCGTGTGAAAATTAGAAACAATTACGTTTTTAAATAAAAAGTTTCTTTTATGACATCATTTTCCCTTTATATTTATTTTTATTGCATGTTTTCTTTTAACTTATATTTTGTTTGTGTGTGGAAGTCAATTCTGGTCACCAATTTTACGGCACGGATTCCACAAGCGCATCAGATTTGGCGCAATTTTTTTCAAAGCCCATTTGGCGAAAACTCCATTTTCAAATAACGCTTACATACACATTTTTAAATAATTTTCTATTTTCAAGAAGAACTTACAGTAAATAAAATAATAATTAATAACTATAAAAAGAAATATTTTATATAATTTAAAAAAGGAAATGAAAGTAAATAAACATTTTATGAGTAAATAAACAAATAATAAATAAATAAAGCCGGGTTACCATCTGAGGTAAAATAATGTCATTTTGACGCCAATTATGTACCCTGGTGATATGTGACATCTTTTCCCATTTTTCACCAATTTCCTGTTGGCATACAACATGGAATATGTATGCATACCTGGGAGCAATACTGGAATTAGACATTGATTTTTTTTTAATTCGATCCAAAAAGGGGCAACGGGGGCTATTTTTTAAAGATTTATACTGCATAAAGGAGCCACTTACCTATTTTTATATACAAGAAGAAGTAAGTGGTATGTAAAAACAATTATAGTATATATAAATAAAATACTTAAGATAATATACTAGAGATATAAGCACCGGGTTTAGCGAGATATTTTATGCCAATTAGGCGAAAACATCGTTTTGATTACCAGGTACATGTAGCATGCTATAATAACACGTTATTTATTTATTTCAAAATGAAAAAAAAGGAATAAACGAAACATTTTCTGTTATTAAAAAAAGAAATAACAATCAATAAATGATAATATTTTTAGAACAAACAATTTATTATAACATTTATATGATAACCAGCATGTTAGGCAACTGAACGCCATTTTGGCACCAATTAGATACCTCGGTGTGTATAGGGCATATATGTGCCATATTTATGTGTAAAACTGAGCATGAACCAAGTGTGTTTTCATAGTCGCTTATATCTTTTTGCAACATAGCGTAGAGGTCTGCACGGGCCGAAATTTCCAGGCCCGGGCCCGGCCAGGCCCGAACGAAAGAAATATTGGCCCGACCCGACCCGGCCCGGCCCGAAAGTTAAAATTTCGGCCCGGCCCGGCCCGAACGAAAAAAATAATGGCCCGACCCGGCCCGGCCCGAAAGTTAAAATTTCGGCCCGAGCTCGGCCCGATCCGGAAAAAAGTTTAAAATTCGGCCCGAACCCGGCCCGGCTCGAGTGAATTTCTACAGTACATTGATCTTTAATCTTATGGAAGAGTTCTGACCAAAAAAAATTATATTAGTCTTTTTTTTTCCATGTTTATAATCTCCATTTATGCAGAAGTAGCGAAGGCTGCGATATTTATGCTTTTAAATGAATCTTTGTTTGTTGTATGTAAATGTTTCAGTTATCACTAGTATTATTAATCCATATTCCCTGCAATGGAGACAAAAAATCGAAAAAGCGGTATATGGTAAAATTTCCAAAGACGAAATCGCTTTGGAATGGAAAAAAAAAAAAAAAAAAAAAAAAAAATGCATTTTCTTCTTAACAATTGTAAATGTGTTATATTTTTTTTTCTCCTGTATTGTTGTATTCATTTTGCATGGATGAACATTTTAAAATCCCTTTCGGCATGGCCTATAGGCGGAGGTAGATTTCGAAAAGTTTTCATCTCAAAAAAAAAAAAAAAAAAAAAAAGATTAGAGATAAACCCAGTTTAACTACTTTATTCAACCGCTTTTAAAAAATTTTTAATTTCATTTTTCTGTAAGAACTGGTTTTATCGAAATCCTCTTAAACGAAATTCTACTCAAATGCCCATTTTGGCAACATATTTTGAATTATATTCTTACTTTATTAAAAAAAATTGACCAATATGCTCATTATATAGTTCCTAAATAACAAAAAACTGTTAATTAAATTCGTTTGACAGCAAAATTGAATTTAAAAATGAGTAATAAAATAACCAATTTATTATTTTAATACATCCACAATTCTTTAATCAAGATTGCTTTGAGAAATTTTGTACGAAGTGCCCTCTTTGACAGATTTTTTTAAATATATATTTAGCCTTTATCAAAAATCTGACCAATACGGCACATTACACAGTTCCTAAATAACGAAAAACTGTCAATTGAATACGTTTGAGAGCAAAATTGAATTTAAAAATGAGTCATAAAATAAAAAAATTGTTATTTGAATACAACCTCAATTCTTTTATCATGATAGCTTTGGGAAATTTTTTTGCGAAGTGCTTACTTTGACAGCTTTTAAAAATATGTATATTCACCCTTTATCAAAAAATCAAAGAATACGCACATTATATAGTTCCTAAGTAACAAAAAACTGTCATTTGAATGCGTTTCAGAGCAAAATTGGATTTAAAAATGAGTCATAAAATAAACAATTTGTTATTTGAATACCCACAGTTCATTAATCATGGTCGCTTTGGAAAATTTTGTGCGAAGTGCCCATTTTGGCAGCCTTTTTTTGAAATATATTCTGCCTTTATCAAAAAACTGGCCACTCCGTCACATAATATAGTTCCTAAGTAAGAGAACCTGTAAATTGGATGCGTTTGAGAACAAAAAAAGATTTAAAAATGACTCGGTAAAAACGCAATTTTTTTAATTTCCTCAAATTTTAATCATGATAATTTCGTGAAATTCTGTTCAAAATACCCTATTTGGCAGCCTTTAAAAAAATATATTCTGCCTTTATCAAAAAACTGGCCAATACGTTGCATTATATAGTTCCTAAATAATAGGACCTGTAAATTGGATGGGTTTGAGAACAAAAATGAATTTAAAAATGACTCAGAAAAAACGCAATTTGTTATACTTAATCAATTTTTAATGACGATAATTTCAGGAAATCTGTTCAAAATACCTTTTTTGGCAGCCTTTTCAAAAATATATTCTGCCTTTATCAAAAAATTGGCCAAAACGTCGCATTATATAGTTCCTAAATAAGAGGATCTGTCATTTGGATGCGTTTAAAATCAAAAATGAATTTTAAAATGAGTCAGAATATAAGCAGTTTGGATTTAAGGTTTTTACTCCAACTCCTATTTTTGTTTAATTTATTTTTGCTATAAGAATGGGTTCTATGAAAAACTTGTCAATATAAAAGTTGTAAATCTTATTGTGAAGATGTAAAATAAATTTAATTAGATTTGATTGCTTAAGAATTGAGTAAGTTATGGGTTTTTTTCTTTTTCCTCCCCCCTTTTTCTTTTCGTTTTTAATTTTTTTCCTCGGTAAAAATTGGTCCTATCAAAAACTTGTAAATACAAAAGTTTTAGATAATATTCAGTACATTTATATAAAATTTAGTTGGATTTAATATCTTGAGAATTGACGAAGTTATGAATTTTTTTCTCCCAAAAACCATGTTTTTTTCGCCCCTTGAGCCCATTTTTAACTTTATCAAAAATCTGTCATGCATAAACTTTTTGCCCATTTCTTAGAAGTAATATAAACTTTAAACTGATTCGATATCTATTTTAATTAAGAAGTTATCGCGTTTTTTCTGTTTTCACAAAAACCCTCCCTATTTCCACCCCCTTGGTCCGATTTTGCCCATTAACGAACTCGACCGAGATTTTAGGCTCCTTGATTTTATGTAAAAGTTTGAAGAAGATCTGAGCATAATTATGGAAGTTATCGTGTCTAGAAGAAAGTGATATACACCGATAGATAGATAGATAGATAGATAGATAGATAGATAGATATATAAACTTTTTTACTGATGGTGGTTTTGGGGTCTAGGAGTCATGATTCGTGTAGATCCGCAAAAATTTTTCAGAAATTCCAACATAGGAGACAATGCAATAGGTAGTATTTCATACGAAATCTACCTAAAAAGACACTTTCAGTTTTCAGTTTAAAAAAAATTCCGTCATAATCATGTTTTTTTTTTTTTTTTTTTTTTTTTTGTGTGTGTGTGTGTGTGTTTAATTCTATTTTAAAACGCCTAGTAATCTACGATTCTTTAAAAGGAATAAATTCTAATGTTTAATTGTAGAATAATGACGGCTTAAAAGTATATGCTTTTTTTGCAGAAATTTTTGGACAAAGCCAAATATTACTGATTTATAAAAAGTCGAGAAAAGGATTTTCATACAGGAAGATTCAATAGGAACTGATTATTTTGGTCCATGAAAACTAGAAAGAATGGAATCAGTCTCGGCTTCGTACGGGAAAAAAAAGTTAGGCCCGGCCCGATACTCCAGCAAAAAAATTAAGGTCCGAGCCCAGCCCGGCCCGAAAAGATTAGTGACTAGGCCCGGTCCGGCCCGGCCCGTGGGCCGGGCTCGGGCTTCGGGCCGAGGCCCGGCCCGTGCAGACCTCTAACATAGCGCACCTTCCGAAGCCAAAATTGCACAAAAGAAAAAAAAATCAATATTTGCAGGTTTTTTTTTTTTTTTTTTTTTTTTTTTTTTATGTAATGCACATTTTGTAATCAGTAGGCTCGATAATCAGACCTCGTTTTTTTGCTTTCAAAGATGATATTTCATATGACGTTTTTTTTGGATTCGTCGTTTTCCCATATTTGATAGTATGCGTCTACTCGTTTTGTAACTTTTTTTGTAACTTTCTTCTTTATTAACAGCGACATTTGTATTTCCTATTTAAATAAAAATTCTTCTCAATACAAAGAATTTTGTCAAAATAAATAAATAAATGAAATGCGGACATCTATTGCTCAAAGCACAAAATTTTTCCTATTGAGTTAATAAAAATCAATAAAAACATAATTTTTATGATAATAAAAAGTGACTTATGTAATAACAGAGTCATATACAGTAAAACCTCCATAACGGACACTCCCGAATAACGGACACCTCTATTTAACGGACATTTTTCCAATCCCCACTCCCAAAACCTAAAATTTTGTATGTTTAACCTCTGAATAACGGACATTCCAAATAGCGGACACTATTTTCGACGATAGAGGTGAAAAAGTGTTTTTTAACAAGAAAAAAATGAGAAAAAAAAAGTAAAAAGGCCTCTAAATTTATCAGAGCAATGTGCCACAAGTTTTGTGATCACAGATAAATGTAGACGGTGGACTGGGGAAATTTTTGCTTCACGTTCAGGGTTGAATTCAGGGGTTTGCCTGGGAACGACATCTTCCACAGCATTCAAATGTCTATTTTCCCCCGGAAGATTTTTTGATTTTATGTTAATGATCAAAAAGTGCAATTCCCATCCCCGCTTGGAACTCTATAATGACCAATAACGTCACATTGAAAAACAAATTACATGTAATCGTGAGCAAATGTAAACTTTTGTAACAGATTTTTTTTTTTTTTTTTTATATGTAACAAACAGCAGTTAAAGTTGAGCACAATTTTATTTAAGCTTTATTGTTTAAAAAGTAATTTTAATTCCTCATTAGACATATGATAAAGGTTTTAGGACCTATAAATGTAAATTAATGAAATATTAAGGATTTCTTAGCGATTTCTGTATCTTTGAGGTTTCCCCAATAGCGGACACCTCCGAATAGCGGACCATTTCTACGTTCCCGAGGTGTCCGTTATTTAGAGGTTTTACTGTATTATGTACGTTATGGATTAAGTATGAATATTTCTTCACCATTTATAAATAATAATAATAATAAAATAAAATGCGGACAGACCAAAGTCTATATTTGACTGAAAGCAACAACCATTTTCTAAATGCTTTAAAAAGATGGCCAATGAAAAGTGATATTTCAAAAGTATTATGAAATTAGTTAAAAACCATTTATTTTAAATTAAATGAATAAAATATTTATATTTTTAATGAAATAAATGAGATTTGAAAAATTATTGGAAATTTATCCCCATAGATGTATCAATATTACAATCAATACTTTGAATGCAAAATGGAACAATTAGCAATACTTTTTGAACCCGAAAAATGGTCGTTGCTTTTTTTAAGGTTAAAAAGGAGGTTACGAAATATTCCTATACAGAGATGCCAAGCCCCCGCTTATTGCACAGCAGAATTTTCTTATAGGAAAAGTTATTTTTTAAATCCGCAGAATGTTCCTATTTAATAAAAGATTTTCTGTATTAAAATACCGGTATCCAAAATGCCGGAGACTTGGCAGCTATGCCTATAACATTTCAATTAATCACAGTACTTTTTTTAATCGGATTCAAATTTAGTGAAGACAACGTTTTTTGGCCAAAAGCAGCTTTTTTCCACATGTGTAACTACGATACAATTCCTTGATGCTGAAATAAAATGTTTTGACTTATTCTATTATTGCTTCCTCTTATTTATTTATTTGAATTTTAAATAAGATGACTCAAAATCATGTTTTTTAAATGTACTGAAAAAATGCATTTCGAGAGAAGGCGAAAAGAACAATATTTGGCGATTTATTACCTGCGTTTGGCTAAGTTTCTTACTACCTTGTATTTAATACTCTTCACAATACTTCGCTGTTATATGGACTTAGGCGCTTTTATAAAAAGTTTGACGTAGTTTGGGCTTAAGAAGGTGAGTATTTTACTGAATAATACAAATAATTGAAAAATGAATACTAAGAAATACTAATAAAAGAAAAATGAAGCGTTATATTGATCTATGTATATTTAAAAATGCATCTGCTAGCACTAATTAGATAATTTATGTGTATATAATAGGAGATAAATAGCTTTTGATTCTGTATTTCTATGCTTTAAAGCATTAACGTTTGTGTGTTTTTCGTTATCATTGGGAGTACCTAGCCGATTTAAAAAATAATGTGGGCAAAAAATGTTGGTAACTATCTTTGCTGTAAAATATACTGTATTTTGCCTAGGAACAATAATCACCATCAATGCACGAGCAAAAAAAAAGTTCTAAAATTGAGAATTCTTTGATGTCGATATGACTAAAAATTTAATTTTTTTTTTTTTTTTTTTGTGGCAATTTTTAGGATATAATATTCTCGTTATGAACGATTTCTAAAACATTCAACAATTTAATTTCACAAATTAAACATTTTTTTTCTAGAAAAAGTTTTAAACCCAATTTATTGAGAATATTGCAATTTCTAGGATACTGTTGGGGTCAGAAATTATAACTTTGGCATCACGGTAACTTATAAGATGTTAAGTGCTCGTTTAGGACAAATTTTTAAAAAAGGATTCCTTAACTCTTATCGACAACCTCATTGCATCCGTGGAAAACAGATATTCAACATTATAAACTATTCGGACGGATTTCACACCCTATAAAATACATTCCGTTCTCTTCAAACATAATAGTTTATATCATTTATAGTTTCTCAAATCGGTGCGAAGCTTCTGTTTATGCTCATGACATCATTTCAAAGAGTTATATTTCCAATATAGGAAAATTTGGTGTTTTATTTTCTGTATTACTTTTAACATTTTGCATATTTCCAATTTTATATCCATGCATGGTTTGCTTTTCTTTTATAGAAATAGTATATGCAACTTTATATATAAGATTTTGTAATTCTATGATTCAATATGCTTATTTTCATCATATTTTATCACAATGAATGACCATTTAAAGGTAACATCTCATTTTCTTTACTTATCGCAAGTTATTAAATGTTTATTCTCAGCAATATCGCCCAGACTAATCCCTCTGAGGGAAGTCCTAGTATAGTGAATTTTATCAGATGCTTATTAAAAAAAACAATGATTTTTTAGCGTTTTTTCGCATTCTTTGCAGAGCGATAACTTGACATTTGGGAAAGTGTTCCGGACATCGTCTTCGTGGAAAATATATTCAATTTCGCTGAGTAATTTTTTTAAACTGTTTTTAAATCATTTATATCTTTTTGGACTTTTACAGCGATTTTTTTTACTTTCTTGGAAAGAATTCTATGTAAAAAAATTTAACTGAATAAATTAAAATTTCTTCTCCGCAATTTTTCAGTATTTAGTTATTTTAAATGCCATTTTGAATGCCATTGTTAATGATTATATTATATTATTTATTTAATTATTTATTTGGTTCTGCTGCGAGTTTTTAACATTCGTTACTCAAACTTCTTTTTCAAAATTTCAGTCTAAATATAGGAAATTTTGTCCTCCATAATATTTTAAATGTTTACGATTTCCAGTGCAATGTCTAATATTTTTTTGCGGTCCGTGATCTCCTGACATTCATAAAGGTGATAACTTTTCAAACATTTAGCCTAATATTATATTGAGGTGTACTGGAGTAATAACACCACGTTCAGATTCTACAAATTTTTATGGCTCAATTTAAGATTTTTTTCAAACAAATGTGGGATTTGATATAGCAACTTATTGATTACATATACAAGAAAAAATATTTTAGCGGACTTGTATTCATAAAATGTATTGGTGTGATTTCTTGACTACTACTATTTGGTGTTATTACATCCAAATGAACTGTAAAATATGGTAGACTAATTACTTGTAAATTGTCCAATTCTAAAAATACAAACTCTACAGCCCTAAAAATTGACAAATTTCTCTTTCTTAACATTAATTGCGATATAAGAATGCAGTAATGATCATTTGACATTCCATTCATCTGGCATTAAAAAAATTTCAGTACCTAGGACATACAAATTTCTTTTCATCATTTTTGGTTTTCAACAATGACAGTACTGCTCTCTCGTGCAGAAAATAAAAAAAATAACCCTCTTCGTAGAGCTAAAAAAAAACAAACAACCAGAGTAATAACACCAGTGGATAACGTTACTACCCCATTATACTTATTGCACAGTATATTTTAAACTTCAAACCACCTCGCGAACACATCCAAAATTTCCACAACATTTTGGAAAGACGTAAATTTAGCAACAAATTTATGTGATAAACAAAATATTTCCTAACAAATGTACAGTCGTTATATCAAAGAACTTACCTCGCAAATTTTAGATCAGGCGTTGACTCTTATGTGCTCTTTTCAGCCGTAAAGTTTACAAATTGAACAATTAACTTTTGGCGGTTGTTTGTAATTCAGATGAATTCAAGCCCTTCTGCGCAGAATTCGTAGGTGACATCTGCCGAATTCCTTTATAATTAAGCATAATACCAGAACTTGATCTTAATACTCAATGACATCTTATAGTTTACCTTCAGTAATTTGTAATATACATTTTTTTTCTTTTTTACTTTTGCCTTTTTTTGTGTGTGTTTCGCGCCAAATTTTTTGACATTCAGGAAATTATTCCAGTTAGAATATTTTAGCCCACTGCAGTAAAGTTGTTCCGCTGCAATATTTGATGTTTTTTGTGTTTCCGAATATTTTCCCTTAGATTAATAAAATAAATCAGCTTTTAATATTTTAGCCCAATGCAATAAATTGTCCTTTTTTTAAAAAAATAAAGTTTATTAAGAATACACAAGCTAGTTGCAAATTCTTCTAGTGATTTTTGGATTTTCTCCTGTTTCGCGGGGATCTTTTTTTTTTCTTATATTTGTAAATAATTCTGTTTCAAACTTTTCAGCATAATACGACAAATTTTATCCTCCTCATTTTTTGAATTTTTGGTAATTCGAAGTACAAATGTTTTAGACCACTAAAGTAAATTTTATCCTCTGCAAATTTTTTTTTTCTTCGTTTCGTAGCTATTTTTTGACATTCATATTTGTAATAGGGATTCGGTTTCAAACTTTTTACTGATCTTGTAAGTTTTGTTCAGCGAGTTTCTTTCTTTCTTTTTTAATTTTTATGGATTTTTAAAGCTATTTTCAACGTGATTCTTTGCATGCTTTTGTCTACTGTCTTTCCCTTTTCTTTTAGATTTATAAAAATTAATTCAGTTCAAAAAAAAAAAAAAATTAGCCTAATTGAAGTATATTTTATACTATGTGATATTTCAGTGTTTTGCGATTTTCAATGTAATTTTCATCTTTCTTTTGCTTTCCTAGACAATTTTTTGACGTTAATGAAATGAAATCGGCTTCAAACATTTTCCTAAACCAACTATTTCCAAAGCGGTAATTAACGTTAAAGAGTAAGTACGTTAAAGTAAAAGAAATTCACTTTCAATCTCCCAGTCTCATATAGTTTATTTTGTTCTCTTTGCTATAACGTTTAATAAGAATTTATTGAACGATTTTTTTTTTTAAATATTTCACTTTTTCTATTGTGATTTCGTGTTTTGTGCTATACTTTGACGCGGCCCGGAAACGTAGCGCCTATCAGGTAAGCTGCGCGAATAAATTAATTACTTTAGCAAAAAATATAATGTAATTGTTTTCTATATTGATTAGTGTGATATAAAAAAACGATTTTCACAAAAAAATTCAAGATGAATTTATTTCTGAACAAAACATTTCATTGTTGGTAGTTGTGTTTTTGAAAATAATATTTTACTGTTAAATTCAATTTTTATGTTACATGTATCAAATTAAATGTTTTCATATTTAATTTGACACATCTAACATGACAATGTGATTTTTCCTGATCACAGTAATATATTGCGAAGTTTTCTCTAATAAGTTTATTTATTTGTTTTTATTTTTTCGCTTTATAATACAGTCGAACCTCATTAACATGAACCTCAAGGGGAATCAAAATTTTGTTCATGTTAACAGTAATTCAAGTTGTCAGTATCAAATCTTTGTATCTTATACTATAATGCGAGCAAAAATTGTGTGTGTGTGTGTGTGTGGGTAAATTTTATCTCAAAAACGGCTCTAACGATTTTCGCAAAAATTTGGATTTTAACATTTTCGGGCACGAGAAGACCATTGGGCTAAGGTCCCATGTTCGGGAAAATTCGATTACTGGGTCATTTTGGGTCACAATGGGTCAGGATCAAGCTATTTATATCTAGAGAACGGCTGGATGGATTTTAAGGCAATTTTGTATCCAATCGTTTTTTGGCACGAGAAAACTATTGGGCTGGGTCACATGTTCGAAAAATTTCGATTAGTGGGTCATTTTGGGGTCATTGTGGGTCAAGCCATTTTTATTTAAAAAACGGCTCTAACGATTTCGACCAAATTTTATATTTTATCGTCTTGGATTACAAGAAGACCATTGGATTAGGTAACATGTTCGAAAAAATTCGGTTAGTGAGTCATTTTTGGGGTCATTGTGGGTCATGCTATTTTTATCTAGATTTTCTGACGCAATTTTGACTAAAAATTGCATTCTATGGTTTTCGGGCACGAGAAAAACATTGGGCTAGGTTACATGTTCGAAAAAAAATTTTAATGGGTCATATTGGGTCATAAAGGGTCTGAGTCAAGCTATTTATATTTAAAGAACGGCGTGATGGATTATAACGAAATTTTGTATGTAACAGTTTTTTGACATGAGAAAACTAATGGGCTAAATCACATGTTTGAGAGATTTCGACTATGAGGGTCATTTGTGGGTCATGATGAGTCATAATGGGTCATGGTCAAGCTATATCTAAAGAACAGGTGGATCGATTTTCATGAAATTTTGTGTGCAACATTTTTTTGGCACGATAAAATCATTGGACTAGGTTACATGTTCGAAAAATTTCGATTAATGGGTCATTTTGGACCATAAAGGGTCTGGGTCAAGCTATATATAATTAAAGAACGGCAGGATCAATTTTAACGAAATTCTGTATATAACAATTTTTAGAAACGAGAAAACTAATGGACTAAGTCACATATTCGAGAGCTTTCGATTATAAGGGTCATTTGTGGGTCTTAATGGGTCAAGGTCAAGCTATATCTAAAGAATGGTTGGATCGATTTTAACGAAATTTCGTATACAACATATTTTTGGCATGAGAAAATCATTGGAGTAGGTCACATGTTCGAGAAATTTCGATTAGTGGGCCACTTTTGGGTCATTCTAATTTTATCTAGACAACGTTTCGCGCAATTTTGACTAAATTTTGTATTTTATCGTTTTCGGGCACAAGAAAATCATTGGGTTATGACAGATTTTTGAGAAAATTCGATCAATGGGTCATTTTGGATCATAAGGAGTCAGGGTCAAACTAACTATATCTAAAAAGCGGCTCAATCGATTTTATCTAAATTTTGTATCTAATGTTTTTCGGCATGCTAAAACTAATGAACTAGGCCACACGTTCGAGAGATTTCGATTATAAGGGTCATTTGTTGGTCATGATGGGTCATGCTAATTTTATATAGAAAATAGTACTCACCATTTTGACTATACTTTGTATTATATCGTTTTTGAGCAAGAGAAAACCATTTGGCTTGGACACATGCTCGCGAAAATTCGATTTGTGGGTCATTTTGGGTCTTAATGAGCTAGGGTCATTCTTATTATATACTAGCTGACCCGCCCGGCGTTGCCCGGGTCCGTATTAACAATATTAAATGAACTTGAAATTTGTATGATTTTATCATTAACTCGAAGCATGCAAAAATGCATTGTCTGAAATACGTGACCACTGACTGTGTGAAAAATCGGTTTAAAAAACAACTAATGTTAAGCTCTAAAAATACTAAAAATGAGCGATGAGAAACGCGGGAGGGAATATGTATCCAACGACTGCGTTATTTTCGTGTTAAAGTATTGATATTTACCAAAAATCACTGTTAAGTCACGTAACTAATTATTATTTTTTTCACATAGAAATCCCAAGTGAAATATTTTGAATTTCAAACTAATTATATCACTCTTAAATCCGACTATACCATGAATGAAATCGATACTCGATGGTAGCTAAAAGGTTGGTATATCTATACTAATATTATAAAGAGGAAAGATTTGATTGTTTGTTTGTTTGAATTGAATAGGCTCCGAAACTACTTGACGGTTTTGAAAAATTCTTTCACCGTTGGAAAGCTACACTATTTCCGTTGAACATAGGCTAATTTTTAATTGATTTATTCAAATATTTTCCTTAATAATTCAAAATTTCATTATTTTTCATACAGAATCAATTAAAATTTTTCCGATAAAAAATAACCATTTTCTTTCTAGTTGCCAAAAAAAATAAAAATATGGAAAATAATTTCTGCTCGGCAATTAATTTTTAGTTGAACAGTATCCACGTGAAAAATTAAAATAAAAAAAAAAATTCAAAGGAAAATAAATATGACGTCATTTATTATATTATCGGAAGTATTGTTTGCACAGATATCATATACACACCGAGGTAACTAATGGACACTAAATTAATGTTATTTTGCCTGGCATGGCAACCCGACTATTGTTATTTAATTATTAATAAAATGTTTTTTTATTTCCTTTCTCTTCTTTAAAATTATGTAAACTGTTTTGTTCTATACTTATTATTTAAATACTAATTGTTATTATTTTTTAAATAACAGAAAATAATTTAAATATATATATGAAACTGGTATTCGAAAACGATTTTTCCGCCAAATTAGTCAAAAATTATCGATCATATAATTATCGATCTTTTAGATCATAAATCCGATTACAGAAAATTAGTCAGATTATTTAATTAGAAGTTATTAAATTTATATTTTTTTATTATGAAACAGACGAAGAAAAGAAAATTTACTATTGCTGCCCGACTGGAGAATTAACCTTGATGTTATTTTAAAAAACTATCGAAATGGCGAATTTTTAATTATTTGTTTACGTTTTTTTGTTTATATTATTGCAAACATTTTTCCACTTTTATACACGCATGACCTTGGCGTGATTTTTTTATGATGCCAATTTGGAGAACACTGCGTTTTCAAATACCAATTACATTTATATTACTCTTATTTATTTTCTATTATTTTAAAAAGGAAATAATAATAATAAACTAAGTCAATAAATAATTATGGAACAAAACAATTTATATAATTTTAAAAGAGAAAAGAAAAATAATGAAAAAATTTACTCAAAAATAATCAACTGTTACCGGATTACCACGTGAGGCATAAAATCGCAATTTGCTGCAATCGCGCCAACGGGATCCGTAGATGACACCTGCCCTACATATTATACAATTTGTTTATATAATTTGGTAATACTTGATAATCCCATCGACCATTTGACATTAAATTTGTTATACGTAAATTGTTACTTCATCAACCAATTTTAATTCGATGTTTATTTGTATTTCTATTAACATTTTAGTAATTTATTGATTCTTTGGTTATTTAAAATAAAAATTATGTCCATTTGTATAATTTGGCGAAATTGATCGACGGAATAATCAAGTAGTCGAACAAAAAACTATCGTCAAGCTATAACATTAAATGCCAATAATGGATGATCGTAAATTTCACATTTATTTGAGGACAAACATGAAAAAAGTCTGGTACATTTGTAACAATACCGTTTCTAGCACTTCTAATGTTTGACACTAAAAATCATAATGGAATCGATTACAGAAGGTAGAAAGATTTTATTAGATGCAAACTAAAGACTTATTTTTCTACAAAATTTAGTCATCAAGATTATTCTGATTTAACGGCTACATGTTAGCAACTGTTTTATAAAAGGAAGAGGCAGTGAAACTGATGTAATTTTAATGTTATTCAAATAATACAGCTTTAAAACATACTTTTTATGCTTCATTGTTCTACTAAATATATAAGTGAAACACCCTTCTTCGTCTGCCACCCCCCACGGAGGACATCCTTTACTTAGGGCTTATATCCCACGTGTAGATAAATGGCCGTCATAAATACAAACAAACAAAAACTTTTCTTTATCTGTCAATAATTCTTTACATTTTTTACTCTATGTCTTCTTGCTGGAACAGATTAAGGTAGATAGGAAACTACAGTAGACCTACTAGAAGAGGACGTTTATTAAAAAATGTAACATGAAATGACATTGTATGTAGGCTACCAGAACTACACATAGTGCAAGTTCAGATGTCGGGATTTTAAGAACTAAGAAATGATAATGTACAATCCGAAAGTTAATAGAGTTTGATAATCAATCTCACTAATCATTGCAATGCCCTCTAATGTAATAGTGTGATGACTCGAGAACATTTTGATTCCTGTTGTCATAACGGTCTCATGTTCATACGAAACTCTACTATAAATGATAAAATAAAAGAGATGGTGCTTAATTGCCCAAATTTTCGCCAAGACTTACAATAGTACAATATTGCAATGGCGTTGGCATGATTTTCAGCAATACGGAAGAACATTCCAGGGTGGTCTATACTGCTTTAAAATAAAATTTTTAAATCACCATTTTTGTTTTTTTTTTTTTTTTTTTAGTCAAGGTTCGTTTGGAAATATGGACCAGTGAAGCGGGCATAGCCTGCTAGTAGTGTTATAATTTCAGAGCCATTTAACAAAAGTAAGTGTTATTTTTAATCAAATCATGCGTAATGTTCAATCTGTGGGTAAATTCCTAACTGTAAACTTTTGTACCGTAACCATAACCTGCCTGTAACCTAACTTCGACTTAACAGTACCTTACCGTAAATTAAATATAACATAAATGTAACCTAGCCTTCACTTTATTGTAACATATCCTTATTCTAACCATAACATAAATGCAATTTAATTTTAACCTAACTTTAACTTAATTGTGACCTAACTGTAACCTAACGGGAAATTAAATATAATTAAAGACTTACCGTAATGTAATTGCAACCTAAATTTTACCAAACCACATGTTGGTTTCATGTCCATGGAAATTATTTTGTCTTGTTCGGATCTGGTTATGATTAATTAGAACATTTTCGTCGGGTTCAGATTTCGTTCGGTTCAGATTTTAGGTATTTTTTGATATTGAGTTTTAATGTTCAGGTCGTATTCATGTCCATAGAAATTATTTTGCCTTGCTCGGATACAGTTATGGTTCTTTGGAATATTTTTGTCGGGAACAGATTTGGTTCAGTTCAGATTTCGGCTTTTTCTTCAAATGGAATTTTTCTTACGTGTTCACGGAAATTACGCTGCCTTGTTCGAATAAGAACATGCTTCACTGGAATATTTTTTTTTCAAGTTCAGATTTGATTCAGTTCAGTTTTCGTGATTTTTTCAAAGAAATTTTTTAGGTTCAGATTCGGTTCATGTGAATGGAATTTTTTTGTCTTATTCAGATCCGATTACGATTCTTTGGAATATTTTTATCAGATTCCGATTTGGCTCGATTCAAATTTCAGGTATTTTTTCAAATAAAATTTTTAGGTTTGGATCTCGTTCATGTCCACGGAAATTATTTTGTCAAACTCGAATCCAGTTATGATTCTTACGAATATTTTGGTCGAATTTAGATGTGGTTTGGGTCAAATTTCAGGTTTTTTCAAAACGATTTTTTTTGGTTCGAGTCGGGTTTATGTCCATAGAAATTATTTCGTCTTGCTTGGATTGGGTTATAGTTCTTTGAAATGTTTTTGTCGGGTCCAGATTTGGTTCAATTCAGATTTCGGGTTTTTCTTCAAATATAACTGTTGGGTTCGGGTCTTCTTGCATGTTCGCGGAAATTATTCTGTCTTGTTCGAATAAGAACATGCTTCACTGGAATATTTTTGCCAAGTTCAGATTTCATTCAGTTCGCGATTTTTTCAAAGAAATTTTTTGGGTTCGGATTGTGTTCATGTCCATGGAAATATTTTGTCTTGCTTGGATCCGGTTGCGTTTCTTTGAAATAGTTTTGTGAGATTCAGATTTGGTCCGATTCAAATTTCAAGTATTTTTTCGAATGGAAGTTTTAGGTTCGTATCGGGTTCATGTCCACGGAAATTATTTTGTCTTACTCGAATCCGGTTATGGTTCTTTCGAATACTTTGGTCAGATTTAGATGTGGTTTGGGTCAAAGTTCAGGATTTTTCAAACGGAGTTTTTTAGGTTTGATTCGAGTTTATGACCACGGAAAGTATTTTGTCTTGCTGGGATCGGGTTATAGTTCTCTGGAATATTTTTTATCGGTTTCAGATTTCGTTCGAGTCATATTTCGGGTTTTTTTAAAGAAAATATTTAGGTTCGGGTCAGGTTTCATGCGCACGAAAATTGTTTTTCCTTGTTTGGATCGGGTTATGCTTCACTTGAATATGTTTGCGGGATTCAGGGTTCGGATCAGTTATCAAATCCATAGTTTTTTCCAAACAGAATTTTGAGGTTAGGGTCGGGTTTATACTCACGGAAATTTTGTGTATCACGGATCGGAGTGAGGTCTGTTTTTTTCTGGTTGGGATCGGGTTATGTTTAAATTAGTCTAAACATTAAGGTTATAATCCGTTTTGCTGCTATTCTTTTTATGGCTATTTCTGATAGATAATTTACTTTGCTATTTGATAATTTATTATGGTGAATGAATCGTTTGTGGATACAAACAATTGTACGCCAAACAGCTATTTTATTTTTTATTTAAAAACAAATTAAAGCCATATTACAATTTTAAATTGAATAGAACACATTTAAATTTAATCAATGATTAAAAAAATAAACTCATAGAAAAGTGTTGTGCATTTTTTTACTGCAACACAGCTAATGACTCATACTTTCTTATGTTCGAAATGCCAAAAATATGCGTATACAACCATACAGTAAAAAGAAATTAATAGAGTGGCCGTATAATGTCTTGGGGTGACGCAAAAAATGTAACTGTAATATCCGGTACATTAAGTCCAAATAAGCACCAACAAAACCATGTGCTTTGAAACTCCGATCAATTCAAACTGATTTAAACCAGTATTTCTTTGTTTTTGTTTTATATCTTTTAAACTGTTATTTAACTTTGTTATTAAACTGTTATTGCATAGATGACTAAAATTTCGTTTAAAAAATAACGTTTTGTGCCATTATTGCCTGTAATACACGATCAGAATGCATGAAAGATACAAATAGATCAATCATAGGCAAGAATTATTTGATTATTTTTATCATATGACTTTGAAATATCAATATAGAAGCATCATTTTAGATTTTGCTTGAAAAATCAACATTCTTTCGTTAATGTCTTAAAATCGTCTGCACTCTGAAATCTAGATTTTAGATTAATATTATTATTTAAGTGCTCATGCATGATTTTAAAAGAATCTTTTCATCACTATATTTTATATATTGACATGGAATTATTAATATATTGTTAAACCATAAACATTTTTCATCTACGTTAAAGTATTAAAAATTTCTGAAAAAAAAGAGAAAACTTTTAGTAATACAATTTTTTACTTCAAATCATATGTTTTCAATATTTTATTTAATTTTTTTTGACATTTAATTATTTTTAATTTTCCAACTTCAATTATTTTAAAAGCAAACATTTATTTTAATAAATAATATAATAGAAAAAACATTTAAAAAAATTACTATTTCTTCGTAAAATATGCTTCAGCTGTAATTCATTTCTTCCAATCCGTCTTATTAATACAAAATTACTTCCTTTTGCATTTGTTTGAGACATTAAAATTTCAGCGATAAATGGTTTCATATTGCAAACCTTTTTTTTTTTCGGTTTACTTCGCCACCACCTATCTTTTTCCTCCATGGTGTACAGAAGTTGTGATGAAAAAAAAAAAAAAAATCCTCATTTAGACTGACAGTTTGCCAGTCTATGAATTTTAAAGGTCAGTCCCAGCTTTTTTAATTATTTCTGCGAAACTTTTAAACAACCAACCAACCATAAGAGAATAACAACTGTATTCTGACATCTTACGGAACGAATTTGCGGCGAATTGTGACGTCACGTGAAAGATCTCTTTCGTATCCTATGCCATTTCGCATCTTGCGAAAAGCGCTATTCTGGGATCAGGTTTCCGTACGTTCGAAAGTGATTACAGATGCAGAATGCTATCCGAAAAGGCGTGGATATTTCCTCCCAAATCTACGTCATTTTTTCCGTTATAACCAATGGAAATCCGACACACAGAGTTTTTATGGAATCGCATTTATTCTGTCGCCATCTATACGAAAGATAATGAAATACAACTACGTATATTTTTCTAATGCATGAACTTAAATTGTATTTTATAAAATATATTATTTGAAATAAATACACTAGTAATTTATTTCGAAAAACGTAACGTATTACATTGAATGTTTTCATGCAATTTACTATCAAATATCAACTATATAGAGCAATAATAAAATCGTTTAAATAGTTTATAAAATTAATTTAAATTTCGTATATTTGAATTTGTAATTAATAATAATTTATGAGCTTATACTTTATTAAAAAAATAAATATTTATCGAAGAAATAACAAAGCCCACGGTGATATTTCTGTTGCTTAAAAAAAGTTTTAAAAAGAAAAAGAGTTGTAACTGTATTCAGTTAGATTATAAAACAATTAAAAATAAATTTGATTTTGTTTAATGAATTTTCCTTATCAGTGTTTTATCAATTCAAAAGCATTAGAAATAAATTGCTTTTAAAAATAAATTTCAAAGCTTTCTTTTTTAAAGATAATAAAGAACTGTATTTCATTTTGATTATTTTTAAAAGTACAACAGAAAAATTAAGTTTTTTCTACAATACTGATACAACTAAAAATTTTTATTTCCATTTTTTTTTAAACCATTATTTGTACTAGTGCCTTTATACTAACTTAAGATCTATATGAAAAATCAAAAGTACAGAAAAATTAGAATCTCCCAAAATATATCTTCATGCAATTAAATGCCTACACAAGTTTAAAGCTTTCAATCACTATTTCAGTGTAGCTACACACTGCAACCCTCATTTCTTTTTTCTTTTTTTTTTTCTAGTGTTTTTACAGCAACATCAATTAACATTTATTTATCATGCAAAACTTAATACCTCTTTAAAATATATATATATACACAACACATTTTCAATTGTAAACAAATTAAAATTATCATTTTTTTTAAACTCTGACTGAACTTTATTCATTTGATTTATGTTTACAATTCAGTTTATAAATATAACATAGCAAATAATACATTTGTCTGCATTTGTACTACTTGAACAATTTCTATAAAATCAAGAAGAATTATTGTTATTATTTATAAAAGACTGGTTTAAAGTTCAAATTTTCTACTTTTACCGCAATCCATATTATTTTCTTCTCTATTTATAATGCGTGTCACCAGTGTATAAAACACATGAATAAAAATTTCATATTTCTAATAAACATTTTTAAAAATGAAGTTAATCAGTAAATAACCTGCTTTAATAAAAGATGCTTGTATAACAGTACAGTATTTATTTATTTATTTTTATGTAGGCATGAAGTTGATTATGCAACCGTAGTAAAAAAGATTGTAATAAAAACTATGTTTTTAAGTATATTTTCACTTTTAGATTATCGTTACTATATAATATGCAGCATTAAAAAATCAGTAATTGAATTGTACCATATATTTATTATTTAGTTTTTGAGTTATTATTTTAATTTATAGCAAAATGCATAAATATTTAGTAACAAAGCCATTCAAATTTAGTAATAATACAACTTAATTGCTACTATATTTGAAAAGATGATTTCATGAACATTATTCATTTTCAGATTTATCAAAATGTAATTATGAAAATTAAAATTTGAAGAAAATTATAAAAAAAAAAATTAGGATTTGTTTAATATATGTATAATTTAAAAGCTAACTTACAAAAAAAAAAAAAAAAAAGTGACAGAAATTGTGTGAAACAGCAAATAGATGCATGGTTTATGATTTAAAAATAAAGAAAATAATCGTCCAATATCATTACATGCCAGGCAGTGCTGTGTAAGTCATGTTATGAATTGTGTAGTGTTATTATAATCACAACTATTTCAAAACAATGATCAAGATATATCTTTACTATTCTTTGGGATAGATTTTCTTAGAAATAATCTTAGGGGGGGGGGGGTCATCATTAGGAGCCCTCTTTATAAATATTATCTATTACATTCAAAGCATCTTTTTGACTGAGTTTCTGATTAATTTGGTAAAAAAATATAATGAAAAAATATATATAACACATATAAATAAAATGATAATAATATTTATAAAATACACATATAATAAGGCGAAAGTTAAAAAATATTTTATTCTTCAACATTTTCCAGAAATACAAGTAAGTAACATTATACTTTTTTAATAACATACACATAGATATGACAGTTTCAAAAATTATATTAATATTAATGATCAATATCAGCTCAGCACAAATTATTTCATATTTTTGG
Organism: Maratus speculifer; assembly: GCA_964019185.1. Lineage (NCBI taxonomy): Eukaryota > Metazoa > Arthropoda > Arachnida > Araneae > Salticidae > Maratus > Maratus speculifer. Next base: position 222,003,819 of record OZ025289.1, read on the forward strand.
TAACTTCAATGGGAAGAGGCTCATCATACAAAGCATTTTCAACTAAGCATTCATCAAAACCTAAGATTATATGTAAAGTAAAAGAACAAAATCAAACATTAATAGCATGTATTTCATGAGATAAGTGATATGTTTCAAACTATGTTAATTAAATTATTAAACTCTTTGTATAACTGCTTTTATAAGAGAACATCAACTCTAAACTCTTGAACTTTGAAGATTATTATTTTTTAATAATTGAAAAAAATATTTTATTCAAAATAATTAAATAAAGCAGCTACAACTGAAAGCAAAGTTTTTTTAAATTTATTACAATAATTATCATCAATTTGTTGAAAAATCTCTCTTCACTCTCTTTCACTTTGATAAGGCGCTACCAGTGCTATCAGAATATATCAGATTCTTATTCCAATTATTTAGCAGGTAGTATATTTCTAATAACTATTATCTAATTGCCAATTGGTTTTTTTTTTTTCCTATAGGTTAATAAATATTTCTACTGTACTATATATTATTATCTCACAAGATTAAATTGAAAACAGCGAAAAAAAAAAAAAAAAAAAAAAAGATCGTTCTATAATAATTAATTTAACGTATTATAATACTGTAAGTAACATGATATTTTCAAATGATCATGACTTATTTATGACACACGTAATATTTTCCTGAATAAAACTAATCGATTAAGATATGCTCTATATTTTAATAAATATTTCTTTACAACGCTTTCAGTCCATATTTATTTCCCGTAAATGTATACCAAAGCTTTATAATTTTTAAGCTACAAACATATATACAACTTTTATTATACAAATATATATGCATTTAACACCCTCAATCAATGTTATATTTAACTCCATTTAAAAAGAAGTCTACGTTTTTAAAATCATCTCCAAACATTTGTTTTTAAAACATTAAAATATTGTTAATAATGTACATATTTTATTTTAAAATAAATAAATAAAAATCTTGTTTTAGCAAACGTTAGATAATTGCAAGCAAAATGTCAAAAAAAATCTCCACAGCACAATAAATACTCATTTTTAAGCAAAATTTTTACCATATACATTATAATATTCTTCACAAATGCAATAAAAAAGTCCTAACATTGAAAAATATTAAAAACTTACTTATTTAAATGTCCTATCAAATGTAAACAATCAGAAAAATTGCATCCGAAATGGGCTTTTCACCTACTTTGAGATGGTGAAAATAGCGCACGAAAAAAAGTAAACATCCGAAATAAATTTTCGTCTCTTATCTTTCGCCAAATACGAAAAGAAGTGCCCCAGAATAGAGGTCTGCACGGGCCCGGGCCTGGCCCGTGGCCCGTACCCGGCCCGGCCCGCGGGCCGGCGGAATCGTTTCGAATTTTCTAACGGGCCGGGCCGGCAGATTTATAATAGTTTTTTCAACGGGCCGGGCCGGGCCGACAAACAACATAAACGGGCCGGGCCGGGCCGGCAAAAAAATGAACGGGCCAGACGGGCCGGGCCGGGCCGATAAAAAAATTTTCGGGCCTGCCGGCCCGTTCTTAAGATTTAAGCAGAAACGATAAAATATGAGCTATTTTCAACGAAAATGGTTTCAACGAGAATAAGTATAAATGTGGCCATACTAGTTTGACAGCATCAATGTAAAAATGCACAGTGTATCGGCATCGGAGAATTACATTATGTGTAACCCATTTTAATATTTTTTTAGCTGACTCATGCCGGTCCGAGATCACGCTTGCATTATTTTTCTATACATACAGACTGGCTGAACCGGTACTAGACTTAATTATTGGCAGAAAACATGATTTGTAAAATTATTAACAGTGATAAAGAACTTGTGTTAGCTTAGTCTTCGGATATATACTTCTTGATGATTTTTAAATTAATTTCTCGATAATGCGAAAGTTTGACACATTTTCTGTTTAATTTTTAATAGTAAAAGTATAAAAGTGAGAAGCCTAACTATTGAAAGGATTTGGAATCGAATAGCGTTTTTCATTTTTGGTAAATAAAATACTTGTTGGGATATAATAGTTTCTGAAATGATTGCAGGTTTTTCTCCCTTCCCTTGCTATTGCTTCCAGAAATTCTATTCAAAACGCTAATTATGACAGTATTTTATTGTTTGCAGTATTCTTAAATTGCTTGTATCAAAAAATGGATAACGCCATTCGATTATATAGTTTCTGAATAAAGATATCTGCTAATCTTATGCGTTTCTGAGAAAAAAAAATGAATTTAGAAATGTATCAGAAAGGAGCGTCTTTGAATTTAAGAATGGATTTGGATTTGAAACCTATAATAAAATGATATAGAAATATATTTATAAATCTTTTTTTATGAAACAGCTTCAAAATTAATGATGTTTTTAGCTTTCTTTCTTTTTTCTTTTATTCTAAGCCATATTAACTTTTTAATGAATCTTTATTCGAATGTTGAAAGCCTAAGAATCTAAGTAATCATTAATGTTGTTAATGTGTATTTGCTGTAAAATATACTGTAAAATCATTCCATAGATATGTATGCAGTATTCTTTAAAGGAATCTTAGTTATATGATAAAAATCTGAATATTTTAGAAATCGTAGAAATTGTAACGGGCCAAAACGGGCCGGGCCTGTTTTCGCTGATTTTTGTACGGGCCGGGCCGGGCCTGGAAATTCCGGCCCGTGCAGACCTCTACCCCAGAATACGCTTTTCCGTATCCTATGCCGCGATGACATCAAAGTGACGTTTCAGTGGGCGGAGTTCCGCCGAATTTTCGTATTCCGCCAGTCCCAGAATACAGCTGCAGAATACGCTTTTCCGTATCCTATGCCGCGATGACATCAAAGTGACGTTTCAGTGGGCGGAGTTCCGCCGAATTTTCGTATTCCGCCAGTCCCAGAATACAGCTGTAGAAGTAAAAAAAGCGAAAAAAAAGCGATTTTTTATGAGAGTGAGGTTTGAAATTTAATTAATTACTCAGTTAATAAATAGAATTTTGAAATTCTGAGCGTCAGGTACATCAGGAGAGATATTGGGCTACTCTCAGAAAAATTTTGAGCTTCGTACGTACCGTAGTTTTCGCTAACTATCGCAGACACACACACACACACACAGAGCGATTTGTTATTTTATTAATATAGATAACAACGACTCAATCAATTTTACCTAAATTTTGAAACAAAATGTTTTTTGTCACGAGAAGACTATTGAGCTGAGTCGCATGTTAAACAAAATTATATTAGTGGGTCATTTCGCTTTATTGCTGAATGCTGCCAAGATAATTTTACCTAAAAAATGGCTTAAACGATTTTCATTCAATTTTATATTCTACTGTTTTTGATTACCTGAAGACGATTGAGCTATGTCACATGCTTGATCAAATTTGATTAGTGGCTCATTTTGGGTAATACTGGTCAGGGTCACGAGAATATAGCAAAAGCCAATAACTTGGTGATATTTGAGAAAATATTGGCGACATATGGCCAAAAAATCGACTATAAAAATTACATAAACCAAAACACGTATTTGGAGCCAAATGAAAGAATGCCTCCAAATTTGGCTATATCTAGCAAAAAATATTGTCTTTCAGAATGTAAAGAATTTTTTTATACATTCTCAGAGCTGCCAAGTCTCCGGCTTTTTGGATACCAGTATTATTATACAGAAAATTATGTTTTAAGTAATTGGAACATTGAGACGATTTAAAAACAGATGATTTTCTCTAAAATAATACTGGTGTGCAAAAAGCCGGAGACTTGGCAGCTCTGCATTCTTAAGAGGATTCGAGATGGATGGTTAAACCAATCAGAGTCGAGCTAAAAAAGTGATTTAGATCGATGTCCTTTCGTTGTAAATTTTAAAATAAAGTAAAATATATAAACATGCGCATAAAAACATAGTTTTCTTATTGATTGTTTTTCTAAATAATACTATTATAAACATGTTTTACAGTAATAATACAGAATTAATGATACAGTGAAAATACTACATCGAGTTGAACACAAAGTTAATTTTGACCGAGCTAAGCTCGGTCTCCCCTGCTAGTACGTCTTTATAGGAGATTCTGAAAACTGTTCATGTTAAAAGTAATTCACGTTAAGCGTGTTCATGTTAACGAGGTTTGAGTGTATTGATTTCGACATTATAATGTATGACTTCGTCAAAGCTAAATCAAGAGAAATACTCATTTCTTAAATTGTCACCCGTCTTATTTTTAATAGCTGTTTCCTTATCAATACTACCAATATGCGTTTTGGTTTTGTATATACGATTTTAAAAATATAAACAACTTGTTATATTACATCATTATTTTTCTGTTTGAAATTCATTCACAAATTTTACACGCAATGTGATTGATTTTAAATGTTTGACATATTTTGTCAAAATAGTATTTATTTTAAAAGCATTCTTTTCTTGTTGTAATAGGGTTTTTTTTTTTTTTTTTTTTTTTTTTTTTTTTCTAATATTCATAACGAGCGTGAGTTTTCGAAAGGAAAAACAAAGCAAAAGCGATTTCGAAGAGTTACTGTTATTCTTTAAGATATAAGTTTTTTAACTTCCTTTTTTTATGATACTAGTAGAATAAGAATTAAGATTTATTAATTTGATTTCAAGTTAGCTGTTGCTATTTTTAAAAAAATGCAAAGAAATAAAATAAAATATATAAATAAATTAAGCATTTTGATTATTTTAAATTCCTTAAAACCTTTTCCAGCCCATTGGGCCCAGTCTGGGCACACTTAATTTTAATTCCAAATTTGAAAACGGCACCAGTAATATTTCTATAAAAATTTTCTTTTACAATGAAAGTTTTAAATAAGGAGTTTTTAATTTCTAAAAAAGTCATTTCTAAATTTCGATGTTAGTCAGTAATTTCTCATTTTACCAATAGATTTTGCCTCTGCCGGAAAAGGTTAGATATAAATATATTTTATATTATATTTATGCAAATAAATTATAGCCATTAATTTACCTATTTTTAAAAAAGTTTGAGAAGTGGTAAAGAAAAAATGATGACGTCATAGGGGCGGCAAAATAAGGCTCGCCTCAGGCGGTGAAATGTCTAGCGCCGGCCCTGCTTACATTCATTCTAAATATCCAAAAGTTTTCAGTTGCATTAAAATCGTTTGCTTTTGGCGGGGAAAAGAGCTGTTCGCCAAATCGCATGACACTTTCGTCTTTTCACGCCAAATATTCGAAAGTATTTTATTTTTTTACATGTTTTCAACTGTAATTCCGCCGCTAATTTTGGCTGATCCTTTATTACACACATGAGTAGTTTAATTAGTATTTTTTTCAAAAAATTCTGAGTATGCCCAGTATTGAGACCTTCCTTGTTAGAGCGATCAATGTTAAAATGTTTTGCAGATAATGACAACTTTAATGGCCGCCTATAATGTAAAATCATGTGAAAAAATTTATAATTTTAAAGAAAGTATCTTTGATAATGTTATAATTGTAAAATCCTTTTTATTAAAAAGAAACTATTATAATGCATTTTTGAAAAGTAACGGTGCTAAGAAAAACGATAAAATATCGAGACCCCGTTTCCCGCCAGTCTCTTCACTAAATAACTTTTCTGCGAATTGTTTGCATATGAATATTTAATAGAAAGAAAATATGCATAAAGTAGCTGGTTTGTCTGGAAAATTTTCTTCATATTTTATAGAACTATTAACTGGGATAGATAGTCCTGTGTCGGGATTTTTTGTCAATTATTTATAGCAACACTAAAAGAGTTTTCTAGCCCCATCAGCACACGTATTTGGATAATAATTACTCTCAATTATATTGTGAAGCCAATCTACAAATGTAGAAGGATGTGCTGACAGACTAGAGGGGTGCTATATTTTTATAGTGAGTATAGGGACATTTTGAGCTATGTCTAGGGACATAGTAAAAATTTAAACACTTGTTCAGTTTAGTCATAAATTTAGAGATTGTAGTGAAGTGTATTCTGAGTTCAACAAATCAAATTTTATCCAATGCAATTTTTGTGCCTAAAATGAATTTTTGAGCCGCGGATTAAATGACGGAAAATATAGTATTTTGTCAATTGGCTAGATAAGATGAAAGCAAAAATCTTAATGATTGTTAATGGAATCTTTTAAGTAACTGTGAAATATGATATGAAATGGCAAAAATAATTTTTCACACGTGTACTTTTTTTATTGCAAAATCACAAAACAGCACCATTGGTGTACTAAATCTTGAATTGATTTACTTAAAAACAGTTCCAATGATATCAAATTTTTCTGACAGCAAGTCTTGTTTAGAAACTAAAATTGAGGATTGTTTTAATGTTAGTATTCAGAACAATTTGAATCAATTGAGGACTCATCAAGTACTCTCTATGAGCCTACAGCACGGCAAGCAACTTAGTTCGATATTACTATGTAACTAGAGATGATTTAGATGATGCCACGAAGAAAAGCAGTTTTGATTCCATTTTATTTTCCAAAGAGCCATACAATTTTCCAATAACTGTTGAGAAGAAACAAAAATAAGAGAGATGGATAAAATATTCAGAAATAGTATTTCTTTTTCTTGAATATTGCACAATGCATTTATTATAAACCTTGTTTTTTTCACGAAATAGTAGATAAAGAAAAGGCACAAAAAATTAGGAAGACTAGTTTCTACATATTTTAGACATAGGAAAAAGGCTGAATGTTTTTCTTAACCCTTTCAGGGGCAAGATACTTCTATTCGTAAAATGCAGTAATGCGTGAATGACACCAGAATTTACAGTAAAATTTATTTTAAAATAAGCAAAAGTTTTTGCTCACATTTTTAATAAAAGGAAAAATTTTATTCCAATATTCTGGTGTCAATGTGGCATTTAAGAGTAAAAATTAAGTGGTCCAAAAGTCAACCACGACCCTTGAAAAGGTTAACCTCTACAGTCCCGAGAAAAATCCGCTGAATAGAAAAATTATTTTATTAGCAAATTATGGTGCTTTTAGGCTTAGAAAAAAGAAAATAAAATTAGTTTTTTATTTTTTAAATTTTTAAATAGTTAAAATTTATGTGCCCATATGGGTACATCAGGTCACAATTGAGTAAAAATGTCATTTTTTAAACAAATAAAACCAATTTTGTTTTACAAAAATAAAACTATTTATTGTTTAAAAATTATATCAATTTAAACAACTTAAATGATTTTTTACCTAAAGTAATGTATTCCGCAAAAATATTATACACATCTTGTAATAATTGTAATACATATCTTGCTACTATACATCTATCTGTGTATCTGATGTATATCCGTGGCTTCCGGTAATAACCAGGTAAGGCACATTTTTGAAAAAAATTGAGATAATTTGGGAAAATGTAGCTTTAAAAGAGTGCTTTCAGCTGCCATATTACCGAAAAAAAATTGAATACTTCCCGTCATAGGGCGACTATAAATTTCCATTTAAAAATTTGAAAAACAGTAATATCGTTCTCAATTAATAAAAAAAAATTTTATACAGTCGAACCTCGTTAACATGAACCTCAAGGGGAATCAAAAATTAGTTCCTGTTAACAGTAATTCATGTTGTCAGTATTATATCGTTGTATCCGTCTTTATAGGGGACTGTGAAAACAGTTCATGTTAAAAGTAATTCACATCAAGCGTGTTCATGTTAACGAGGTTTGACTGTATAACTATTTTGGCAAAAAAAGAGGCTCTTATATCCTAATTGAATGTAATGAAAATTATTAAGTTCTAGTCATTTTTATAAAAGTAATGATAAACAGACATTTAAAAACTTTAAACGTTAGTTACTCAAAATATTTAAAATGTGCCTTACCTGGTTATTACCGGAAGCCACAGATATATACTATACATATACTACATACCTTTTAATAATAATCTTCTAATAAAGTATCATTTATTATAGACTTTTTTGACTAATACGCATGCGGGCTTGTACAACTGTAAAACATATCAAAACGTGTTAAAAATATTTAAATTTATTAAAAATTATGACATATTTTAGCATTAAATTCAGTATATTACTTCATATTATTTTTAAAAAATGAAAAAAAGTCCTTTTAAATTGTTTTGTAAGACTAAATTAAATAATTTATTTGTCCCTAAAAATTTTTTTTAATAACCAAGTGTACACAATAGTTACTCAGAAAATTAGTTTCTTTAGCTGGAAATGTATAGTAAAGACCCATTGTACAACATATTTACAGATGTTTTTCACATCCATGCACATATGAACAACATTTATAAACAACTTCAAATCATTCTTGAAAAATTATAGTTTATAAAAAATGCAATATATTTTCTTTAATTCACTCAAAAATTTGTATTATTCACATACTTTGACGTGAAGTCGTTGGAAAATTGTTTATGTCATCCATCTTGGAAATGTTCATTTTCAAAGTCACTCTGTTCTTCCATGTTTAAACATATAGCACACTTATTGATAATATAGGACACTGTGATGTATCTGAATAGTGCTAGCAGAAATCTATGCATTTATAAAAAAAATTTGGGTATAATTTTGGCCTTTGTTTTAATGTACCCAAATGAGTACTCCAGGACTGAAGAGGTTAGACTTCATATCTCTTTGAACTTTTATAGTATACTCATTCATATTTTTCTAGTACATACTTTTAGGCTCAATTTGAAAAGATACATAACGATTCTGATATCGCGAAAGAAGATAAATATCAGTATTTGTTGCAAGCGACGCTAAAGGGTTCTAGGGCAAGAGAAATTGTCGAGTCGTACCCCGCTACTGGTGATAGTTGTGAAAATGTTATTGAATGTTTAAAGGCTCGTTTTGGTCGCACTGATATGTTAATTGAAGTATACATACGAGAACTACTTGCTTTAATGATGAATAACACAACAGGAAAAGGCTCAAGAATTCCTCTTTTTAAATTATACGACAAAATTGAAACGTATTTAAGGTCATTAAATATGTTAGGTGTTTCAAGCAAACATTATTCTGCAATTCTTTATCCATTGATTGAGTCGTGTTTGCCTGTTGAAATATTGAGAATTTGGGAAAGAAATTTAAATTCCATTACCTTGAATTCAAAAGATGAAAGTAAAAATAAATTAGATTCTTTGATGAAATTTTTGCAGCTCGAAATCGAAAGCGAAGAAAAAGTCCGTTTAGCTAGAAGTGGGTTTAATCTAGAAAATGCGAACAAAAATATTCATACTGCGCCAAGCAAGCGAGAAAGAGATCTTCCAACGGCTACGGAATTACATAATTCATCGAAAATGAAAAGCGAAACGTGCATTTTTTGTAACAAGTCACATTTAAGTACCGAATGTAGATATGCTAATAGTTTATCTCATGAAGATAAAAAACAAATATTGATGAAAAAGGGAGCTTGCTTTAAATATTTAGAAACAAGAAAACACATATCACGTTTTTGTAGAACGAAAATACCACCCTGTGATTGCGGTAAATTACATTTTAAAATAATGTGTCCAATTAAAAATGATAAGGAAAACCTGATTACAGAAAAGTCAGATATCGAAATTAAAAACGACACTGCTTTATCCAATAAAACAAGTACTCGCCATGTACTTTTACAAACGCTTATTGTCCGACTTAGATGTAATAGTAAGATGAAATATATAAGAATATTAATTGACTCAGGTAGCAGTAAATCCTATTTGTCATCTTTTGCACTCGCCGAAATGGGATATGAATGCATAGGGGAAGAAAATTTGACACATAGTTTATTTGGAGGCACAGAAACTGTATCATCACATAAGAAATATTTGATTAGTCTGAGTGACTTCTTTGATAATTATCGCTGTTGTTTCGAAGTGTTAGATCAAGAAAAAATTTGTTCGGACATTCTAAAAATTCCTCGTGGCTCTTTTATGAGTGAAATAAAGAAGCATAAAAATTTTCTATCTGATTTGAATAACCATGTTGAGTTACTGTATGAATTTTCACCTAACGAAATTCATGGGCTTATAGGAGCTGATATAGCAGGCAAATTGTACACCGGAAAAATAAAACAATTGATGTCTGGATTAGTAGTAATGGAAACACGTCTTGGTTGGACTTTGATGGGAAAAACTGACATTTTTAACACATCAGATAGTACAAACAGCGTCATGTTACTTCATGTAAATGATGCAAAAATTTCAGATTTATGGCGGCTAGACACGCTTGGAATTCTCGATCCTGGTGAAAACGGAAACAGACAAGAAATCGAAAAAGTAATTGAAGAGCATTTCAATAGAAATATAAAAATAGATGCAGAAGGAAGGTATGAAATATCCCTCCCATGGATTGAAAACCATCCTCCGTTACCAACTGGTCGAAAAATTGCTGAACGACGATTAAGAAGTTGTGTTGAATCACTAAAGAAAACAGGAACTTTAGAAGAGTATGAAGATATATTAAAAGAATGGATAGAAGAGGGTGTTATTGAAGAAGTTAAGAATACTTGTAATGATGAAAGTGAACACTACTTACCACATAGAGCTGTGATTAAAGAAAATTCGACCACAAGAGTTAGACCAGTCTTTGATGGTTCAGCAAGACAAAAGGATTCACCTTCAATCAATGACTGTTTAGAAAAAGGTCCTAATATAGTAGAACTCATTCCGACTATATTGAATAAATTTCGTCAGAAGAAAATAGGCGTAATTGTAGATATTCGAAGAGCATTTCTGCAAATAGGTTTAAATGAGCGAGATAGACCATTTCTGAAGTTTTTATGGTGGGAGGAAGGTAACCCAGAAAAGTTGAAAATTTTCCAGCATAAAAGGGTTGTTTTCGGTCTTACATGTTCACCTTATTTGCTTGGCGCAACTATCCGATATCATCTGAAGAACGCACCTTCTAGATTTAAAGAAACAGCAGAGAAATTGATGAAGTCTTTTTACGTAGATAACTGCGTCACTAGTGTTGATAATCATGAGCAGCTTGAAAAATTTATTGAAGAATCCAAACTTATTCTCCAGAATGCTAAGTTTGATCTTCGAGGATGGGAATATAATATCCATGAAACAGAAGCAGAAAACTTCCCAGAAGAAAAGATTATTCCAGTTTTGGGACTAATGTGGAATTTAAAAGCTGATACTTTGAAAATAGATTTACGAAAATGTTTTGAAGATTCCACTGTTGTAACAAAAAGAAATATTCTCAGTGTTGTTCATAGAATTTTCGATCCCATTGGCTTCACATGTCCTGTCACCTTGGGTCCAAAGATTCTTCTTCAAAAATGTTGGAAATTGAAAGTTTCGTGGGATGCTGAATTACCTGAATCTATTGCCAAGAAATTTGAAAAATGGCGAAAGGATGTCTCTAAATTAAAGGAAATAGAAATCCCTCGATGTATTATTTCCAATTATGAAGCTTCAAAGAATCTTTCATTGCACATATTCTGCGATGCAAGCAAGAATGCATATTCTACATGTATATTTTTAAGATGTGCGACTGAAAACACAATATCTTGTCAGCTTGTACAGGCTAGGAGCAGAGTTGCTCCAATGAAAACCATTTCTATTCCTCGATTGGAGCTGCTTTCCTGTAATATCGGAGCTAGACTATCACAGAGTGTTATAAATGATCTTCAGTTGAAACATATCCCTAAATTTTTCTGATCCGATTCAGCAAATGCTCTATATTGGATCAAAGGAACTGAAAATTGGGCTCCTTTTGTTTTCAATAGAGTTAAAGAAATCCGATCTTTGACAGAACCTGAAAATTGGTATCACATCCCAGGATCATTAAATGCTGCAAACCACGAGAAGGGAGGTCTTTAGCGAAATCTAAATGGTGGGAGGGCCCAGAATGGTTACGAAGACCAGAAAATGAATGGCCAAAATCCAATGTTGTTCCTGATTTCAGCGTAGTATATTCAGAAAAGAGAAAAACTGTTATTAGCACTACAAATTATGAAGAATCAACAGAGAAAATTTATAACAGATTTTCATCGTACGACAAATTGATCCGAATTATTGCTTGGATTTATAGATTTTTTACTAACTGTAAAATGAAACTTGCCAACCGGATTTCTGGACTCTTAACGCTAGAAGAAATAAACAGAGCTGAAATATCTTTGTTAAAAATAGTACAAAATGAATCATTTTCAGGAACTGAAGATAAACGCTTAAAATCACTTCAATGTTATAAAGAATCAAATGGACTACTTAAAGTTAAGACTTGTATTCTGATGAGAGAAGATAAAAGAAATTTCCGATTTCCAATACTGTTACCCTGCAGTCATCCAGTTGTCGAAATACTTATTCGGACAAGACATCTTAGTTTAAATCATGCTGGCACCCAGATATTAATGAGTTACTTAAGAGAAGATTTTTGGATTTTGAAATGCAGGAAGACTGTTAGAAAGGTAATTAGAAGCTGTGTATGCTGTAAAAGATTCAATTCAAAACCTAAACCGATTATAGAAGCCCCCCTTCCGGAAGATCGTATAAAAGAAGCTGCAGTATTCGAAGTTGTAGGAACTGACTACGCCGGTCCTTTACTTCTTCGAGGCGGTCAAAAAGCTTGGATTGTCATTTTCACATGCGCTGTCTATAGAGCAATACATTTAGAGATAGCTACATCCTTATCTACTGACAACTTTTTGCAAGCTTTTAGAAGATTTATAGCACGAAGAGGTAGACCTGCGATAGTATATTCGGACAACGGAAGAAATTTTACGGGTGCTGAAAATTTGTTGAAACAAATCGATTGGGATGTCATTTCTCAGTACAGCGCAGCTCAGAAAATAATTTGGAAATTTAACCCTCCATCTGCGCCGTGGTGGGGTGGATGGTGGGAGCGTTTAATAGGCATAATAAAAGAGATCCTTCGAAAAGTCTTAGGACGAAGCTCTTTAAATTTAGAAGAAATGCAAACTGTTATTTGCGATACTGAAAGTATTGTTAATCAGCGGCCTTTGACCTATGTTTCAGAGGAAATTGATGATTTAACACCACTTACTCCTTCTATGTTTTTACAAGACATCAGAGAATCAGGTATTCCTGATCTTGACTTTTTGGATTCATCGTCTATAAATAAAAGACATGCTTACAGACAACGACTAAAACAAGATTTGCGAAAAAGATTCCGTACTGAATATTTGGGATTTTTGAGACAATCCTCGAAATTTGATAAAAATCCGAGACCTATCCAAATTGGTGATGTTGTTCTAGTGTCCAGTGAGAATGTTAGAAAACTTGAATGGCCGCTTGCCAAAGTTATTGAACTGTATCCTTCCAAGGATGGAAATGTGCGATTAGTGAAGGTTAAAATGAAAGGTGGCGAATTTCTACGTCCTGTTCGGAAATTGATTCCTCTAGAAATAATTCAAGAGAAAGGTACCGAACTGCACTCTATAGCTCAAAACTCAACATCTTCCGAACAGACTGTTCAACCACATAATAAAGAATTCCCTTTAGATCCTGTTCCTTCTAAACCGACGGTAAAGCTGAATGGAAAAAACTGTTATTTAGATCCTTCTGCGAGTAAGCCGATGAACCAGCATTCTGTTAAAGACTGTGTTAGTGATTCTCCTGTAGTTACTGTTCCTGAAAAACGATCTAAATATGGTCGTTTATAGAAACCCAAAGTAAAATTTGAGTTTCATTGAATTCGAAATCTTAATTGTCTTGGTTTTTATATAATTTTTAGAGAAGAATAGAGCTCAGTAAATGCAATCAGGATGTAATATATGTGAATAAAGCATTAATAATGACTTGATAAGTTCAAACTTCAAGCCTGGAAACAGATTCTGAGATGAGAGAGAATCCTTCTTACTTTAGATGAAGACGGACCCTGGGTTCGCTCCCGAAAGACGATGGGACATCGGCAAACATGCCGCATCTGCTTCGAATGAACCCCCTTTCCCCATTTACATCCCCCTGTATATAGTTTTATGTATTGTGTATATAATCTGTTTGAATATTCAAGATTTAATTTACATTGTTTTTATACAAAAGAGTCTTTATTTAAGTTCTAATTACCACCAGTAATTATGCACGCAATTGCATCACACATATATTTTAACAGGTAAATATGTAACAAAATAGCTCTTGAAAATCACAATATCCCTTGTAATGCTCATATGGCTTTGGCTTTAGATGCAAAAAATCTTTGTTTTTAAAAATCAAAAGAAAAAAATAAAAATTTCAATATACTTATTATTAACTTAAAACGATTTTACTGGATGAGTTGTTCACATTCTTTGTGAGAAAATTCCTTTCTATTCTTCTTTTTAATTTTTGTCAGAGAAGAACAGAGGTGAAAATTAAGATAATAAATGTGTTAAATATATTTGCTGTCGCCATACATAAGGGCACACTTCTGAAGTCTTGAGCACATTTTCAATGTACAATAGAATTTCAAAAATCCATACACAGCTTAAACCAGAGTACAGTGTCTAGAGGTATGTAATGTGGTAATCGCATATATTTGTAATGCTTTAGAATGTATCCAAAATATTACGCTATTTTAGACGGCGCTGCCATCGAATTTATTGCTTTAAAGTATAAACAATAAGCGTTAATTACAGCATCTAAAAATATGTGGTGTAAAATGAATTAAAAATACATTCCTAAATGAGTGCAATGAATTTAAAATAATTTTGCTTCATTCCTATAATGTACGGAATATTGTGACATATATTTTTTTAGTTCTGTGTTTCGCAAAATTTATCTTTCAAAAATATGTTTCTTATAGTATAAATTACCATACATATATAAAAACATACAAGATTTCTCTTGGGATTTATATACATTCGGCACAATAAACTCGATCATAGCGCCCTCTGGTAAAAATGTAATTTTTTTGGATACGACTTCACCTATTGTATTCTATACTATATACTTCTAGACACTGTAACCAAAGACTATGCAGATTTTAGAATTTTGAAGATTCCTTATTAAATGATTTATTCTTTTCAACTTTTTTTTTTTTCCCAAGAAGAGCATGTAATAATTTAAGCTAATCTAAACTTAAATGTCTTTTTTTTTTTTTTGCTTGTACATTATTATTTTAATACCCAAAATTATTTTTTGTTACAATTTCCTTATATAGTTATTTGATTGAGAACTACCATTTTTCTATTAAAATTTATTTTGAATTTTGTAAATAGTCGTTATTTCCTGTTGATCTATATAATTCTGATACTCCAAGAACCTCAAAATTTCCCCCTAAAACCAAAACTTCTTCAATTTTTTTTTCTCATGTTCGCTGTCAGGTTTAGCTTCACTATCTTCAGAGATGGGTTCATTATTGAAGAAATAATTTCTTCATCTGAAACATGATTTTGAGATTTCATATTTACTAATCATTCTTTCAGCAATTTCTTCTTTAAAAACTCTTGTGAACCTGGATTGGAATTTTTTTACATAATTTGAATTAACTCTTTATCTACCGACAATTAAAATTGCTTATAAAATTCTTTTAATACGTCAAATAGTTGTAACCCCATATAGAATGAGTTATAGATACGTTATTTTAATTTGTTCCAAAAGCATTATTGGTTATACAAAACAAAAATATTTTTAAAAGGATGATTTCTTTTGCCTTTGTATCTTTTCAGCTTTCTTGGCGCAGAGTGAGGGGGATTTTCAATTCGGAAATATTTCTATATTTATATTGTAAAACCATCATATTTGTACATTTTATAAGTCTACAAAATAATAAGAAAACAATTTAAAATAAAAAATTTGCGTTGGGTTATAAATATTGCACAAAATCCCTGTAAATTCAAATTTAATTAATCCTTCTAAATCCTTCTAAAATCCTTCAAATACCTATTAAATGATTATGTAAATCTTTTAATTTAGTTTAAACATTTTATGTAAAATGCTTTAGAATGTAAAATTTTCATGAATTCATAATTCGGTAGATAAAGGTTAAGATGTTTTAACTTTGTGGTAAGATTAAATGAAAAATCTTCATCTTCATTTTAGATTAGAAGAGCTAGATCATTGCATTAATTAAATCTTTGCACGAAAATATAAAATAAACTGATTCGTTATTTTCTTTAATGGATGATATAATAGATGATGCCAGTGCCAGTACTAGAACTTTTCTGCATTTGTTTACAGTTCTCGTCGATTTCTATTATTTTACATTTTCTTGTATGCCAGTTTCTGTGAAATAAAAGCATTTTATTTGCGTAATATCTTGTGTCATTACCATTTTCCCATAAATTTACGTTCAAAATTATTTTATTTTTTATTTACTGTTTTTTAGAATAAAAATTGTAAAGAATATGCTTCTTAATTACAAATTTCATTGTTTAAATCTTGAAATGCATGTGAATTTCGGTAGATTGCGGATTTTAGAGACTTTACTATGCTTCAGTTTATGTAATATCTTTCTCAAATCCAAACTGATTACTTTCTGACACATTTTAAAATTAATTTTTGTTCGCAAATGCATGAAATTACCCAGTACATTTATTATGAAACTTTGTAATCGAACTGTTTTTAAATTTTTTGGTAAAGGCAGAAGATATTTCACAAAATTTAATTTTTGTCAAGGTTGGTCCGAATATCTTGATGTACTAACGCTAAAATAATAATAATAATAAATAAATAAATAAAATAAAACAAAAGAAAAAAAAATGTGTCGTGTGACTGTAACTGTATAACTTAAGATTATTTATCGAAAATTGAAAACAAGTTGTTATGTTGCAAATTACTTCTATCATCATGTCTGCAAGTATCATGTTTTTGCGTTCAAAAATGAATCAAAAATATACTGGGTGATCCAAAAGTCAGGACGAACTTTAAAAAACGAATAATTCGAAAACGAATCAAGATACAATGGTATGGTTTGAACCAAACGGAAAGAAACCACGAAAAGATGGAAAAGAAACCGGTTTTTGTGTGGCTACGAAAAACTAGTTCTTTTGGCGACCAAAAGATGGCGCTGACGGATTTCTGAATTGCAAGCGCGACAGGCACTCCAAACAGTCACCTTTATGCAAGATGGAGCATCACTTCATATTGCACTGCCTGCATAATGCCTGCTACGCTTAATATTTGGAGGAGAATCGTATTGTCAATCGCTACTTTAATCAAGCATGGCCTCCAGGATCTCCCGATTTGACACCTTGTTACATTTGGCTTTGGGGATTATTGAAGTCAAAAATGTACCTGCATCACTAGCAGCACTGAAAGATGCAATCCGCCAAAATGTGTCTGTCATAACGGAGAAATGCTACTCCATGCAGTGAACAGTGAGCTGCCTCGTCTTACAGCTGTACTTGTGAATGATGGACAGTACATTGAACATTTACTGTAGTATTGATTAACTGTAATTAAGCTGAATTGTAAGCTGTCAACATTTTTTAAATTTGTAAATCATCTTTTGGTGCATTAAATCACTATAGCGCCATCTGTTAGTCGCCGACAGAACTATTTCTTTTCGTTGCCACACAAAACCCGTCTTTTTTTACATCCGTTTGGTGCAAACCTCATCTTTGAATCTTGATTTGTTTCGAATTATTCATTTTTAAAGTTCGTCCTGACTTTTGGATTACCCGGTATTTATTATGTATACAGTCGAACCTCGTTAACATGAACCTCAAGGAGAATGAAAATTTTGTTCATGTTAACAGTAATTCATGTTATCAGTATCAAATCTTTGCATTTGTCTTTATAGGGAACAGTGAAAACGGTTCATGCTAAAAGTAATTCTCGTTAAGCGTGTTCAAGTTAACGAGTTTTGACTGTATACAAAATTATGAACGCTCCTGAAAATATGTAGTCTAATAATAAACATTGTATTTCGATTTTAATGCATAACAATGCTTCACTATTAGAATATTTTCTTATAAAACTTAAATAAGATTTGAAATCTGATAAATCAGCATGGAATTCTCAGATCACGAGGCTTATAAAGATTTCCGGGTAAATAGGGAATAGCCTATTTTGCTATTTGATAATCCGACATTGACCTTATAAATAATCCTGATAAACTATTTTCCCAATATGAAAAACTATTCACTAAGCCATAAAATTAGGACGCAAAAAGCTCCATTTGAAGCTTATGACACCCATTCACAAAAGTATCAGCCAACAAAATAAACGTCACACCCGATTTCAGCGACGTCATTTAAATGGGATAACGGTCTATTCTATAGACAGACAGACGAAGACGCCACAAACAACTAAACTACATCCTGGGCGAGATTCCATGTTCCGCGCGCCGATCTTGCCGGCAAAAACCACCACCGTAGCCGTGGTGCTTGCTAATAATGGTGCACTCGCCCGCTGATCAAAGCGTATTTCCGTGGGAAAGCCGATGCGTGATAATTAAAAGGCAATTTGGTTGGCATGCTGTTAGAAATTGTTTCTCGCGCGATTTCATTTGTGTTTTCAACGCTAACGATTTCAAGCTTTTCTTTCCAATATTGAAATCAAGGCTTGAGTCAAGGGTGGATCCAACCCTCCTTTTAAAGGGGAGTCATGGCTCTATTTTTTTTTTTTTTTTTTTTTTTTTTGGGGGGGGGGGGAGTACGCTTTATAAAAAGCAATTTTTATATTGAAGATTGTTCCACATCCAAAAATAGCTAAATTTCTAATACTTTTGAGAAGATATTTTCATTCGTAACAAAAAAGTTGCATAAATATTCGTAAAAATATAAATACAGTAAAATCTCCATAACGGACACTCCCCGAATAGCGGACACCTCTATTTAAAGGAGAGTTTTCCAATCCCCACTCACAAAACCTAAATTTTTTGTATGTTTAACCTCTGAATAACGGACATTCCGAATACCGGACACTTTATTTGGCGATATAGGATGAAAAAGTAATTTTTAAAGAGAAAAAAAAATGAAAAAAAAAAAAAAAAGCAAAAAGACCTCTGAATTTATCAGGACAATATGTTAAAAATTTTGTGATCACTGTTAAATGTAGATAAAGAGCTGGGGAATTACCCCCCCCCCCCCCCCCACACACACACACACACACGCACACACACGTTCAGTGCTAAATTCAGGGGGTTGCCCGGAAGAAATAACTCCCAGAGCATTGAAATGTCACCCAAGAAGATTGCTGCCCGGAACTCTACAATGTCCAATAACGTCATATAGAAAAACAAATTACATGTAATCGCAAGCAAAAGTAAACATTTGTAACAGATTTTTTTTCACAAGTATATAATAAACAGTGGATAAAAGTGTGCACAATTTTATTTCAATTTTATTGCTTAAAAAATAATTTTACTTTCTGAATTATTATATAATAAAGGTTCTGGAACATATAAAAGTAAATTAATGAAACATTAAGCATTTCGTAGCGATTTTTGAATCTCTGAGGATTTCCCAATAGCGGACACCTCCGAATAGCGGACATTTTCTGCTTCCCGAGGTGTCCGTTATTTAGAGGTTTTACTGTAAATATATTTTATTCAAATGCCAAAAAATTGATGAGCTTTCCATTTTTTATAAAACCAAACAATTATTCAAGAAATTGAGCAGAGCATCTTATGAAAATTTTTAGGACTTGACATTTTTAAAAAGCCGTCATGAGAGAGCAATTGGCTGCCACGGTCCGAAATTTAGTTTAAAATTCCACAGTTTACGGAAATTTCGCGAAAAATTACTTACTTTTTTTGAAAAATGGAAAACTTTAAACAATCACATTTGCACTGAATAAAAACGTATGTTGCATAAAAATTAAAAAATTCTTCATGGGTATGTTAGAAATTACCTATTTAGGGTTTAAAAAGAGCTTAAAAAGAGTCACGAAGATTTTCATTGTTAAGCAAGGGATAAATTTGAAGAAAAAAATATATATATATATATACATTTCATTTTTGTAAAATTCCTTTAAAAATGTTCTTCGTTCAGGTGTTGAAGAAGGTGGGGGACATAACCCCCATGACCTCACCCTTGGATCCGCTACTGGTTTGATTAAGGGTGTTCTTAAATCAACAAGTCATAAATTGCAAGTCAAACGTAGCAAATGAGGTGCGTTTCTACTATAGCAAACTTTTAAAAATATACAGCACTTCGGATACAGTGCAGTATCCGAAATCTTTTGTGTGTCCCTGTAAATACTATATGCTTTCTATTATACAGGAATTTATTTGTTGTAAACCTCAGTAATGTATATCAATTTCATAAAATATGAAATAGTTTAATAAAATTAAAATGAGCCCCAAACATTTTTTTCTTCCTATGCCATTATCTAATAGAATAGTTTTGTGTGGCTCTCTACATCAATAAAAATGTTCTTTGCACCACAAACTGAACAGAATGTATATTTTGGTATTCATAGATGCATATGAATTTTATTGTGTTTGAAACAGTGTAACATCATTATGCACTTGAAACTATTTTTTACCATTGACCGTAATGTAATGAAATAGTTTTTATTGTCCTTGTAACTGAACTATACAGCCGATTTACATAAAATTAGAAATGACGCGACAAAATTATGTAATAATTATATATTTTTAATTTCAAACGATTCGGTTGGGCATTTTTTTTTTGCGTTATTATATGCGGTGAGACGGCCGTATAAATGACGATTATAGGTGCTACGAATTTACATAATTACAAACCTACCTAATAAGGACACTTCGTGACATAAGTTTTAATTTATTTTTGTTCGGAAATGCATGAAACTAGGAGGTGATGTTGTTCAGAAACTATCTAATCGCGCTCAGTTTTTTTTTTCTTTTTTTGCAAATACAATAGATTTTTTAGAAATTAGTGTCACAAATTGAACCGACTCTCCGCGCGAAAGAAGAAAAAACTAGTTTTCAAACGGAGAAAAAAGTCTTTTCGCGTAATCAGAAAAGCTCATAACCTAATAGGTAACTGATTGATCACAAAATTAAAACTTAGATTCCAAATCGCTTTTATGGTCAGGCTTTGCAATTTTATATCTTTCCGTTAATAAATGAGCTTCTAAATGTGTTAAAACTAATCATCATCATCCGAAATATGGCTTAAGGCTATAAAAAAAAAAAAGCCTGTTCCGGCCTTAATCCAACTCTTTCGTGAGTTTTATGAAAATAAAAATTTTTGGTCAGAGGCGCAGAGCCAAGTTGAGTCATTGTTATAATTACTTAATAATTATGTATATTTATAAAAGCATTAATTACTCAAAAAAAAAAAAAAAAAAAAAAAAAATGGGCGTCTTCGTTTTTTTTTTTTTTTTTTTTTTTTTTTTTTTTTTTTTTTTTTTCAGCCAAAAATAGGAGGAATTTCCGAAAATCGAAACCCGAAAACCGAAATTCGGTTTCGCTGTCAGTTTCGATAGATCCTACATCACTTCTCATAAGCATAAAGTTATTATCAATGCAACAGTTGTCCATATCTATAGTAAAGGGATTAAGGCGCAACACTAGTCACAGAAAAAGACCCGGATGATAGTGTAAAGTCTATGGGAGCGTTCTTTTCAAATATCTCGCTCAAATTTTAATATTTATATATATATATATATATATATATATTTTGTTGTTGTTGTTGTTCTTTTTTTGCATAGGATAGCTGAGGACGATCCACAACCGGGCTAGTTTTTACTTTTTCGATTTTGGTTAAATATTTTTTACACTATGATAGCTTCTATTTCAGAACCAGTTTAAACCGGTTTTAAAATTTAAAGTATTTTTTTTTATTTCTTTTTTAAATCTGAAACCAAAATCGAAAAAGTAAAAACTAGCCCGGTTGCGGATCGTCCTCAGCTATCCTATGCAAAAAATCGTGTAAAAATATTAAAATTTGAGCGAGATATTTGAAAAGAACGCTCCCATAAACTTTATCCTCCGGGTCTTTTTCTGTGACTAGTGTTGTGCCTTAAATATTGCTTGTTTTTTCATATTCTTCAAGTCAATGAGTACCTGAGGAAGAAGGGCCTAAGTTACAAATTTAATTTTACCGAAATGGAGAAAAAATTATCAATGTCATTGATTAGCAATATCCTGAGCACCTATTTCCTAGTGTTTAGGGGTTTGAATTCGGAATTAATTGGGAATAGCTGGAAATTGTTTTAATATCTTCAGTTTAGATCTAGAATGAATGTGCTATGTTTTCCCTCTCGTACTAGGTGAGCGTTAGAAAATATGCATAGATTTAAAGTAGGGGGAAAAAAACATACTTTTTAATTATCATAAAGCTGTCTCAAAAACATTAACGTTATCAAAAACATTGTCAGTACAGTTCAATGTACAGCTTAAAATTCTGAATAAAATGAGTACTTATTCTTAATACTTTTGTTGAATTTTAAGGTCGCAATTCTACGTCAAAGCCCCGTCTACTTCTTTTTAGGCCCGTTGTCAGAGGGTTGAACTCAGAATTAATTAGGGGAAAACTGGAAATCGCTTTCATTCCTTCACTTTAGGTCTAAAATGTATATTCTATGTTTTCCTCATCGTACTAGCCGAGCGTTCGGATATATGTACATATTTATAGCCAAATAAATATTTTTTGTTTTCTTTTTCTTTTTAATTATCTTAACAATATCTCAAAACGGCGAACTCTATCAAAAACATTGTCAATGCAAATGTTATAGAGTAAAATTCTGAATAAAACGAGCATCCAAATTAGTATTTTTTTTTTTTTCAACATTAAGTTCACAACTCTATTTTAAAATTTTGTCTTAAGGGGGTCCGGAACATAAAAATCTTCAAGTTTAAAAAAAAAAAAAAATACATAAAAATAAAATAAAAAATATTATATTAAATTTTTTATGCTTAAAATGATGTTTAAATAATGTTTATATCTTAATTAGAAGAGGAAATATTAATTTTTTTTTGTTTGTTTTGAAAATCTAGCTTTCAAGTAATGGTTATCATGGAAATGACATCTTAAAAATGAATTTTTCTTCACAATGAATTTTTTCACCATTTCTCGAATTCAAATTGTTATAACTCAGAACCTCTAAAGATAAATGCTTCAAACTTGGAACACGTCTTTTTTGAGTGTTTGACTTTAATTCTGATTCAGCAAATTGGAAAAAAAATATTTACTTATGAAAATATGATTTGAATGCAGTGGTGTAAATGGAAAAAAATATTTGTGGGAACTCACCTTTCATAGAATAGATGTTATTTTTGGATTTTTACTTAACTAAAATTCCGTTTTACGCATTTAACCAAAAGCCAACTTATTTTTTCAATTTACATTTATAATTATTCATTCTAGTTTTTATAGTATTGTATTTATATATCAGGTAACCAAGAAAGTTCGTGCGGTTTTTGAGAATAGCTACTTTTGTTGCGTAGGCGTAGTCATACTGATTCTGATGACGTCATTTCTGTACATTGCCTTTAAATTGCAATTAGTAGAGAGTTGTTTAATGTATCTCACGTTTCGCTATCAGTTTTGTAGGAAGTACAATCGTTGACAAAGGATGTCGTTTTCAAAGGGGATTTTGAGGCCTATTTTGCTCTACGAGTTCAAATTAGAAAACAAAGCTGCAGAGGCCACTAGAAGAATATGCTCCATGTTTGGAGGACTTCAGTGAGTGAACGGACCGCTCAAAAGTGGTTCAGCAGATTTTCGTCCGGAGACGAGAGCCTCGATGACAAGCTCCGTGTTGGTCGTCCATCCATTTTAGATCAAGTCCAGCTGGAAGAGGAAATCAAACAGAATCCTGATCTAACATGCCAGGAGCTTGCGCAAAGGTTTGGAGTATCTGACAAACCATCCGATCGCATCTTCATAGTCTTGTGATGTCGTGGAAACTTGATAAGTGGGCTCTCATGTCCTGTCCGAGGAAAACAAGCTCCAACGATGGAACATCTGCTTGTCATTGCTGTCGCGCCACAACAAAGCCTCTTTCCTGGATCAGATATTGACATGTGACGAGAAATGGGTAATATATGATAACTGAAAGAGAAAACATCATTGGTCGACTTCTGGTTCCGTCTCATTGGTTGCTAAACCGGATATCTATCAAAAAAAGATAATGCTGTGTATTTGGTGGACTAGCGCTGGTATAGTTCACTATGAATTCTTAGAAAGCGGGAAAACAATCACAGCCGAAGTCTACTCGTCAAAATTAAAAAGGGTTTCAGTTGTTTTGCTCGAAAAGCAGTCAGCGTTGGTCAACAGGAGAGGAGGAGTTCTCCTCCACGATAACGCCAGACCTCATACGACCAAAGCGAGCAGGGACGTGATAAAAACATTGGGCTGGGAAGTTTTGCCTCACCCATCTTACTCCCCGGACATCGCCTCATCGGACTATTACTTGTTTTTGGCCATGGATAATCGTCTGCGAGAACAGCAGTTCAAAATCCAAGATGATGTACATTGAACACACTGATTGATGTACACAAAAACTATAACCCAGTTTTTGGACTCTAAACCAAAAGATTTTTTCAAAAACAGTATTTATAAGCTTTGTGTCTCGTTGGGAACACGTAATTGAAGCCAATGGTGATTATTTCAAAGAATAAAATAAGTGTTTGAGATTTTTGTAGGTCGTTTTTTATGTCTAAAGAAAACGCACGAACTTTGTTGGTTACCTGATAGTATCCATCTAGCAATATTTAATCAATCTCTTAGTAACAATTTCATTATGAATCAGAATAAATTGAAATAACAGAAATATATCCATATAATGTATATATCCAATAATGTATGCCATATATCCATATGGCATACATTATTGGCACATATACCCTAGAAATTGGCACATACACCCTAGAAATTTTCATATTGGTAATGAGGGGTATTTTCTATGCTCTCTGATTTACAAGCCGCCACGATTTCTAAATTTTTTCCTGATCACAACCAAGATTTCACATATTATTTAAGACAAAAACATTTTTAGGGAGGTCCTACACCGCTTATGGATACATAATAAAACGGATTTTTTTTTTTTTTTTTTTAAACTAGCATAAATTATCATTTCGCTTGAAAAAAAAAAGCTTTTACGATTCTCTAACAGTAACAAACCAAATATTTCTGGGAACGGCGTTCCCACTCGTTCCCACCCAATTACAGCACTGTTTGAATGTGAATGTTGATGAAATGAAAGTTACATCATTTTTTTTCCAGATTTTTACTTTAAATATTTGTATATTTAAAAAATATATCATTTTAAAAAATTTTATATTATATTTTAAATTATTATTATTATTTTAATTCTAAGAATTTTTATCGTGTGATTTTATTTACAAATGATATGGCTACCATCACAAAAGAAGTTAAAAAGTTTAACTCAATAAGTAAAAATTATTTTTAAATGTGTCCCGGATCTCCTTAACCGCTGAAGCCCGAGAAGACCTTAAGAATATCTTAAGAATATCTCAAATAATCTCAATGGATATATCTCAAAGAATATCTTTATACTTAAGAATATCTCAAAACAGCTAACTCTATTAAAAACATTGTCAGTATAAATGTTGTAGATCTTAAAATTCTGAATAAAATGAGTACCAACATTAACATTTTTGTTCAAATTAACGTCGCAACATAAGTCCCTTTTCTGATCTTAATGACCATCCACTTTTGTCTTTAGGCTGGGTCAAAACTATAGCCTTTTTTTGTAGCCGGGGCAAGTATGGATTTTGGAGCCCCCAACCCTTCTTTGCAAATTAAATTTACGAAGATAATGTTACTAGTTTTCTAATAGTCAACTTATTTTAAAATTAAAAATATGTAATGCTGAACTATACAATCTACTTTGTCAAATATTGATTCATTAAAACCTTGAAAACGGAATCGAAAAGTATCGAATTTTTTTTTTCCTTTGTACAAGATTTTTAAGCCGTATCAACCTTAGATTCTTCTATACGCTCTGGAATACTACACATAGGACGATTTTAATAATACCGTGATAAACACATATGTATGGAAATTAACAATCAAAATCTTCATTCGGCACCCTCTTCACCTTTCATTCTGGAGTCCGGGGCACACGCATTGTCTTCCCCCCCTCCCTCCCACTAGTTTCGGCCCTGCTGAGCCTTGACAAGTAAAAAAGAAAAAAAAATAGCTGAGACAGAAAAATATTAACATTATTATTGTTATTATTTTAATTTGTTTCTAAAGAAAACAAATTTGTATATTATGAAATGGCAACATTACTTGCAATCCTTTTTCCAAATTAAAAAAAAAAAAAAAAAAAAAATAACTTAAGAAAATTTTTAACATGCACTGTAAAAAATTTCAACCAAACTGTCCAGTCATTCAACCGTTTTTTTTTTTTTTTTTTTTTTTTGAATTGCTTACATAACTGTATTTTAAGCATAATATGAGCAGTAACTTGACCAGAATATAGTTAAATTACGGCTGTGTAACCGTTTTCTAAAAAAAAAAAAAAAAAAAAAAAAAACTAGTATAATAACTTTTGTCAAAACTACTGAATTTCGACTTGCGTTTCATTTTCATAAGAATTCATAAGAACAAACAGTATGAAGATTTTATTATTGAAGAGTTTGTTTTGTAGAAAAGCACATTTTAAAAATAGTAATAGATTTCTACAAATACAAATGATAAGATATTTTTTTTACTTGATATTTAATTTTTGAAATAGTTTAACAATTGAACAAAACAAACATTGCAACAATCATAATAATTAGTAAAGTAAAACACAATTTCTGAACATTGCACAAAACATTAAATTTAATTTAAAAGCAATGATTCAGTAGAAGTTTTAATCATAGATATAAGAAGAATATAAGTCCACCGTGAAATTTTATTGTAAAATTCTTTCTAAGTTTATTGTTGAAGAGCTTATAATCAGGGATCGAAGCTTCCTATAATTTCTGTTCTCCACGACTAATTTAAAATATTAATCTTCTTGATCAAATATTAAAGAAATCAATCACGAAGAATCATTGCTAGGAAATTGTGGTAAAAAAAATCTCGGAGGTTACGACCCCCGTCTATAAAGGAAATTCGTATAAAATTTAAATGAAAAAAAAAATACCGTGAAGAATGATTTACATCCTGTTGTGTATTCTATCCGACAATGAGAGATTGCAATTCTCCAATATTTAGCAGTGAAGTATTTGATTTTTATTCACATATATTACTTAGAATTGATAACATTCTTAAGCAAGTTTCACCAGATGTTTTCCAGAAAAAAGAATATACTTAACAACATTTGACATCACATTACATTCATTTCTTTAAATTCTCACAAGAATAATCGCACACTCCATCAAACATAATTTAAGTATAAATAGCGTGAAAAGTAAAGGAACGAAAACCTTTTAATGTAACTAGAAAACAACTTGAACACCTTAGATTTTCTATGCTCCGAGAATAACCTACTATCTTTTTTTTTTCTTTTTTTATCCCTCAACTGTGTCCTGCATGCCCATTTATAGAAAGGAAGCAAATTTCCATATTCTCACGTTTTATCTCCTCGAATGAATCTTGCATAAAAGTTTTTACAAAATAATTGCCATCTAACAGACGTAGCGTATATATGCATGCGCAAGTACATCATTAACATAGATATTTTGTATTCTTTTTTTTATTATTTATTTTATCGGAAAGTATTTTTAAATGGTTTTATTTTACTCTGAAGGGGAATTTATTTTCTTGACATAAAAAATCATTTTTTCAATGTGCTTGGTAAAAAAGATATTATAAGTATAATAATGAATCTAGATGTTCATTTAAATACACATTTATTGAAAAAAAAAAAAAAACTCTCTAAAACTATTATAGAGTACTGATCTATCTTGAACTTGGTACAGAGCTTGAAAAGATAGCGAACGAAGGAAATTCTATAACCAGTAGAAAGTTTATTTTTTTGAAAAAAAAAAAAAAAAAAAAATACTTTCAGTATGGTAGTACATGTGCAACGAAATGTATATAGATATTATTGGTTTATATGGTAAAAGATAGCAACAAAACAACCGTTGTCAAGGGATGACAATACGTATGCGAATCCTTCTGCATACGTATCATCTCATACGCCTAAACAGATGAGAAAAGTGGTCGTTGGGGGGGGGGGGGGCACCGTAATACTTACCCATCATCCATATGAATAATATAATACTATATGAAAATAAAACATGTGTGAACTATTTATAAAGTGCATTGCAATTCCAAAACAAAATTTAAACGCATATTTAAATATTTTTAATATACATAGTAATGCTCTATGAATGAATTGCTGATGAACCCATTTCGACACATTTTATAAAACGCCAAACTACTCAAGTAGCGTAAAAGAAATATCCTTATAGCGCCAAAAATAATAATCATATTAACTAACAGTTTACTGGGTCGGATTAAGCGTCTCATTTCCAATTAAAATATATCTTTGAATTGAAGTTTGAATGAAGTACAGAATCATGAAAAATCAAAGAATGTGGAAAACAGGATTACAAATATCTCGGCAACTAATAATCCGATCGACTTCGTTCTTTATGCAAAATGTGTGTTGTTTTATTGTCTTTTACGTCCACTCTTAAAATAATAATAAAAAAAAAATTAGAAAATTTTTGTATACCTTTCATCAGAACGAATTTTTCGAGAATCAGAAAAAAATAGTTCCCGATAATCGAGGTTATTGATATTAAATAAGTTTCGTTACATTCTTACTAAGTACATACAAAATTTCAAGTCTCTATCTCAATTTGTTCGGGAGATAGAGCGTTTACAGACAGACAGACACACAGACGGATGGACGGCATTTTTTTTTTTTTTCTAAAAATATGTTTTTTGGAATCTCCAATATCTGAAACGTTTAAATCCGTCAAAAAAAATTTCGATTTTCAAAATGATTGCAAGACTTACCCTATATTACGTATGATGGGTAAGTAACGAGTAGTAGAACGAAATTGATTAACAACGTTTGCATGATTCTATCTCTGCCAGTGTTGAAATAAACCGTGTCCCTTTTAAGGGTATATCCCCCTAGTAGATGACATAAAGGAATAAAAACCCAAACTTTCGATTTAAAGGTTCGCAAGTCTATTTAATAATTAACAAAGGGTAAACTCAATAATTAGACCAAGAGACGACAGCACCAGGGCTGAAACTGGTCTTTTTTTCACCCGGGGCAAGCATGGATGTTGGCGACCCCCCCCCCCCTTCCTACTCAAAATTAATTTACAAAGATAATTATTAAGTTTCAGATAGCTGGCTTATTTAAAATATATAATCATAAAATATGTTATACTGAACTACATAATCAGCTTTGTTAAATATGGATTCATTAAATTAAAATCTTGAAAACGGAATCGAAAAGAATCGAGGGAAAAAAAATCCGCTGTATACAGGCTTTTTATACTACATCATCCTTGGATTCTTCTATGCTATGGCATAGTCCAGACAGGGGCACATGCCCCCCCTCCCACAGAAAATCTCCTCATCGAGTTCAAGGCCGAAATTCCAGAATTGCTTAAAACTCGAATCGCATATTTAAACGGAATCGGTCTGCCAAGTCATATCTTGGTGGAAAGTAGCCGAAAACCCGATTTTACCTGTTGACTCGTAGATTTATCATTGTTTTTACCTGCTTCCAACACTCTTAATGTTTTCACGCCTTTGAGTATTCGAAAACACAACGGTAAACTTACGTATCAACCACTAAAATTGGGTTTATCAGATATTTTCCACTTGTCCAATTGTGTTTTAATATGTGAATCGAGTTTTAATTAATACTAGCACTTTAGCAGTGAACTCAATGAGGTGATTGTTTGTGCTGCCGCTTCGCGGTCTAAATGTTTCAGAAATTTTAAACCATAAAATGTGATTTTGGTTTTTATAGTTTTACTTATCTTTATATCATACTTACGTCTCCTCGAAGAATTTGATTTTATTCAAAAATCTGCCATAAAAATTTTATGCTAAAATATGGAGAAACTTACTGTTATTAAGTCATTTGCCAAGTTGTACAACGCACCAGATAAGGAAGATGCACTCAGAGCCCGATCAAACTCTGAAGATATAGGAAGCACAGAATCATTTCGGGGCCCCGTTTCATTCGAGAAATATTTTCTAAGTTCGACATACCTGGAAACTCATCGATGCTGCATACATTATTCCGAAGTTCAGTTTACATTTCATTAAAGAACTTTTTTTTATTTTCCCTTATATATATATATGCGCAATAATTAGATAAATAAATAAAAATATGGAAAATTGATTTTGCATATCGTAAAAAAATAAAAGTTAGATAAAAAGTTTGAATTTGGCATACATAAAATATTAATATTTTGGAATAATTATTCTCATTTTGGCAATAGTTTAAATTGCAAAGTGCAAAACCAAATTTAAAAACAAACCAAATTTTAAAAGTATTCACATTCAATGTGTAAAATAAACACAATCTTGCATTACAATTAATTCAATAAAAAATTTGGGGGCCCCTGCTTTTCCAATTTCGGGCCCCTTCAAAATTTTCTAAGGGAAGTACATGCTTCTCGTGCCTGTTCGGTAACCAGGGCCTGGATGCACTAAGTCAGTTTTGTATTAGAAAGGAAGATCCAGAGGATGGAAGAGAGAAAAGGATGGATAAAATGCTTGATGTGTGATGTACGATGTGGGTCCACGTGGTAATGGGAGTGCCGAAAGAACAGATTACATTTGTAATATTTGTAGAAAATAAACAACTAGAAGAACAACTGTGGAACAAATTGTTGAATTTAAGGACATTGTTTAATTGTAGAACAAATTGTTGAAAAAATTGTAAACAATTTTTCGAAGAATTTGATGATTTGTAAATGATGTACTACTATTTATTTATTAAATAATTGTACTTATTCTTGTAAATAATATATATATATATATATATATATATATATATATATATATATATATATATATATAACCATTAGATAATACCACAAATCAACATCAATTTCTGGAAAAGCTTGTTAATGCCAAATTATATCAAACAGAGAGTTATCAAAATTTGGAATAAAATTGTATATGTGGTATTTAGCTCGTTATCAAGGGCAATGCTAAATAGCCACATTAATTGCGATTAATTTCTGAATGGAAATATATATATATATTATTTTATTTTATTTTTTCAGTTTTAATATTTCTTATAACTTTATTCCATATTATCCGAATGGTTCATATTACCTGAAAGGTGTATTTTTAAAAAATCTAAATATTGATACGTATTTTTATTCTTCTTTAAGCTCACTAAAAATACTGTTTAGTAATAGTCAAAATTTGTAATTCATTAAATTTTAATATTATCTCAAATTTTTACTTTCTTCTAGCTTTACAAGAAGAAAATACAAGATTCGGAAAATCTTTCGACGGATTTATATGTTTTAGGGGTCAGATGAACCGAAAAACAAGTTTTTACAAAATGTCTGTCAATCAGTCTGTCTGTCTGTAAGGGACAAAAATTTTGTGGACAATCTATTATAAGAACTAAGGCAAGGAATTTCCCAAAACTTTAGATTCTGTTATACATTGATATGCTAGATCGGATTAGTTTTTGGTGTATATCGCTCAAGGTGGCTCTGCTATGCTGCATTATTTATAATTTCCACAATAGCCATATCTCAAGAACAGGTGCATGGATTTTCATAAAAGTTTAAATTTAGTTAGTACTTGATATAACATGGTGCTGATTACGTTTTGGTGCAAATCGCTCAACAGGTGGTGCTGCCATGCTGCATTATTCGTGATTATCGCAACAGCTCTACCTCAAGAACTAATGTACGGAATTTTCTAAAACTTCAGATTCAGCTAATCTCTGATATAAATTAGTGTTGTTTAGTTTTTAGTGTAAATCGTTCTACAGATGGCGCATTTTTCATGATATCGCAGTAAATGTATCTCAAGAACTAATGCATGAATTTTCATCAAACTTCATATTCAGTTAGTATCTGATAAAGAAAAAAATGATCTTGATTAATTTTTGGTGTGCATCACCCAATACGGAGCGCTGTTATACTGTATATATTTTATATATATGCGCTGTATATATTTTTTAAAGATTTTGCAATAGCTCTATCTCAAAAACTAATGCACGGGTTTTCATCAAACTTTAGATTCAATTATAAGTTGGCAGAAGTTGTTGGCTGTCTAGATTTTGGTTTAAACTACCTAAACGGTGGTGCTACTATGCTACTTTTTATTAGGAAGTATTATTAACATGCATAAGGTAGAAGAAAGTTTTGGGATTGCCACATATGACTAGTTTATGTTGACTTATAGGATACCATTTCAAAATGTAAATTATATTGTCTGATATCCGAACTTCTTAGATATGTATTATGCATGTTTAGTTATTTAGCTTTTAAAGCATGGGAATTTTTCAACATTAATTTACAAAAACACGAATTACATCTTACATGTCCATGAAAAGTCCACCAAATTATCTCTAATACATTCATCAAATGTCAAAAAGGCCGTTCTGCATATCTGATACATCTCTTTTTCCATTTCGATTCAAGAACCAACCGAAAACAGGTGTGAATTTTAGTCTAAATGAAACGACACACTCGGTTAATTAGTACGAAAAGTTTATCTCAATCTAATCACAAAAATAAAAGTAACTTCTTTGGAAAAAAATAAAAAATCTAAAACCACTGACATCCGTAATAAATCAAACTCTTATTGCATGTAAAACATTTTTTTAAAACTTGGAAAAAGGAAAAAAAGAATGAAGGGTTATATCTTACTTTAGACAGCTCTTGCCGTCTTTTTTTTCCATTCCCACGTCCTTGGTAGTGCGTGTATATCAAAGACGTTCAACTTCCTGTTATTTTCAGTCTATATATAAAAAAAAAAAGTAACTGAGATGTTTGTCTTTCTTTTTTGTTTTTTTTTTTTTTCCTTTTTGCCCTTCCTTGAGAACGTTTAAGACGATATTTAAATTTCAATTTTTGGAACAAAGTCGTATTAAACATACATAATTTAATCTTTTATAAA
Organism: Maratus speculifer; assembly: GCA_964019185.1. NCBI lineage: Eukaryota > Metazoa > Arthropoda > Arachnida > Araneae > Salticidae > Maratus > Maratus speculifer. The sequence goes on from OZ025289.1 coordinate 222,036,573, forward strand.
TTTAAAGGAGTCTGGGACACAAAAATCTACAATTCTAAAAATATTTTATGGCATTAAAATTTCTTCATTCGTTTTTCTTTTTCTTTCTTTCTTGTTCTTTTTTTTCTTTTCTTTTCTTTTTCTTTCTTTTTTTTTATTTAAAATGACGATTGAATCTTGCTTCTTTCTTTATTGGAACAGAAAATATTATATTTTTTGTTTTGGCTTGCTTTCAAAATCTAACTTTTAAGCAACGGCTGTTGCGAAGACGATTACTTGCAAAAACACGTTTTTCTTCATGATGGGGCTTTTCACCATTTCTCCTGTTTAAACTCCTATAAGTCAAGAACTGTTAAAGTTAAATGGTACAAGTCTTTTTCATATCTTTTACTTTAATTGGGATTCAGAAAATTAAATAAATATGCACATATTTACTTTTAAAAATATGATTTTTTTAAATTGCTGTCTCTCTCTCTCTTTTTAATCAATTTTTTATTTTAAATGTTTTAAAGATTTATTTAAATTAATATTTTTTTTAAATGTCGAGTCCAAATTAAAGCTTATATATTTTTGTTTATTTAAATGGAAAATTTCTACAAATTATATTTTGGGTTGTAACTGTTTCAATTTACCCCACTTCTTTAATAAATTTAAAATTTAATAAAAAAAAATGAGAGTTTTATCGTATGATTTATTTTACAAATAATATGGTAAAACCATCGCAAAATTTTTCAAAATTTTAACTTAAAAAATAGAAAATATTTTGAAATGCATCCCGGACCCCCTTAAAAACACAGTCGGCTCTCGTTAATTCGAACTCGTCGGGACCACAAGAAATGTTCGAATTATCCGAAGTTCGAATAATAGAAAATATGATATGAAAGCATACTTAATATGGTACTATTACAAAGGAATTAGTGTTGTAGTGTTTTTTTTTTTTTTTTTTTTTAATTATTTCGTCTATTATCATTAGAGTATGACTTAATATTAAATTAGAATGTATAAATACATAAACTAATTAAAAGATTAGAAACAAGCACAATGGAAGAAAAATTTAATGCGTCACTGATGGACAGACCGGGCACTAAGAAAGTGGATACCAAATGCATTGGATTATATCTGTTTGGAGCAATTTTCACAAAAATCATTGAAAGAAAGTTATTCAAATGGTCTCAAATTCATGAGAAAGAAGAGAAAAATGAAAAATCGGAATTATCGTTAATTAGAATTAAACGAAGTCAAGAGAAAGTGAGTTCGAATTAATGAAAATTTTTAACGTTATTCTGCCATTGAAAATTTCGGGACTTCATATTTAGTTCGAATTAAGCGAAGATTCGAATTATTAACGAGAGTCGAAGGTATTTGAATTAGGTTACATGGTATAATTCATTAAACTAACCCGTACCGTACTATCATTGAATACAAAATAATTAATAAAATTATATTAATTTGTAGCTGAATTCCTCTGAAAATTTACAGACTAATTCATATATAGTGTAACTTACTAAAACGGAATTTCAGATCCAAAGGACCAGAGGTAAATTTAGTTTAAAGTAGTTTTTCAATATATATTTTTAGCAATTAGAAGATGGACTATAAATGTTTGCCATTCTTTTACCGAGAACATGAAAATTTACCGATTAAGTAAAGGTTTCCCTTATGCACAAATTTTTCGCAACTATTACTATTTAAAAAATTTCAGCATAGTAACTACCCGCATAGAATGCATGGTCACAAGGACGTCACTGTGAGTCACTTTGGTCACATCACATCTGTTACCAAAATGCCACCACCCTGTGACGTCACATTGTGACTGAAATGTGACTTTCAAAAAATATTTATAACATTACAAAATTTTCTTCAAAACATGTTATTTACTTTAAAAAACATGTTTCTGGCGATTTAAATATCGTCGCTTTTGTCACAGTTCCGTCACAATGTTAATGTCAAAGTAGTCACAAATGACACACTTTTCACAAATTTTTCACACCGTGACTTCACAAAGTGGTCACAATGTGACGTCACACAAAAGCTCTAAATCGGCCATAACGATTTCACATTTTAGTCACTGTGACTTCACATCGACGATCGATGGTCACAAAGTCACAATGTGACTTCACAACGACGTTGCAATGACGTCACCATGCCTTACGGGTAGCATGTAATGCAATACAAAACTTATGCAATAAGCCTCAAATGGAGGGCCTGGCTACTGCAGGGGTACGCAAGACAATTTTCGGGCCCCTATTTAAGGCGGTTCTCCATGAACTTTCATAGGATTTTCTTTAAAGACGAACAAAATATTAAAAAATGGCCGAAAGGGAACAAAATTCTTACTTTTACAAAGATTTATAGGAGGAGGGTGCCCCTTCCGAGCGATACATGAACGTGCCGTAAAAAGGCTTAAGAATTCTTGCTTATCCCCATCTGTAAAATTTTACTATGAAATTTGTCTTATTTAATCGGAGCATTTTCTCGATTTAATAAGGCACAAATTTCTGTTTTAAAAACCGGTGACAGAACATAAACAAAATTCGTAAAAGGCTCTCGTTGCGAAGGGGTTAATAAACATTAAATAGATCATCGTGCTAATTTAAAACTTAAGATCAAAGTACTCGGACATTTAAATAATATAAATACATAACTGATAATGAACAAATCTCTGAAAATTACTTGGAAAGTCTTCCGAAAATCATGACAACTCGATAGAAGTTATTATACATTTTCATTTATTAAGCAAGTTTTGTCTTGTATTTTACAGTGTATTATTTTTAGTCTTCCGTGCATTCAACATTTTCGAACAATTATTTGAGCACTTCCTTGGAAATTCCTTTGTTTTTTCAAAATGTTAATAACTACTTTTAATAAACATTAAATAGACGTTCGCGCTAATGCAAACTGTATAAGGTCAGAATACCCGGAGATCTAAATAATAGACTTCATTTTTAATAAGTATTTTCTCAGGCATCATTTAAAATTCCTCGGTAGATTTTATAACTTCCCGAAGCACAATAGATGACGGCTACAGTGATTAAAGCATTGACCTGTCTTTAAAAGTATTTTTTCCCCCTACTGCAGATACCTGTAATCATAAGACTTGAGTTTTTTTTCTCCATCGAAGAAATCTTTGAAGATCATCTTGCATCTGTGTAAAGGTCAAAAAGAGCACAATAAAGTCTCCGAAATGAATAATAATATATCAATCCATCAATTATCGAAGAATTTGTCCGCAATTTTGTCAAGATACTGGTCAAAGCCGCTGAATAATTATGTAAAGATACATTTTTGAATAATAAATAAGATACTCATAAGACTCTAACAAGGGCACGTAAATTAAACAGAATTAATAGTTATTTAAGCTTATAGTATATAAGAGAAAATTAATGTTTGATCTCAGCGCAACATGTTTATTAATGATTAAAAATTCTTTTTTTAAATATTAGAAATCGTGGGTAAATATTGAACTCAATCTGTTCTACTTTGTTTACATGGCTTACTTACAAGTTTATTATGAAACGACCTTGATGTTATGTTTCTCTGCATACCCATACACACACTCACAAAATAATAATAATAATAAAAAAAATCATAAAATTTATTAGAGCTAATATATATAATAGGTTCCGTCTAATACGCATATCACCATAGATGTAAACAATTCTTAATGTAAACAAACTTTCAGTTCAGATGCAGGGGCAAACTTACAGATTTTTTTACTTTTTATATCATTCCGTACATTTTAATATGTTATTTGAGTTAATACCACTAAACTCTATGATTTTTCATAAAGGAAGAATAAATTTGTTTCTGAAAAAAAAAAAAAAAAAAAAAAAAAAAAAGGTATTGATGATATTACTTGTATTTTTATTACCAAATATATATATATGTCTGAATCTATGCTTTTTTAGTTATTAACCTCTAAAGCTGGAACAATACTTCCTTATTTTGTGATTTTCACATGAGTTAGTATGGTAACTTTATAAGGCACGTTTCTTTGAATAGTTTAAGAAAATTATTTCATCTGTATTATACATTCTTTAATATACATTAATTATTTACTTGAACTTTCCTTTAAATAATTTAATGATTTTTTAAAATATCTTAAGTTTTATTGCTGTAGTTTATTATTTCAGTTTATTATTTTAACAATTTTTCTGAATTGTAAGCATTCATTGTAATTTCGATTGCATTATTAAATTCAAATTACTGTTTTAAAAATATAAACAAAGCAATGTCCAGAAACAACCTGTAGTTTTAAGTTGTATGGCTTTGAGGGAGTCTACTATACATATTTATTTAGTTAACCCTTTCGGGTCTGGTGTATTACTAATAGTACATCATCTTTCAACTAACATATTTTTCCAGTATTTAGTAATTGTTTTCAAAAAGCCTCATATTCTACTTTAAAAACACCCCTTGAAAGCGGGTATTTAATTTTTTCATTAAAAGATAGCCTTACAAGTCCAGGAACACGCCTTCAAGATGGATAAAACTTCGAATGCACGTTAAGAAGAGAATTGTTTTGAATTTGCTCTCATTATTGATATTATAAATAATTAGAATTATTATTTGAAATTATTTTGGTAACATAAGTTATTATAGCTAATGCTTGATGTAATTTTTGTAATCAAAACCATTGAAAAGTTATGATTTATTAATCTTTGAATATGAGTACTATTAGTAGTACAGTGGTCTTTAAAGGAATTAATTACTAAATTATGCACATTGTATTTATCAACTTTTAGAAATAAAATTTGTAGAAATTTAAGTTGAATATATTTTTTTTTATAACAACATTTCTTATTCTTTTTGTCATACAATACTGTTATGCAATATTATTAACCTATAATTTGTTTATTAAAAAAAAAAAAAAAAAAAAAAAAAAAAAAAAAACAGTTGAAAATTAGATGAGAGCGCGCTGGCTTTCAAAAACCAAACTACTATCTCCGGGAAACGTGGTCGTCCAAGTAATTCATTCACTATAGCTATTCCTCACTAAAAAAAAAAAAAAGTTGAAATTATCATTTTACCCATTTGAGGATCGATTCCAAGACCTGATACCTTATATTAAAAAAATAGTGTGCGGAACATGGACCCACCTGTCCAGTTGCCCCATTTTTATGGGCATGAACTTTATGGGAACTAAACCCATGAAAAAAGAGAAATGAAATATTTGTATTTTTTTTTTAATTTTTAGACATTAAAATGTTATTTTGAAAATATTTGTCCGCAAGTGTTGATTTAACTAAATATATTTACATAGATTCCGACATTAATTAAACTAAACATTAGCTTTTGGGAGCTGAATTGCCAAAATCATCAGAGTCACAATGTAAAATCATGGCCCAGTTTCCCGGTGTAAACTTACTTATAATAAAACATATTTATCGGAAAATGAGAAAACGCTCGATTGAAAATTATTTCAATGTTATGCATGGAAGTATCATGCTTTTAACACTTAAAAATGGTTCCGTAACTATATCAGAAAGTTATGTATTGCTGAACAGGGTTTTTTTTTCTTTTAAGAATCGCTTTAAAAAAGATAACAAGAAATGAATCTGTGAATGCAATAACGCAATGAGAAAGAAAAACATATGTACATAAATATGTTCTCATAATTACTAGTTAACCATGAACTTTTCTACTTTCAGAGAATATAAATTTTGTCAACAGAAATGGAAACGATCATTTCCCCTTTAAATATGTTTCTGAATAACTCAAAGAATTTGCATTTTTTTTCCATTCCTGTCCAAGATGCCTGGCACCGACAATGATAACGAAAAAAAAAAAAAAAAAAAGACATTACAGACTACTTAACATTCAATGAATATTATCTCAAAATGTTAACGGGTGTGAAATGAAGTATTAAAAACAGAGAGAAAAATTCGCAAAACATTAAATATATTTCAAATGTTGCAATTTTTCTAGCTTCCAGTTTTACGTTAAACATTTATTTTCTGAAATAAATTGCATTGATATGATGCAAGTAGTACATGTTCACGCCTAATGAATCAGAATTATACAATTCATTTAAATATAGATTACTCCTGTTATAAATTTTGTCAATACTGCGGTAGCGAAAAAAAGTCTATAAATAAAATACTCATTAATTTTTCATATATATTTATTTTTTTAGCAATATCTTCTACTTTAACGCCACTTGCGCGGAGACATCCGTTCTAATAATGTTGATTCTACGGGTAAAGGTTTTTTAAATGTCTTGTTTGCATTTCTGTGTTTTTTATTTTTTTATTTTTTTAATTTTTAATTTTATTTATTTATTTATTTCTTTATTTGTGTGTGTGTTGAATAGCTGACGCCGATATCTACAATGGCCATTTTTCATTATTTCGATTTTATTCGCTGTATACTTTCATATTTGAAACAAGTTCCAAAAATGAAAGTATCCATAAAAGAATAAATAACATTTTTAATGACTTTTTTTTTTTTTTTTTTTTTTTTTTTTGGATAGTTGGTTCCGAAAATTAAAGTATTCTCATTAAAAGATAAAATAAATAATAATAAAAAAATATCTGTAAAGAAAATCAGAAAATAAAAAAGAGCATTTGGTGTACAACGATTATCATATTTTGTACTGAAGAGACAGGCACATTTTCTACAACTGGTAACGATTTTCTTTTATATTCTTCATCCAAAAGCGAATTTCGACCTCTTCTAAATTCTGTAAATCATCTAAATACAGGAGTACGAAATGGCACTTCATTTCGATATGTTCAATGTAGATATTATTCTTGATTTAGCCCGTCTTAAAATCATAGAAAATCATAGCTCGATAATGCTCTCACTTTTAACTCTGTAACAAGATGACTGCCTTCCTTAAATTATAGAATCTATAGGTGGTGCTATTGCCACTTTCGGCAAAATATCCTGAGATATTTTGCCTTCCTTTCTAAAAACATGAAGTGAAGTAATTTAGTTTGATGAGAGTACGATTTGGATGTGTGTTCGGAATGCATCTCCCTTAGAGATGTTCTTTGTGCTAAAGTATTTTTTTATGCATGTTCAATTGATTGTTTTGCGCTTCGTCATGCGATTTGTATATAGGGTAGATGTGCCAGTAATGGGCCACCTTAAGGAATTTCTCTAAAAAATAATTTTTTATTAATAGTTATAATTATTGTATTCCAATTTTTTTCATATTAGATTAATCTTTCAACAATATTTAACTAATCCCACAGTTACATTTCCCAATAGAAATAAAAATTTCATTTTAAATAATAGAAATATGTTTAAACACCCAAATGCCCAGTAATGGGCCACCTATCTTCCAGTAATGGACCGCCTATGTTCCAGTAATGGGCCACCCTACAAAAAATAACAGATAATTATTTTTAGGTGCGTTCGTAATTATGTAAATAGGTAGCACCTATAATTGTTGTTCAGTCCGTCTGTCTGTCCATCTATCTGTCCGTTTGTCTGACAGTCTGTCTATCTGTCCGTTTGTCTGTCCGTCTGTCTGTCCGCATATAACAACGGAAAACTATCCAACCGAATCGTTTGAAATTTAAAATACATAATTTTTACATAATTTTGTCGAGTCATTTCAAATTTTATGAAAATCGGATGGATAGATCAATTACAGGGACATTCAAAATGATTCCGTTACATTACGGTCAATAGGGAAAAAAGTTTTAAATGCATTTTAATCGTTTGAAATTTAAAACATATAATTATTGCGTAATTTTGTCGAGTCATTTCAAATGTTATGAAAATCAGATGCATAGATCAATTACAGGAACAATCAAAAGGATTCCGTTACATTACGATCAATGGGAAAGAAGTTTCAAATGCATTTTAATGATGTTACACTCATTCGAACATAATAGAATTGGCATGAATCTATGAAATATATACTAAAATATGCATTCTGTACTATCTGTGACGCAAAGAATTTTTATTATTAAATTACAGGGCTACACAAAAGTATTCCACTATATAATGCTATACGGGGAAACATGGTTTGGTACGTGTTTTAATTATATTCAACTATTTCACATTTTATGAATAAGGTATACGTTGCTGAGGTGTAATAAGAATTACTATTCCTGTATATTTACAGAATTTCAACCAATATACTGTATCCGAAGTACTATTTACTATAAAAGCAAGATCTGAATATTTTTAAAACTTCGTTATCGTACGAACGCACCTCATTTGCTACGTTCACGTGCAATTTCCAACTTGTTCTTTTTATGCCTGCGTAAGTCGCATCTTCTTCTTCCTCAGAATCCACATTATCCTCTTGTATACAAAATTCGGCCTTTTTGAAGCAATTGTAAATTGTTTTTTCTTCAATTACCCCCATTGATCCCGTTCTTATATGTATAACTAACTATTCAATTAACACTGTTTTGAGAAGGATGTTGAAAGGTGTGTGAAAGGATGGGGTTGATGAATTTGTTGGACTTAAGGAACAAGAAAATTCAAGCAGAGGAGTAATATAAAAAAAACTCAGCACTGAACGATAAATTAGGAATAAGAGATGGAAATTTGATTTCATGTGATTTCGAAGTATTTTTTTACAACTGAATAAAGAACATTTTATGAAAATATTCGTTATATGGAGATATATATTTCGCTATATAGAGACTGTTTTTAATGTAATCATGGGAAAAGGGGAACATTCCTACTAAAAATTCGTTATATAGAGAAATTCGATGTATGGAGTTTCGTTATAGAGAGACTTGACTGTATTTATAAAGAAATTGTCTTTATTAAATTCTAGTAAGTAAAATTTAAGTATTAAATTTGTTTATTTAGTTTTCAGTTAAATCAAAATATTTTATCACTACTGAAATTACACTTTTAGTATTGGTCACTTGGGTGGCCCATTACTGGCAAATCACGAAATAAACAATCCAGTAATGGACCACCCCTCCTAAAATCTTAAAAATAAATAAAATTTTGTAAATGGCCATTTGTATATTAAATTCAATGTTTTATATTGCTAACCAAACAAAAACATTCAATTTTTACGGAAAAATAAAAAAGATATAAAACTAAGTAAGTAAAGTCTGCTCTTAGCATGTTCATTAAGATTTTCAGTGAAAAACAGAAAAACTGTGAAACTTTATTTTCTGCTTCCTAATTGTTTTGACGAAAAGTGTAAAAAATTAATCCAGCTTATAAAGCATCCAAGGTAGAGTTCAGAAAAAAATAATAAAAGCTTAACTATTATTTACTATTTTTTATAAACCAAAAAGTGCGAGGTGGCCCATTACTGGAAGGTGGCCCATTACTGGCACATCTACCCTAGTGTGTTTTGTGCTGTGTCGTCTACAATAAAAATGTGACTGTAACATCTCTGTTCTATATTTTAAGTAACCGAACGCATCCCACAACTCTATTTTTCCTATTTTCTGTTCTTTTTAATTTTATTCTACGACAAATAAATTTCAGTTGATTAAAAGAGTTAATATTTGAATATCTGACCAATATTTATTTATTTATTTTATTTTATTTTTGGTACATATCGTCTGCCCCTGTCTCAAAAATTTTAGTATTACTCTCGAATATTTGGAAGGACATGTAATTTTTATATATTAATGACGTTCACTATAAAATGTTCGCTATTGAAAATGGAATTTGTCGTTTTCATAGTTTGTTTAAAAGCACAAACAAAAGAATTCCTTTACGTTATAATCTATGGAATCGTTTGTGATGTATTTTCTACAAACTTCTTAGATATCTCAATTCTTTATATAATAAAATAAAATTTCTTAATAATATTCTCAGTGTTAGAAAGTTTGCGTCATGCATGATTTTTTGTTCTTCATTATTACAACATAAGTTTGATACAGTACATGCACGAACGAAAGAAAATATCATATCAAAATATGTATGAATAATTAAGAACCAGGGTAATAAATGAAATGATAATGTGATGATGATGATTTAAGAACATAACTAAAATATTTCGGTATTAACCCACTTTCCACCGTCCACGTTTTAGTAAAACCCAGGATAATAAATGAAATGATGATGTTGATGAGGATGACATAAGCACATAACTAAAATATTTCGGTATTAATTCGCTTTCCACTTTCCACGTTTTAGTAAAACCCAAGATAATAAATGAAATGATGATATTGATGATGATGATGACTTAAAAACATAACTATAATATTTCGGTTTTAACCCACTTTCTAGTGTCCACGTTTTAGTAAGACCCAGGATAATAAAGGAAATGGTGATGCTAATGATGATGACATAAGCACATAACTGAAATATTTCGGTATTAACTTTTTACAAGCCAAATTCAGATACAGGGATATTTTAAACTATTTTTTAGCACATTATGCCTTCTAACGCTTAAAGGATATTAGTCATTAATATGGTGGAAAATTTGTTTTATAGTAATTTTAAGAATGTTCTTAATTGGGAACATTGGTCACTTCCGCACTGAAAAAAATAAATTCTCAAAAATAAGTAAAAGTACTCAATTTTAAGTACTTCACATACTCGAAATAGCTCCCTTCCAAAAGTACTCAAAACTGAGAAACACATGTACTCATTTTTGATTCCATGGTTGTGTTCAAATATAAATCGCTATGACCTTCCCCCTGAACTTACAAATTAAAATAAAAATATACGGGTATTTATTTCTTGTTTAAAATTATTAGCAACAAACATTTAATTAATTATTTATTTATTAAGAAAAATAGCAAAATTATTAGCAAAATAACCCAAATCGAATATTTTTATGACAAGAGCATTATTTGTAAGCTCTTTTAAATTATTTAAAAATACTGTGCATAATTTAATATTTGCATTAATAAGCATCTTTTATGCTGCCTTGAATGAAATAAACCAATAATTATCGTTTGTTTGGATGTGATAACAAATGATGTTTCAAAATTGAGAAAGCAATGCGTTTATTTTTTATCCAGACATACTCAATTCGATATAAGTACATCGACTTACTAATTTTTGAGTACTTAATTTGTTTTCATTGCGGTGGTCGTTGGTCATTTTTATGATTTTCTGTACATTTCCCCATTAATGATAGGAATGTAACTTATTTTTCAAAAAATCAAATCATCTTTTTACTATTTCTGCTAGTTTTTTCAAGTGAATTTTGATGAAATTTTATTTTTACTAAACTTTTAATTTTATGTTTCTAATTTTGAACATAGGCCTATGAAAGGTTAAGCCACTTTCCACAATCCATATTTTAGTAAGATCCAAGATAATAAATGAAATGATGATGTTGATGAGGATGACATAGGCACATAACTAAAATATTTCGGTATTAACCCACTTTCCACTGTCCACGTTTTACAGTTGATTAATCCAACAAAAATATCTTATTTGTTCATTTTTTTTTATATAACGAAAAATTCCTTTCAGGTGGATAAAGGCATGAAGACTCCTTTGGAAAAGCCTGTGAATTCACAGCAAGAATTCCACTCCTACTCGGAGCTCTCGCTGGGAGATTCTCAACTCAGATAAAGAAAACAGGATAAAGATTTTCGGATCTGAGGACGGGAAGCAACAGGAAGGATGATATTTTTGTTTTTCTGCATGTCCTTAGCGATCGGAGGAGGGAGCTCCCGTAGGTTTTGCTATAGAAGACACCATATTCATTAGTTACGGCCCTTTTAAGATTAAAAGCCCGAAAATATCTGCTTGGAGGGTATGTGGATGGGAAAGATTAGTAATGGTAGGTAAAAATTGTACGGAATCACTCATGCATACTTTGAATATGAAATGTTTAATGCACAAAACCTATTTCTCTTTGAGCTCCTCTCCAACGTCGAAATTCACATATTTTTTGAATGAAGCTAATATAGTCGAACAAAATGTGAAGTTTTCAATGTATGTAATGAAAATATTTGTGCTATTTTCCCTACAGGTATAAAAGTCTTAGATGGTTTTATAAAAGCTGTTATTTTAAAAATATTCCTTTTAAATCTTTTCTTTTTCTTTTCTTTTGAATGTAAAATTTTATTTCTTTTTACTGAAGACAATCAGCTTTTAGAAATATTTGTATAACTTACTTCAGATATTTATGGGAACTCGACAATATATTGACATGGGTTTTTCAAGGGGGCTATACAGATATATAACGTTATCACTCTAGGTGGGAGGAGGAGTCTGCCGCTTAATATCATAACATATCTCTAGGAGGAGGGGGATTTGTCTTTTGACAGCTTGATAGCTTTGATATATTTGATATCGTTTTTGAACTAATCAAAGTTTTCTTTTTTCAGTAACATTTTATGTGTATCAAATAGTCTGTTAACTTTTTTTTTCTTCCCATGTTATCTATTTTTATGAAAATCTGTTTGTAAGTTATTTGAAAAACCATTAAATGATTGTAAAATCACTTATTCCAAAAAATGGAATATCCCAATTTACGGTATCCTAATCATTCTGTCTTATATGAGTATAATGTGTTGTTAGAGAAATTAGATTTGAAATTATACTTGTTGTTTTTATGAGTAAAAAAATCGGGAAGAAGTTTGGTCACTTATTTCAATCCTTTGAGGGGAAGTTCAAGATGACAACATTATTGTTCAATGCACTATGTAAGAAAAAAGCTATAATTAAATATTTTTAAATAGTAAATATTTCTTTAATGTATTTTTAATATAAAGTTATATAAGGCATATTGATGATATTTTATTGACTTCTCTGCATTTTGCTAGCAAAATATGCTAATAATATACGTATATCATAGAGAAAGTCTAAAAAGAAAAAAACACAATAATAAAAAATGATTTTATTAGTGTGTGTGTGTGGTGGTGAGTGGGGGAATTGGGTAATGACAACAATGATGTCGTAATAAGGGAGAATTGTTAAAATTACCAAAAAAATTTAACCTTCTACAAGCACAGTCCGAAACTTTTAGGAAAGCAAAGGCAAACTCTTTACATCAATAGTATAATAGTTTTTTAAAAATGTGCAATCTAAGTTGATTATTAGGCATTAAAGATCGTACTATTAACAGTATTTGAAGCAATTTATACATATAATGATACTATATAGTTTTATTTCGAGTGAAAAGACGTCAAAAGTTTTGATTTTAGAGAAGTAATGAACAATTAATCTCTTTGTTAACGAAAGTATCAAAGTTTTTTCTTATGTTCTTGTAATGCTTTCACTGTAACCGAAGTTCTCTCTTCACAACATAACTTCTTCTGTTCACAATGAATCTATCTTTTGTTTCTATCACTGAATGGGGTTAATGATCCTGATTTAGTTAGCTTTATGTTCAGTGTTTGTTCAGCATTACTTATTACTGCCATTTGTGACAATCATACTTGCACATTGCTTAACATTATTTTATTGTTTTTAATTCAGAATATAATTTGTTGCATCTACAAATTTCTAGCTCTATAGTTTTAAAAAAAAAGCTTTATTTTATTGTTTCTAATTCAGAATAAAATGTTTTCTATCTACATTTTTCTAGCTTAAAACTTTCATTATTTTATTAATATTGAGTTTAGAAAAAATGAGTCGGAGAAAAAAAAAAAAAATGCTCCGTTATATATATATATATATTTAATTAGTATTTGAACATAGTTATTTACACACTTGCAACTTGAACAAAAATCATACATAATAATTCAAATAAAAGTACAACGAAAAATTATACTGTTATACATGTAGAAGAGTAGTATTTGCAATCTATAATGAAAGATTTAGTTTTAAGTATTATTAATAAAGTATAGTAACCACTCAAAATAAGTATTTTTCCTCGCTTTTTTTTAAAAGGATTTGGAAATTCAATAATTGCTAATTTCAAAATGGGCATTGATTTAAATTAATAATCTGCTTTAATAAAACTATTATTAGCACATTAATGTATTATCTGCATTTAAGCAGATAATACATTATCTGCGCAATTTCATTAAGAAAAAAATGCAAATGTAAACATCCAAAATTTAGTTTCAATAGGAAACTTAGATGCACAATTTAAAATCAATTCTAGAGTAAATAAGAAGAAACTTTGAAACAAATACAGATGTAATTTTTTTGTCTTATTTTAAACCATATAAAAAGCAAGTACGGATTAAATTTCATTTTAAAAGTAAAGTTAGTAAAAATTTTAAAAAATGAAATTTAATTTCCCAATAAATCGATTGTTTATCAATATATCGATTTTAAAGCCCCATACTAACAGAAAATCAATTACGAGATATTTTCGATGGTTAATGTAATGCAATGAAAATAATTTCAGATGCAGCGAATGCGATTTATAAATAAATAATATATTCATTATTAAATTAAAATGTAATTTATTCTCTTCATTTAAAGCATACAGCATTTTCTATTGTACGCTTTTATTACCCTAGTGGTTTTATTATAAATCATTCAAAGTGTGGGAAGTGGTTTATAATTATGTAGACTGATCCACTTAACTACCAGTATGAATGTAAAGAGACATAAAAGAAAGCGCTATCCAACTCGAAACGGCATTCTTATTTCCAATCCAGTCAAAACGAAAAATTGCTGCCAACGGTTGGTTATTAAAAAACAAAAAGAATAAAAACATGGAAGCAATATCGGATGGCAGAAATCACCATCACTATTGTCCTGTATCGCGGGAAATAGGAAGGAAGAAGACCTGCGATAGCAACTTCCCCTCATTTAATAAGTGAGGACATCGGCATAAAAGGTCAGATTTGAAATAACGAGCCAATACGACATAGGTTTCTACCCGCCATTGTTAAACGTCTGATTAAGCTATTTGGGAGAGTGGGAATTTATCGTCTGACTGACCATGTTTGCAGAAGAATAGATCCGCCGCTTATTACAGCGCCGTAAATTATCATTTTAAAGAAGTGACCGATATACAGATGAGCTTACCATGGATATTAATGAATGTTTATTGGAACGCTTTGTCATGCAATGATGATCCAATCTTTTATAGAACTTTTGTAGTAGTCTGCGACGGTTTTTGTCTTTAATAAAGTCTTGAGAATTTATTGAAAATGCCGTTAGGAGACGAACCAGCTTTTAATTATATGTTTCTCACGAGAATGATATTTTTCTGACGCCTCAGGATCAGTAATTTTCTATGAGAACTGCTGTGTTTAATTTGTAGGGAGATTAACAGTATGCATTTCTAGTATCGAAATCTTTATTTTGATAAATATGGTTTATTAAATGTATTCTAAATTTGTTTGAATGCTTTATGTATTGGTATAAAATTTGAGTTAATTCAAATTAGCGATAAACTATAACTAAAAGCTGTTCTTCCAACAAAAACTTATAATAAAACACAGTACTTATTTGAATTTTAAGTATTATATAAGTACATACATAATGATTATTATTCCATAATATCTAATTAATTTTTCATGTAATCATTAATTATTTAATTATCTTTTTTACAACATTAAAATCAAACATTGCAACAATTAAGATAAATTTCAAAAAATTTGTATTGATGAAGATTTTGTATATGGATAAATGTCAAATATTTTTTGCATTAAAAATAAATTAAAAAAATTAGAACTTTTTTGAACAAAATTTATTTTAATCAGAATTTAAAGGAAAAAAAATCAACATAACATTTTTTGTTATATTTTTAAACAGATGCAAGTAACAGTTCTATAAAGTGTAAACCTTAAAAAACTTTTTTTTTTTTAGTTGAATGTTTGTTTATACAGGGTCTCATAATTTAAAAAGTACAAGAAGTACGAGTTTCCTCTCTAAAATTTAAGGACTACAACATGACTGTAAAATGGGGCTTGTATACATGCGAGATAATTGTTCTAGCTCTTTTAAAAATCTATCTAGTATTATTCCGATAACATTTTTCCTCGAAAATTCTTAAATAACAGAGTTTTATAATATAATTTAAAAGAAACATATTTTGTGTAAGTTCAAAAGCAGAGTTCGTGTATATTTTAACATACACAATATAAAATTCAAAGTTTGCGAATTCATTTACATATATCTATGCGGTTGTTACTGTCATTTTTACAGATGAACTTTTCAAAAAATGCATATAGACGGATGTAATGGATTGTGAATCCAGAGAAAAGACATTAAGTTCTTTAGAACTACATTAACCCGTTAACGCCCAAGTTATTTTAAAGTTTGAACTCGGTGACATTTTTCAGTGAATATTTAGGACGTTAATAAAAATTTCCGAGCTTTTGTCATAAAATCAAACGAATGATAATTTTTAAATACATCATAAAATAGGAGTTGATGTAATGTGTTTTGAGAGAAATAATCTGTACTCATCTGGCGTTTAAAAACGTTCTACAAAAACGGAGAGCAGAAAAAATTATTCCTTCTTCTCTCATAATGGTTAAAAGAAGAGATATTAATGAATTCTAGAATTTTATAGAAGACATTGCATTCAACTTCAAAGATGAAAAAAATCGCGTTGTTTATGTCTCAACAGTAAGACGAAAAGTCTAGTTCAGCTATAATCAACCTTTTTTTTTTTTTCTCACGGGCCGCAAACATAAGTTTTTGACTTTAAACGGGCCGCAACACACTTATAAACAAGCCCCAAAGAACAATTTAAATAACATAAATAGTTATAATAATGCAATGTAACAAAGGGGTACTACTCTGTTATCCCGTCGACCAACTTCGTCAAACTATACAAATCGCCAAACTAATAGCCAAATTATACATATTGACATAATTTTTATTTCAAATAACGAAAAAAACAAATAATTAGTAGAATATTAATAAATATATTAATAAAAAGTCGAAATAAAAATCACTTAATGATATTTTAAACACGCGAATCTATTTAATGTCATTGAATGTGACATTCACGATCATCCATTGTTGGCATTTAATCTCATAATTTGGCGATAAATTTTTGGTCGACGGGATAACCTAGTAGTACCAACAAAGGTAATAATATCACTAAGATTGGACGTTTCTCGTGCAAGAAATAATACCAAATAATAATAATAATAATAATAACACCTATCTATCCAAAAAATAAAATTCGTAGTAGATTTCTATTGCAAATGCTGTAGAAATATGCCTTAAAGTTTGCTGGTTGAGAGTAGCGTTGCAAAATGTTTTCGTTGCCAATTTTTTCCACGATAAAAGTTCAACCCCTAAAAGTAACATTAACTAAATTATATATATAAAATCCCTCCGTGTTTCCGGGGTCAACCCATCCACGAAAAAAAGAAAATATTGCGACCAATGACAAATTCCAATGTGAAAAGTTACCTCCGATTTTAAAGGCTATCTATTTTCTGTCCAATGAAAACGTTCCATAGTCGTAGTGGAGCGCTCTCATTGGTCAGATTTACAGTGGGAGCTGTAAATGACGTCACTACATTTTACTTTGCTTTGAAATCTTTTCCCGATTTCAAACACAAAATTCACACTGTTAAAAATTTGACTCATTTGCTGCAGCAGCACTCCATCGCTTTTATAGAAAACGGTTACTTTACTGTGTTATAGAGCATTCTCATTGGTTATAAAAGAGACATTCTATAAAAGCTGTGGAGTGATGCTGCAGCAAATGGGTCAAATTTTTAACAGTGCTCTGTTAAAAATTTGACTTTGTTGCTGCATCGTCACTCCCCAGCTTTTATCGAATACACTGTTAAAATTTTGACCGATTTGCTGCAGCGTCACTCCACAGCTTTTATAGATTATATCTTTTATGACCAATGAGAATGCTCCATAACACAGTAAAGTAACCGTTTTCTATAAAAGCGTTGGAGTGATGCTGCAGCAAATGAGTCAAATTTTTAATAGTGTGTTCCTATTTTGACCCATGAGAATGCTCCATAATACGGTAAAGTAATAATTTTCTATAAAAGCTGTATAATGACGATGCAGCAAAACGGTCAAATTTTTAACAGTGTTTAATTACAACTTTTTATTTAAGGAAAGTGAAGGTGCGTTTTAAATGCAATATTGTTATAATTTTTATATTCGAGTTGCTTTTACTTTTTTAAATTTTTAAATTTTTATTTATTTATTTATTTATTTTTTACAGTCGTAAATGACTCCATTGTCACATAACGAATCACGATTGTTTACTGTTTATTGTTGACATTTGTTTTCGATCTTATAAAGTATTTTCTTTTAAGCATTAGTTAATGGTGTAAAACAGTTAATTCACAAATGTTTTAAAATAGCATTATTAGTGCATATTAATTTGCATGTTTTTTGTGAAATAGTTACTGTAATTTTGTGATTGAAATTCATTAGCTGCATATTCTATGCCATTATTTTACTCATTCAATTTATAATTTGGATACCCTCTCATATTCGTCTGGAAATGGCCAAAATGGGAAAAAATTTTATACATGCTGGAGATTTTTATTATTTTCTCTCAGTATTTTTAAATATATTTTGGCTGTAGTTTCACAGTGTATTAATTTATAATAGATTTTTTGCCTTACTTTATTCTTTTTAAATTTATGTATTTACCATTTTTCATTACAATCCCTCCCCATCCACCAGGTAGTTTTGTTATAGTTTTGAATGCAAATTTCTATTGAATTTTTTTTTTTTTTTTTTTTTTTTTTTTTTTTTAGATTTTCCCCCATGTTTAATCTTTGTATTTTTCAAAATTGTTTAAGCCTAAAGTGGCTATGATTGACCACAGTTGTTGTAATGTTTTATCATCCTTTTAAAAATGCAAACACGTCATTTTGACGGGCTGTTATCTAGTTATATAATAAGGATGAAATGTAATTATAACAGTTCCCAAGGAGATTTTCTCCAATAAATTCATATTTTGCTCAATAAAACAAATTTAGTTCTAAAAATATATCGTGCAAACATAATATGGAATAATGTTTGATTATTGTTAAAAATGAAGAACTGCTATAGGTCACTGTTAGGACAAATAGGACTTAGATGCAAAAAGAATTTTTGACTAAGGAAACGGCTTTTGGTATAGCTTTAAGTTAGCTATAGATAACAGATTTTATCTTCCCATGAAAATATATAAAACAACACCGAAGATCGTAAGTACTTTTTTTATACACATCTTAATTAATTGCATAAATACGGATTAATAATTATGTGTATCGGCCCGTAGGTTGAGTATGGCTGATCTAGATCATATATATTCCCAGTGGAATGGAAGTGTGGATATTGGTTGCACGTACGTTCACAAAAGAATCAGTAAAACCTATTAATTGAATTTTTGGAGACAAAATGAAACTGTCTATTTGTAGAATGCTGGGTGTAAACGGATTATATTAAAAGTAGCCGCCCATGGCGACCAGTTTGGTCTCCCTTGAATGTATACTAACAAGGAAGGTCTCCATTGGAGGCATACTCAGAATTTTTTGAAAAAAATACGAATTAAACTACTCATGTAGGTAATAAAGGATCAGTGAAAATTAGCGGCGGAATTACATTATTAAATATGTAAAAAAAATAAAATAGTTTGGAATAATTGGCGTGAAAAGCTGAAAGCGACGCGGGATTTGGCGAGCAGTGCATTTCCTCGCCAAAAGCAGACGATTTTAACGAATCTGAAAATTGATTTTAATTGATTTCACTGTTAAAAATCTGCAGCATTTACTACAACGTCACTCCACTACTTTTATAGAATATCTCTCTTCTGACCAATGAGAATGCTCCATAGCTCGGTGAATTGACCGTGTCATACACTGTTAAAAATCTGCTGCATTTTGTTGCAACGCACTCCACCGCTTGTATATAATATCTCTATTCCAACCAATGAGAAAGCTCCATTTCACGACCAAGTAACTGTTTTCTATACAAGCAAAGAAGTGCGTTGCAACAAAATGCGGCAGATTTTTAACAGTGTATTTTTCAATTTGGAACAATTTTAATCAATTTAAATTGTGTTTTAAATGATAAAATATATTAATTTCATTTTGTTATAAGTACATATAAACGTATATGACAAAATTACACTTAAAGTAAAGTAAAAATGCAAAATTAAAATTACTTAAACTAAACCTTTTTAAATAAATTGAACATAGAAAGTTTTTTCTTTAAAAAGTATTCGAAGCATAAAAGCGTATTTTTCAAAATTTCGTTTTTTCGCCAACCGGCGATAAATCGCCAAATAAACGAATTTTTTATTATTTTTTTACGGACGTTATAATGAAGTTCCGCCGAAATTTTTTTTATAAACATATATAACTATATGAGAAGAACATTCTGTAATTTTTTCAGATTTTTCTGAGTATGCCCGTATGGAGACCTTCCTTCTAAGCATTGAGTCATATTGCTTTTATTCATGTATTTTTTAATTTCTTAATTTTTGCCAAATTAGAAGATTCTGCTAGAGAAATAAATACAGGTGTCATATATGCACCACACTGGCGCGACTGCAACAAAATGGCAATTATTAGTGCCTCACATGTTAACCCGGCTATTGTTATTTATTTATTAATTAACAATTTTTTTTTATTTTTTTAAATGATATAAATTGATTTATTCTATAATAATTAACTAAACTTTTTTAAAATTTTTATTTCCCTTTTAAAATAATAGAAATTAGTTTAAAAATATGTATGTAACTGGTATTTGAAAACGACGTTTTCGTCAAACTGGCATCAGAAAAATAACGCACCAATGTGGTGCATATATGACATCTAAACTGAAAAATCAAGAACTCGGTATTTTTATGCTCGCTTGGTGCAGATAATAAATCGCCAAACATTGAACCCGTGGTATTTTTTCGTATTTCATTAATTATTTAAAATATAATAATATAATCCTTTCACTCATTCCATTTATAGTACATAACTAGAACTTGAAACTGAAAAGTTTAAAATTGATTACTTTCATTTATTTTTATTCATTTTTTTGAGTAAAAAGAACAGAAAAAAATAAAAATAATGATATTTTGAAGCTTCATAATTGCAGCGAAGAAACAAAACATAAATAAACCATATTACTAAGCCTAAATCTTACCAAAGTACTTTTGCACAGTAACCCATACGATGTGTTTCATTTAGATGTTGCCATTAAACAATTAACAAATAATCGGGATTTTTGTGCCACATACGTTAGCGTAATATATATATATATATATATATATATATATATATATATAAGATTCACAACTGTAGGAAAACTTTTAATGCCTTTATGGAGGACTATAGTGAAGGATATATGGCGTCATTTGTGCTATACCATCTATGTATTTTTTAAAAGATGTTCTTTTTCTAGATCAACATGATGGCTTATACTCTGTTCTAGCATATACTTTTAGAATATAGCGCATAATCTCTGCCTATAGTACATACCTTCTTGCTATTTTTCGACGTACACGACTGATTTACATGATAATTATTGCGGAAATGAAATATTAAAAGCATATTCCACAGTAGGTTACTAGAACATTTTGAAATTTTAATTGTATTTAATTCTTTGAGTCTAAATGTATTTAATCGATCTAAACTAAATCTATTTTTACGACACTTGTAACAGATAAAATCCATTTTTAATTTCATTAAAGTTGCAAATCATAAAGGACAAAGATCGACAAGACTATAAAAATGATCCCCTAAGACATTCATGTTAACATAAATGTGTAACATAAAACTATTATTTGTTATTAGCAATTAAAAAACAAAACGCAAAATATAATTTAAATACATATATAATAAGAATTGAAAAGGATTTAATATGAATTGATACTGCAATAAAGTAATTTTTTGTTAATAGGACAGAAGTGCAATATAGTTATTAATATTACATAAATATGTTTTATACAGATTTTTAAAAATATAAAATGTAATAAAAATGAGAATTTTCCCCCAAGTATGAGCAAACTATAAGATATCAATTTTATTTAATGCTTTATAAATTCTTATATCCCAAGCATAAACATAAATGGAAATCAAAATGCTAAATTTATTCACCCACTGAAGAAGAAACAAGTTTGGAATCATAACAGATTTGTTTAACAATTGCAGAAATCATTAAATAGAAATAATAAACAATTAAAAAATTATCTAAATATATAGATGTGTGTGTGTTTCTTTTATTTTATTTGTTTACTTATTTGTTTTTAAAAAATTTCTATGTTCATCAACCAAAGATATTTCTTTAATAGTTTTATTCAAAATATCCTAATGAGAGAAAAAAAAAGGGGGGGAAAGATGATAACATTAAATATATATAATTGGCGAAATAAAAGATGGAACTATTAAATAATAGTTAGATTTTTTTTTAAATTTAGTACATAGTAAGGAAGGTTGGGGGAGAGGTATGAAGGTGAAACATCATATATAATGTTGTGGAATCTTTATCATCTCTTCATATGTCATATGGATACTACAATCATTTTGTACTGATATTCATAAATGAGAAAATCTCTGTATTTATGTCTCGTCAATAATGTCTCGTCAAGTGTCAAGCTACTGACGACATTGATATTTTATACAGAGATATATCCACCCCGGAAAGAAAATGTAAGTTCGCTTGCATACTTCATTTACTTTAGTTCGTTTATTTTATTATTTCACTGAAATGTATAATTTTCAACAAATTTCGTTACTATATTTGAAATTATCCTTGTTTGTTTAAAATAATCTTTTTATTTAAGGGTGTTCTTAAGTCAAAAAGGGCAACATTGTGACATAAGTTTTAATTTATTTTTGTTCGGAAATGCATGAAACTAGCAAGTGTTATTTCCGGTTTCCCTTTTTTTTTTTTTTACAAACACAACAGATATTTCAGAAAATAGTGTCAAATTGGGCGTTTTGAATTAGTTTTTCACGTGAGAAAAGAAAAACCAGTTCAAACTTGGATGAAAATCACATTTTGATGCAAAAATAAAAAAAAGCTTATAATTCAATAGGTAATTTATTGATCAAAAAATAAAAAACTGAGTAAAATTATTCCTTCCATGGTCAGACATTGCAATTTTATATCTTTCCGTTAAAAAATAAATTTGTGAATGTGTCAAAATGTTTTCTGCTTGTTGAACAGAGCAGGTGAGAACACCCTGGACTGTTCTCAACTGCTCTGCTCAACAAGCGCATAACGTTTAACACATTCACAACTTCGTTTTTTAAATATAGGAAAGATATAAAGCTGGAAGGCCTGAAAACAAAAGCGTTTTCGAATCGAGTTGAGTTTTCCGTTTTATGATAATTAAATTACCTACCAAGTTATAAACTATTTCTAAATGATCATGCATTTTTTCCCCTTTGGTTGACTGTCTTTTCTGCTTTCGCCGAAAAATGCGGTTTAAATTGCCAACTTTGACGGTTCGTTCTGAATATCTATTGCTTTTGAAAAAAAAAAAAAAAAAAAATGAGTACGGTTAGATAATTCCATATATCATTGACATAAATATATGTCAATAAAAAGACGAATATTTAAATAATTTCTACTTACTATATTCAGCTGAAGAAAATTTTTAGTTTTGTGTAAGAGAGGGGGGAGTATTTTCTAAACATTGTTAAAAACCAAATAAATAATCCCATCCTATTCCAAAGATTATTGAAATGTAATGAAATATAAATGTATTTAAACTTTTCGCTACTCTTGTCAATGAATTGTATTATAACAAACAGCAGTTATTTAATGTGGCATTGTTTAAAGTTGTTTAATCACATAATGACAAATATACATAACGGGTACAGTATAAAACAATTTGTCAATGAACAATTATTATGACGTTGATGCCCTATTAATAAATAAAACATACAATTAACTTTTTGATGCAGGATGCAAATGCAAACACACTGTACACAATGTTAGCTATTATTACCAGGGTTGCGGAGTTGAGCCTACTCAAAGTCAAAAGAGTCGGAGTCTCGGAGTTGATAAAGAACAAGCCGACTCTGACTCCTATTCTAGTTTTTTTTGTTATTAAACTTAAAGAAAAATTAAATCAAATATATGCAATTTTAAAATTTAAATCAATAAAATGAATTATTGCTATTATTTTTGGATTATACCAGCCTCCTGAATTGAAGATACTAAATGTACTATATGTTGTATACATCAGATGAAAACAGTTTTTAATTGAAAACTCTAGTAATATTTTACGTTCAGCAAGTAAGTACCTTTTTTCATATTGTTGGGGTTTTTGGAACCTCAGCTAGACAAATTTGACATCTATAATACAACCATATACAGAAACATAATTCGTCCACTTGCATCGAATATTTGGATTGTGTATGAGCCAGAGTTGGTTTTTACAGCAGAACATACCAAGATAAAGTTTGCATTTTTCCTACATATTCAGGCCAGGTCGAACTATAATTGAATTTATTGACAGGACATATCAAACGATTTTTTTTTCTAGAAATAAGTGATAGCTATCATGAATGTAGCTAACGATATCTTTAAAAATGTCCTGTAATAAATTACACAGAAATATTTTTAAAAATCTCCTTTCTTCATATAGCTTCAAAATTAATAATATTTTAACTATCTTAGAAAAAAAAATTCTAAACATTAATTTTTGATTAGTCAAAGAGTCAAATTTAGCATTAATGTTGCCATTCTTTATGACTTGCGAACTTTTATCGCAATTTGAAAGATACCTTAAAATTTTCCCATAAATATGTATGCTATGCAGTACTCATTATAAGAATCTTAATTATATACAATAAAAATTGGGATTTTTTTTTTTTTTTCTGTAGAAATATAGCTGGGTCGAATTTCATTGATTTTTATTTCGGCCGGGCTTGTTTTTATTGATTTTTGCATGTGCTAGGGGGTGAATTTAAAAATGTAAATTTTCAGGGTCAAATTTTTAAAGGTCCTATTCTGGAATTATGGTCTATAAAGGTCTCTAATTGGATGTAATGCAAATTTGTTCATTTTTGCTATTTTCGGAAGCCAAAAAACATAAAATAGCATTATTTTCCCCTTTTTTCCATTTAGATTTTTCGGATTGTTGAACCAGATGTAACGCCAAAATAGTATATCATCCCCAATTATTTCCACTAGCAGGAGTGACCGAGCTGAGCTCGGTCAAAATTAACTTTGTGTTCAACGCGATTTTCACTTTATCAGTCTCTCTGTATTATTACTATAAAACATGTCGTTTATAATAGTATCATTTACAAAAACAATCAATAAGACAATTATGTATGTATGTACATTTTTACATTATTTTAAAATTTAGAACAAAAGGACATTGTTCCAAATCACTTTTTTAGCTCGACTCTGATTGGTTTAACCGTGCATTTCGAATTCTATTAAGAATGCGTAAAAATTTCTTCACATTCTGAAAGACAATTTTTTTGCCAGATATAGTCAAATTTGGCGACATTCTTTCATTTGGCACTAAATGCGTGTTTTGGATTTCGTAATCTTAATAGTCGATTTTTCAACCAAATGCCTCCAATATTTTGTCAAAAGTCGCCAACTTATTGGCTGCTGCCATATTCTCGTTACTCTGATCCCTATCGCCCAAAATGATCCACTAATCAAATTTGATAAAACGTGACTTAGCTCAATTGTCTTCAGGTAATCAAAAACAGTAAAATATAAAATTGAATCAAAATCGTTTAAGCTATTTCTTAGGCAAAATTAGCTTGACAGCATTCCTCAATGAAGTCGAAATGATCCACTAATATAATTTTTTTAAATATGCGACTCAGCCCAATAGTCTTCTCGTAACCAAAAAAAAAAAAAAAAAAAAAAAAAAAAAAGTTCCTTTACAAAATTTAGATAGAATTGATTGTGTCGTTCTTACATATAGTTAGAATGACCCTGACCCATTATGACCCAAAATGACCCACTAATTGAATTTACGCGAGCATGTGTTCTAGCCCAATGGTTGTATCTTGCCGGAAAACGATATAATACAAAGTATAGTCAAAATGGTGAGAGCCATTTTCTAGATGAAGTTAGCATGACCCATCATGACCCACGAATAACCCTTATAAAAGAAATCTCTCGAACATGTGACCTAGCTCATTCGTTTTTGCTCGCCGAAAAACGGTTGGATTCAAAATTTAGATAAAATCAATTAAGCCGTTTTTTAGATGTAATTAGCTTGACCTTAACCCATTACGATCCAAAATTACCAATTAATTAAATTTTCTCGAACATCTGACCCAACCCAATGATTTTCTTGCGCCCGAAAATGATAGAATTCAAAATTTAGTCAATATTGCGCGAGACATTATCTAGATAAAATTAACATCATCCACAATGACCCGCTAATTGAAGTCTGTCTAACACATGATTTACACGATAAACTTCTTGAAATCCAAAACGATAGAGTACAAACCTTGGTCAATGTCATTAGAGCCACTTTTTATATAAAATTGGTTTAACCCACAATTTCCCAAAAAGTGACGCACTAACCGAAATTTCTCGAACATGCGACCGATCCCAATAGTTTTCTTGTGCCAAAAAATGTTATATATAAAATGTCCTTAAAATTGATCCACCTGTTCTTTAGATATAGCTTGATCATGACCCATCATGACCCACAAATTATCCTTATAATCGAAATCTCTCGAATATGTGACTTATCCCATTAGTTTTCTCGTGTCTAAAAACTTTTACATACAAAATTTCGTTAAAATCGATCCTGTCGTCCTTTAAATATAAATAGCTAGACCCAGACCCTTTATGACCCAAAATGACCAATCGAAATTTCTCGAACATGTGACCTACACTGTTAAAAATTTGACCCATTTGCTGCAGCGTCACTCCACTGCTTTTAAAGAAAACGGTTACTTTACTGTGTTATGGAGCATTCTCATTGGTCATAAAAGAGACATTCTATAAAAGCTGTGGAGTGATGCTGCAGCAAATGGGTTAAATTTTTAAAAGTGTAGCCAAAAGTTTTCGCGTACCAAAAAATGTTGTATACAAAATTTCGTTAAAATCGATCCACCCGTTCTATAGATACAGCTTTATGATACAGATTTTTATGATATATTATGACCCGAACCATCATGACTCACAAATGCAACTTATAATCGAAATCTCTCGAACATGTGACCTACCCCATTGGTTTTCTCGTGTCAAAAAACTGTTACATACAAAATTTCGTTAAAATCGATCACGCCGTTCTTTAAATATAAATAGCTTGACCCAGACCCTTAATGACCCAATATGACCCATTAAAATTTTTTCTCGAACATGTAACCTAGCCCGTTTTAGCCCATTAGTTTTCTCGTGTCTAAAAAATGTTACATACAAAATTTCGTTAAAATCGATCCAGCCGTTCTTTAAATATAAATAGTTTGACCCAGACCCTTTATGACCGATTAATCGAAATTTCTCGAACGTGTGACCTAGGCCAATGATTTTATCGTGCCAAAAAAAAAATGTTGCATACAAAATTTCATTAAAATCAATCTACCTGTTCTTTAGATATAGCTTGACCATGACCCATTATGACACATCATGACCCACAAATGACCCTCATAGTCGAAATCTCTCAAACATGTGATTTAGCCCATTAGTTTTCTCTTGTCAAAAAACTGTTACATACAAAATTTCGTTATAATCCATCACGCCGTTCTTTAAATATAAATAGCTTGACCCAGACTCTTAATGACCCAATATGACCCATTAAAATTTTTTCTCGAACATGTAACCTAGCCCAATGTTTTTCTCATGCCCGAAAACCATAGAATGCAATTTTTAGTCAAAATTGCGTGAGAAAATCTCTAGATAAAAATAGCATGACCCACAATGACCCCAAAAATGACCCACTAGCCGAACTTTCTCGAACATGTTACCTAACCCAATGGTCTTCTTGTAATCCAAAACGATACAATATAAAATTTGGTCAAAATCGTTAGAGCCGTTTTTTAGATAAAAATGGCTTGACCCATAATGACCCCAAAATGACCCACTAATCGAAATTTTTCGAACATGTGACCCAGCCCAATAGTTTTGTTGTGCCAAAAAACGATTGGATAGAAAAATTTCCTTAAAATCGATCCAGCCATTCTCTAGATATAAATAGCTTGATCTTGACCCATTATGACCCAAAATGATCCAATAATCGAATTTTCTCGAACATGTGACCTAGCCCAATGGTCTTCTCGTGCCCGAAAATGGTAAAATCCAAATTTTTGCGAAAATCGTTAGAGCCGTTTTTGAGATAAAATTTACACACACACACACACAATTTTTGCTCGCATTATAGTATAAGATATGCGCAAGGCTGAAAATATTGTGAAATTGTAATTCTGTTCCCTTTTTTCCTGAATCGATGTCTCCCAAAATAATGATAAATAACGATTTTCGGATTTTTCAGATCTGCAGAACCCGAAATAAAGCCAAAAGTAAAACTGATGCCAGAAATTTAAAATTTTCCTTTTTCCTGTCTAGTCCGCAGAGCCTGACTGAATTCCGAAATGGTAAAATTTTCATCTTTATTTTCTTACCTTTTCCATCGAAATTTTCGGGGTCACAAAAACACAAAATAACATTTTTTTTTTTTTTTTTTTTCTTTTGTCAAGAAGTTTGCGGATTTGATATAGTAAAATTTATGTTTGGTTTTCTTCTTTAGATTTCGATAATTGGATTTTTAGGGATCTGCGGGAATCGAAACTGAAAAGTTAATAAACGGAAAATATATCTTTTTCCTTTTTTTCTTTCGAAAACCCTTAGAACAGAATTAATGCCGAAGTAACAACATCCCCCCGCACCCTTTTTTGCTTTCGCTGAAAATTTTTATCAACAGGCAACAATATTATATTAGCCAGCACGAAGTTGGAGTCCGCGTTAACATTTCCGGAATCGGAGTTGGCCCCACCAACTCCACAATCCTGATTATTACTACCATTGTTTTTTCTCAATTTTATGCTTGCAAAGACTGTAACTGTAACTGTATTCAAACATTTTTTAATGCCTCATGCAATCTGTCATTTTGACATTTTTCATTAACATGATAAGCTTACAAAATTAATTTACTAATAAATTTCCATTTTGAAAAAGAATGCATAGGATGTTAATTTATATGCACTCGATCTCGGATTAAGAATATCTTAAATTTAGACATTTTTGTTGTAGCAAAAAAAAAAAAAAAAAAGTTTGTATAGATTTTGTTAAAATCTTTGAGGTATAAAAGCATGCTATTGCGTGCTATATTCAATATCGTCCAGACTAACGATGCCCATGCAAAAAACATTTAAATCAGGATTGGACCAAACAAAAAAAAAAAAAAGAAAAAAGAAAAAAAAATTAGGTCGGCCCGAGTGAAATTCTTCTAAAAAAATTCTGATTTTCATCAACCTACATTAACCTTTATTTTAAAAAATGCTGCATCATTTTTATGCGAAAATATTACCGCATTTTTCAAGCTTTATCCCCGCAATCCATACATTGCAGAATAGCACTTACATTCTCAGACTACTACATTCAATCATTAAAAATATAAATACTCATTAAAAATATAAATATAATTTAGAATAAAAGAAAAAAGCTTGTGAAAAATATATATCGCAGCTTGTGAAGCTGAACATTAAAAAAAAAGTCGATTTTTAAAAATATTTCTCTGCAATTTATCAAAGTATATTTTCCCAGATTCCGTTAACAAAAGTTTATAGTCGCTATAACTTTTACAAAAAACAAACAAACAAATCTGCTCGACACGTCCTGGGAACAATATTAAGTCATGGTTCGGGCCAAGTATATAGGAAAAAATGTAAGCCTGAACACGGCCAAGAGTAAGGTGAAAAAATTAAGCACGGGCTCAAGCACAATGTAACTGTCCAACGCAGATCTCTACTCCAAGAATGCTAAAGTTCTGCATTGATGTTGTCAAACTAGCATCGGCTCGTGCAGCATACCCTATTTTTAATCCGGACGGGTTTATTGAAAATGGCTCATACTTTGTCAGCTTTGTCCGCTCTTTTTAAGTATGTTATATTGGGTAAATTGGTCAGTTATTTTATTTATTGGTTATTAAAAAATAAAATAAAATAAAAAATAAATAAAAAGCCCAGTCCGTTTCAGAGTTTTCCTTCACGCAGATTTGAAAGTATTCTGAATTCTGAAAGAATTCTGACAGCCCTAACGTAGAGGTCTGCACGGGCCGGAATTTCCAGGCCCGGCCCGGCCCCTTTAAATTTTTATATTTTAGGCCCGTCCTAACGTAGAGGTCTGCACGGGCCGGGATTTCCAGGCCCGACTCGAACCGTAGGAAATTTTTTTCGGCCCGACCCGGCCCGTTGTAAAACTCAAAAGTTCGGCCCGGGCCCGGCCCGTTTTGGCCCGTTACAATTTCTACGATTTCTAAAAAAT
The DNA here is from genome assembly GCA_964019185.1 of Maratus speculifer. Classification (NCBI taxonomy): domain Eukaryota; kingdom Metazoa; phylum Arthropoda; class Arachnida; order Araneae; family Salticidae; genus Maratus; species Maratus speculifer. The sequence continues at coordinate 222,066,705 of OZ025289.1, forward strand.
TCAGATTTTTTTCATATAATTAAGATTTCTTTAAAGAATACTGCATACATATCTATGGAATGATTTTACAGTATATTTTACAGGAAATACACATTAGCAACATTAGTGATTACTAAGATTCTTAGGCTTTTAACAATCAAATAAAGATTCATCAAAAAAATAATATGGCTTAGAATAAAAGAAAGAAAGTTAAAAACATTGTAACTTTTGAAGCTGTTTAATAAAAGAAGATTTATAAAAATATTTCTATATCATTTTATTAAAGATTTTAAATCCAAATTCATTCGTTAATTTAAATATGCGCCTTTCTGAAACATTTCTAAATGCATTTTCTTCTCAGAAACGCATAGCAGGTAATCTTTATTCAGAAACTATATAATCAAATGGCATTATCCGTTTATTGATACAAGCAATTTAAGAATACTGAAAGGAAATAAATTATTGTTATAGTTAGCGTTTTCAATAGAATTTCAGGAAGCGATAGCATGGAAAGGGAAAAAAACCTGCAGCCATTTGAGAAACTATTGTATCTGAACAAGGTTATGCAAGTATTTTATTCACCAAAAATGAAAAATGCTATTCGATTCCACATGCCTTCAATAGTGAGACTTATCACTTTTATATTTTTACAATTAAAAATTAATGTGAAAATGTGTCAAACTTTCGCATTATTGAGAAATTAATTTAAAAACCATCAAACTTTCGCGTTATTGAGAAATTAATTTAAAAACCATCAAACTTTCGCGTTATTGAGAAATTAATTTAAAAACCATCAAGAAGTATATATCCAAAGATTAATCTAACATAAGTTCTTTATCACTGTTAATAATTTTACAAATCATGTTGTCTGTCCTACAGATCTTGAGAACAATTAAGTATTGTTGCGGTCCGGCAAGTCTATATGTAGAAAAATAATGCAAGCTTGATCTCGGCCCGGTATGAGTCAGCTAAAAAAATATTAAAACGGGTTACACACAATTTAACTATCCGATGCCGATCTCGCACTGTACAAGTTACATTTTTATATTGATGCTGTCAAACTAGTATGACTCGTGACGCACATTTATATTTATTCTCGTTAAACAATTTGCGTTGAAAATAGATCATATTTTATCGTTTCTGCTTAAAACTTCAAAACGGAACGGCAGGCCCGAAAATTTTTTTATCGGCCCGGCCCGGCCCGGCCAGTTTATTTTGTTTGTCGGCCCGTTGAGAAAATTATTCTAATTCTGCCAGACCGGCCCGCGGGGCCGGTACGGGCCAAGCCCGGGCCCGTGCAGACCTCTACCTTAACGTGCGTACATCTAGTCTAAATCTAGAAATATAATTTTAAGGGATTCTCAAAGATTCTTAACTTTTTAAGGATTTTCTCGGTTTTTAAATTTTTGGCTTGAAATGTTTATCAAAAATATGTCTTTTGTTCATATTTTACTCTCCATTCATATTAAAAGTTATCAAAAATGTAAATGGTATTCGAATTTAAAATCAGTACTGGTAATAATTATAATAAATCATTGAAAGATCAATCAAGAAATTTTTAATCGAAATTAATAAAGAGACTTAAGGTACATCATAAACTAAATAACATTTTTTTAATTATTATTCATTGGTTTAAGTTAACATTAACAAATCACAAAAGCTTGTATTAATTTCAATAAATAGTTTGATAGTATATAAGAAATTGAAAAATCTAAGAATAAGAAAAAAAAAATGTTATTTTCTGAATTTATCAGCAGAATTATGAAAAAAAAAATCGTTTTGAAGTACAACGAGCTTATTCTTTTCCATTGCTTTTCTGTAAAATGAATGTTAATAATATAATATTAAAAGAGATCGAGAGAAGAAAAACTATTATTATTATTAGTAGTAGTAGTAATAATATTTTACATGTATGCATTTAAATTTCTTAATATATTTAAAATAGAAATTATAAAATACAGGGTGTCCCAGAACTTCGTGTACAAACTTTGAGGGGTGGTAGAGAACATCGTTTGGAACCATAATTACATAGAGAAGCATGGGCGGAAAAGTCTTGTTAACCCTTTCACAGCTAGTGAAAATGTATATGAACGATGAACCTACAAAATTTTTAATACAAAATGAACATTGAAACCAGAATTTTAATATGATTTTTCCATTCATTATGTATGTGAAATGTCTGGATTTTCTTCTTTGCAAATAAATTTTTCCGCAATTTCTGATGTCCTTCATATTTTTTCACATTTTAGCAATGGAAGTGCTTTGTCCGTGAAAGGTTCAAAGAAACACAAAGACACAGATACGACACAATGAGGAAAGCAGTGTAGAACGATTTATTTCACAGAAAAAATTACAAGGAATAATTTAAGTTAGATTTAAAATTATGTTTCTTTAAAATCAAATATATTAGCAGCTATTAGAAATTGCAAAAGTGTGGAAAAATATGAATGACATCAGAAATCGTGGAAAAATGTATTTGCAAAGGAGAAAAAAAGTGCATTTCACATACGTAATAATTGGGAAAATCATATTAAAATTCTAGTGTCAATGTTCATTTTGTATTATAAATTTTATATAGTTTCATATACATTTTCACCTGGCTGTGAAAGGGTTAACAAGATGTTTCAGCCCATGCTTTCCTATGTAATTGTGGTTCCAAACGATGTTCTCTATCACCCCTCAAAGTTTATACATGAAGTTCTGGGACACCCTGTATATTTTTAATCTTATACGAATTATTAGAAGTTTTACAGTTTCGTGTCTGGTGTTTATTGTAAAGCTTAATTTTAATGCATCAAAGATAATTATTCTTTAGATTAATAAATTTGTTTTATTCTAAATAATTTGACATTGCTTAATGCTTACATTAAGTTATATTAACTAAAATTAGGCTATTAATTTGTAACATAAAAAAAGAGAATCCACGAAAGTAAATTTAGCATAAAAAGTAATGATGAATAAAGAATATACATCATTAATACTTTAATTTGCATGAATAAGAAGGACAAATACAAATTAATTTTATTATTATTGAAATAAGATGAAGAAAAGAGCATTTAATATGCATAAAATAATTAAAAGAAATTTTATGAAAGGATAAATAATTATTTTTTTAGTAATTTCATTTTACAGTGAATCATGATGTAAGCATATACAATTGATGATATGCAAGAATTTTAATTCTGTGATAAGAGGAAAATCAAATTTTATAATTAAAGAACTCCCTCGGTTCTTTTTTGTATTCCAAAGCATATAATAGTCTTAATGAAAAACAACAAAGATGTTAGTTAAATTTTAAACTTTCTTTCTGTTGAATAAAGGATTTATTAGTTTGCAAAACTTAACATATGAATAGTCACTTTTGATCTAGTTACAGACAATAATAGCCTGGAAATGACAGCTTCTTTTTGGTGCGAATGTGGGTAGTAAAAGAACACAGGTGGGATGTTTTTTTTCCCTATAATTTTTTTTATGAGAGAGAGAACAAGTTCCGTGGTGTTGAGAACTGGTAAAGCGGCATTATGAATGCCGAAAGTAAATTGATCAAGGGAATGAATAGCCATATTCATGGGTCGTTGACTCGCAATGTAGGCTGTGGTCATATCAAAACACTGGGAGTTGGAGAAATGTGTTTTTATTTATATAGATCGCTCTCAGAATCAATTTCGCGTGATGTGCAATTAGATTTTTCGTACTCTTTGTTGCTCCGGATTAAGCTGGCTCTGATTCAAATCGGTATTTATGTATGAGCTATGAGAATATTACATTAGTGTTTTGATAATCACGTGTCTGTCACAGGGTCATAATTAAGTAAAACGATGAGGTACTTGGAATCGTTAACCTAGATTGTTGCAAATAAAAAATAACTTTAGAAATTCTTTACAATGTAGCTATTTGGCATACGAAGATACTGGGAATTGGAGAAATGTGAGCTATTTATATAGGGTTATTCATAAATATCGAAACGATAGGCTTTCTCCTTAAATATTGCCCTTAGGCACATACTTCCATTTGCAAATTTCATTTTAAAAAAAAGTGCAAAATTTGATGAGATAAGTTGCCACTCCTTGGGGGCCTATTTGATAAAAATTAAATTTTTATTCGGTCCCTGTAGGATAAAATTTCCAATTAAGAAATTTTTCCTTATCTGTTCCTGAATTAAACAAAAAAATTCTCATCTCGATATCAATAAATCTCACAGAGATATTAAAATCCTGAAAAAAAAAAATCAATTAGAGGATGTTTGAAATTATTAAGCTATATTATTAAAAGCAAAGAAAAAAAAACAATAATTATCATCTATCTGGTTTAAAAAATAGATTTAATTTCTTTAAATAATTTTAGCATTGACTGGCAATCTACTACGTATTACAAAATAATCAGACACATGAATCCACCCTCCTCCCCCTCCCATAAAAATCATCCACCAAAATAAAAAAAACTTAAAATTACACCCAATTTTTATAAACAAAAAACGCAATTGCGGGTCTCAATGAATGAACTTATTGAACTATTCCTACGAATAAAGTTTATGTAGATCAAGTTCTCGAAATATTTAGACTGACCATATCTCCTCTTTGGCCATCTATCCTCGACTTATCCTATTTGCAAAGAAAATCTTTTGTTAATTTTCTAATAGCCTACTTATTTTAAAATTTATAATACGTAATACTGAACTATGTAATCTGCTTTGTTAAATACACTGATTCATTAAAATCTTGAAAACAGAACCGAAAAGCATTGTAAAAAATGATCAATACAAAAACCCTTAATAGGTTAAAAGTTTTGACGCAGCTGTTTATTTTATGGCTCTAAGAATTTTGAATATGAATTTTAAAAATAATGATATCAAATTTTGAGTGACGCCATGTTATTAATTGAAAAATGCATTTTTGTACTATTTCATTAATCATTTTGTTTTTTTCTATTTATAATAGCATGTACAAAAGTTATTTTCAACATGAAAAGATATATACAACTTTATTCACCTATGCTTTTTCACACACATCTCCCATAAATTCAAAATATGTGTTTTAAAAGATATGATATAAAATTTAAGTGACGCCTTTATGTGCCTTTAAAAAGTTTGTTTTAAAATTCAGTTTTAATCTTTTTTTTTAAAACAGACACATATATATATAAATTAAAGATTTAAAAAAGAATTACATCATATTCTAAAAATTTACATTGATATGGATACTGAAAGCAAAATTCGCAGTTTCTGATTCATAAGTATGAAACGAAAATGTTAACAAAGTAATTTCTTTAAAATTTGAAATTTATTTAAGATCTAAATGCATAAAAATTGATTATTTAGAGCTATAAATATTAGTTTGTTTCAATTTTTATTTTTTTAATTATGTATTTTAGTTCATTTTATATTTGCTTTAAAGATACAAAACAAAAAAAGGCTTTACTTCAGAAAACAAATATAACATTCTTTATAAAACATAATTAGAAACATTTGTATCCTAAACATAAAATATAAATATAAAATACCAAAAACTTGTATGTTATTAAGCATAATTATTTTAATAGATATATCATTTGGCACGGATGGGACATGCCCCATCCCTCCTGAGTCATAGTGTCCTGTATGAAACCTTAGAGTGACATTAAAATAATTAATTTTTTTCAACAAGCATAGGATTTTTATATTTAACTTAACTGTTTATTTATAAAAGGCATATTGTTGAATTTACAAAATATTAAAAATAATTAAGTTAGCAACAAAAATGAGATTGAAAATGTACATTAAACATTCGAGTAATTCTTATTTTTAGGCATTGTAAAATGGCCTTTTTAAGTCTCAAACTAATAGTTGCAACTATAAAAAGACTTATAGCAACAAGTATAAGACAATGATTATTTCATGTGGTGGAAAAGTCATAAATTAAAAATAAAACATATTTTAAGAATTATTGCAGATGTCCCATCCTTTAATACTCTTCCCTAGTCACAAATTAGCACCTCATTTCTAGATGGATCCCTATGGAAAGATGAAAAGTGAGAAAGTTGTTTTTAATTGGAGTGATGTGCAGAAGTGGAGATATCTTTTTATGGAATTCATTATTTTTGCATATTATTTTATAAGAACTTACAAAAATATTCTATTAAATTCAATTTTTAACGCCATATAATAATTGGAATCAAAAGGCTATATTTAAAAAAATAATTTTGTACTTTTCATTTATTTTTTATGTTTTTAAATCACAGCATAATGTTTTTGTATTAATGTTTATACTTGAATTATTATTATTATTAAAAAATAATGTTGCATCATTTATGTTTTAAATTATTACAAAATATGATTCTAGCATAAATATTGGAACACATATATTTCTTAAAAAAAAAAAAAAAAAAAAAAAAAAATATCATCTGCAACAAAGTTTTTCGCTCATCCAAATCTTCGGATTATATTGCTAGAAGGCACGATACTTCTGCACTCGGTTTTCTTTTTTAAATATTTTTAAAAATTAAAATGACCTTTTTAACAGATTTTTTTTTTAAATAAAATCTTTAAAAGCATCTCTTTTTTTTTTTTTTTTTTTTTTTTTTTTTTTCAATTTAAAAAAGTGACTTATGAATAATTATAATCATTGTACAATGATTTTTTAAAATTTTAATCACTAAAATGATTTTTTAAACTAAATTAAAATTTTAAAAATACAAACTTTGTATTTCAAATTATTCTTTGCAATTGAAAAAAAATGTTTATTCAAATTGTAAATCATGTTTGTTATTACTGTGAATGCTCAACGATTATAAAAAAAAATATTTTAAAATTACAATGCTTTTGTTTTATTAAAGGGATTTTTCCAATTTAATTTTAAAACTGAAATCTTTTTATTCAAACATTTTTTTTTCTACAATTTAAATGATAATAAAAAATTAAAATTTCTAACATTTCCAAATCTTCTGCCATTTTGCACTTACAATCTATCGACAACAACGTGCGTACGATGCCTCAGAGGGATATTGGCAGTAAGATTGAAAATAAATTTCGCCTAGAAAAAAATTTGAAAACAAATCTCAATTCTGACAATGCATGATTCAACTTCAGCAAGAGAACCTTCTAGGAATGAAATGCAGCAACGAATGACTGCAATCAAAATTAAAAACTCCCTCTCACACAGAGCTTTAGTGCTGCCATCTATTGGCTTTAAGACCTACTAAGTATTTCCTTGTTTACTATCAATTCATTTGCAAAAAAAAAAAAAAAAAAAAATCTATATGGAATTTCGACATAATATCTGTGGAAAAAAAGGGCTTAAACTACAATTTACAACTAAAGATTAGTTTCAACTTTTCAAATTCCTGAAAATTTACATTTTTTTCCTAGTATATTGAATTTTAATGACATCCAATTTAGAACAGAAATTATGAAGTTTTTGGATTACGTAATAAAAAATTAAACTGTGCTACTGGACATAATCATATTTTTCCCCCAAGAAAACCTAAAAACAGTGTCATTTATAATGTCGCATACTTTCGCATTCATATTTTGTATTTTTTAAATATTTTTGAACCATACATTATTGATAAATGTGGTCCCAAAATCGATGTTTGTCAGCTAAAATTTTGTATCTGAAGATTGGTAAGCTTGAAGTTCTAACCTGAGTGCCGTCAAAATCCAGAAATTTATGCTTCGTTAGACGCATTCATAATAAAATATTTGATTTTGTAAAAGTAAATATTCATTTCATATTCATTTCATTTTATAATTTAAAATAAATGTCCATTTTAACAATAAAAAAAAAAAAATCTTACTTAAATTTAATTTTAAAAGTAAATTTTTGAAATTTATTTAAAGTGAATTTTTATTTCATTTAAATTAGTTGTAATTGTAATGTAATTTTATTTAACTTATTACAGTTTTTTTAAATTAAAATTTCATTTAATGGTCTCATTGACAATAAAAAATATAAAGGAATGGATAATAAAAATCAACTTTATTTTATTAACTGACTTAAAAAAGCTCAAAACAAAAATAAAACGTAACGTCTCTATTGGGGCAGAACTCGCGATGTTCAGTTCTCAAACCCAACGACCTACCGATCAAGTAACCAAGTATGCAATAACGCGGAGAAAAAGGAAACACGCGTATGAATACAATACATGGTTTATCGAGCATTTGCATTGAGATTCCCATAGAAATGCAGAAAGTATAGTCCAATTTTTCAAGACCAATATATAACAAACAAGAGTTTTCCTAGAAACTAGGCAAGTCTTATTCACTCTATCTTACAGAGATTCATATTATATATAAGTTTTAATAAAATCTCCCAGGCAGTTTTCTAGATCTCATTATCAGGAACAAACACCATCGATTTCGGTTTAAAAATGAATGTCGAGATCTTAAAAGATAAAGCGCATAGCAGTGGCGTAGCTAAGGGGGGGCAAGGGGGGCGTCCGTCCCGGGCGCCGAGGCCTAGGGGCGCCAAATTGAGAGAAATTGTTATATATCTATATTGGGGTGGGGGCGCAAAATTTCTTGATGTCCCCGGGCGCCAAAAAACATAGCTACGCCACTGGCGCATAGAAATGTAAAAAATTCAAAATAGAATTAGACGGCAGATATAACACTCTTTTTAAAAAATCAGAACAACGTGAGCTATATTTGCTGAGTTATTAAAAGGCGGCTTTCCGCATTTTCTTTGATCTCAAACTAGCTGTATATATGTTCCGCCATTCGACAATTCTACAATACGATTTTAGGCTTAAGGCTGCGTCACAGGAATACTACCGTCTTCCATGATGTTTTATACAGGATTCTTATGCATATCATCCTCAGACTTTTCTATGCTTTGGCATACCCCAGAATGTATGATTTTAACATTATTGTGTTGTGTTAAACATTAGGGTGGGCCGAAAAAAACTTTTTTTCGATTTTCGACGATGGCGGGTGCGGAAAAGTGGCCACTCGTGGCACTCAGTTCATACAAAAAATTTGTGATTTTTTGGACATTTTCTTACCCTGCCGCAAACGGCTTGAAGTTTCGCAAAAATGCCCATTTTTGAACTTTTTTCGGAAAAAATTAAAAAATGTTAAGTTAAATTTATTTTGGTTGTATTTACTTGAAAAGACATATTTAATGTACCAAATGTTTAAATAAGATCTGATCATGCATTATTTAATATATATGTGTATTATAGCTTAGACTATTTTTATAGCTTTTTCGCGTATATTAGGCAAAAGTTGTATTTGTTTGAATCGATCGTTAGTTTCTCTCTTGTTTATGTCTCTTGGTCTTCTTTATATTTTTTCTATGTGTCAAACGTCATATATTTGGGCAACAGGCAGCAATATACTTCAAAAACAAATATGGAAGGTGAGAAGGTGGTGAAGCAGGACTCTAAGCGAGCGCAATGACTCGTCGTAATACTCAGGGAGTGAAGGACGAAATAGATTAGAGCCAAAATGCGATAAAGGATTCTATTATTTCTCTTTGCTCAGTTACTTGCGACATTTATTCAGTGTTAACGTGAAACAATTTTCTGGTGATATACAGTGCTTTTTAAGTCGTTTAATGTGCCATTATAGTGTTTTGTGCGTTTTATTACGACGAGCTTAGAAATGGCCTGTATAAAGGGTCATGGCAATGCAAAGACACGCGATAGCGTGAAAAGTAACTTTTTGGGGGCATCATGCAAATTGAAAGAATTGCCAACCTATGCTATGATGCGTTTCTCGACTTTCTCTCGACAGTGCCGCTTGTTCTTTTTTTCCCTCTAAATATACTTTTATCCTTTCACTATAAAAAATATGCTTTTAATTTTCCTTCTTTCGATAACTTCTTCTGCCTGTATCTTGTTTCCAAGTTTCTATTTCTCTCTTCTGACTTTGTTTTCATCGATGACGAGATTCGTATCCTCTGCTGTCACAATTTCTACATGGGGAAGTAACCAGTAGTAGTGGCGCATGATTATCAGCATAAGTTGGCAATTACAATTCTTTCAATATGCATGATGTCCCCCAAAAGTTACTTTTCACGCTATCGCGCGTCTTTGCATTGTCATGGCGCTTTATACTATCCATTTGTAAGCTCGTAATAATAAAACGCACAAAACACTATAATGGCACATTAAACGACTTAAAAAGCACTGTATATCACCAGAAAATTGTTTCACGTTAACACTGAATAAATGTCGCAAGTAACTGAGCAAAGAGAAATAATAGAATAATTTATCGCATTTTGGCTCTAATCTATTTCGTCCTTCACTCCCTGAGTATTACGACGAGTCATTGCGCTCGCTTAGAGTCCTGCTTCACCACCTTCTCACCTTCCATATTTGTTTTTGAAGTATATTGCTGCCTGTTGCCCAAATATATGACGTTTGACACATAGAAAAAACATAAAGAAGACCAAGAGACATAAACAAGAGAGAAACTAACGATCGATTCAAACAAATACAACTTTTGCCTAATATACGCGAAAAAGCTATAAAAATAGCATAAGTTATAATACAGATAGATATTAAATAATGCATGATCAGATCTTATTTAAACATTTGGTACATTGAATATGCCTTTTCAAGTAAATACAACCAAGATAAATTTAACTTAACATTTTTTAATTTTTTTCGAAAAAAGTTCAAAAATGACCATTTTTGCAAAACTTCAAGCCGTTTGCGGCAGGGTAAGGGAGTGTCCAAAATATCTCAAATTTTTTGTATGAACTGAGTGCCACGAGTGGCCACTTTTCCGCACCGGCCATTATCGAAAATCGAAAAAAAGTTCTTTTTCGGCCCACCCTATTAAACATAGGCGTGAGAAAAAGCGGCAAACAAAATCTCCTTTTGGCGCCTCATCGTTCTGACGTCCGAGGCACATGCCCCCTCTGCCCCCCCACCCCTTCCTAGTTGTGGCCCTGAAAAAACTGTATCCGTACCAAAGAGCGAGAGAAAGAGAGAAATTATTAATTAATTAGCTCTGAGCATTTCATCAGTCAGTTCCTTGGATGGCTAAAGGAATTGACACGTTCCTTTTAATTATCTTTCGACTTCAGTTTATTTTCTTTAATTTATACTTATTGTCTATTAATGCAAGTCTTCTGGCATATTTTACGTAATGCCAGATTTATTTATTTATTTTCAAGAAAAAGTGTCTATGCTATTAAAATCTGTGCAGGTCTATGTACGCTCAAAAACTCCAAAACCGTAGGGCGCAGGGTTATTAAATTTGACACACGGGTTGCTGGTAGGGGGCCCATAAACGATTGGTGTCAAAAATTCAAAAAATTTAAATAGATTTTTGTATGTATATTTTCAACAAATTTTTGCCCTTTATAATCATATGGAAAATGGTTGTTGTTCTCGGACCAGAATAGATATATGTGAGATTTATCTGACATACTTCTGTTGCCACAATGACAAAAAAGTATAAAAAACTACAAAAAATTGATAGATAAAAAACAAATTATGATACAGCTTTCAAACAAATTGAATTTAAAAGTATACATTTTTTTCTTATGCGATGGTGTAAAATTTGAAAATGTGCAATGTTTAGAGGTTTAAAATTTTCAGTATCGAAAATTGTAAGACTGAAATTTCATTTGAAATCTGTTTATTGTTGGTATAGGAATATTAATGTTTAATCCATGGCGTACGTAAACGTAATAGATGACTCTGTTATAACGTTAGCCACTCTTTGATCATCATAAAAGTGATGTTTTTTATTTTTATTTTTTTAAATATTAATAAATTTATTTGTCTTAAGTTTTAGTTTAAAAAAAAAAAAAAAAAAAAAAAAAAAAAAAAAAAAAAAAACATTTTTTTGTTGTAATTTGTTAAATTACATATTTTTTTTAATCTGTTCAACCCGTAATAGCGAGAGTTCTATCTATTTCTAAGTGTTTATTGCAATGAGAGATACACATATTACGTCCGCCACGCTGCAATAAGTAATTCTTTTACCTCGCATGCTAATAATTAGAGATTACTTAATTTTATAGTTTCTATTAATTATTAAAATTAGTTTCTATTAGTTAATATTTATTAATCCTGTTTGTTATTATTTTATCCATTATGTCATATATGTTTTACAGTACTTCAATTACATATATTTTTTAAAGGGGGGAAAGAAAGAAAAAATTGAAAAATCATATAAAAAAAGAAAAATTTTAATTAATGAAGTCTTTTAAAAATTATTTAAAATGCTATACTCTAATGATAATATAATGAGATTTATAAATATTTTTCAGGTATTTTATTTATTTTTTTTTTCCCCAAAAGGATATTATTATAAATTATAAGTACACATTTACTTGTTAAAAAGCGTTAAGTTTTATTAAAATAATTAAATGTTATTTTAAAAACATCGCATTTTATTGTATCTATACAATAAGTTTTTTTACAGCTAGTAAGTCCCTGTAGCGCAGTGGATAGCGCGTTGGACTTCTAATCCAAAGGTCCCGGGTTCGAATCCCGGCAGGGATGGTAACGCTGCCAGAGCGAAGTGGGTGAATTTTGCATTTCTTTGTTTACAAATTTGCCTGATTTTTCTTTTAAATTACTATTTTTAAATAGTAAATTAGGTAAATTAAATAGTAAATTATGCAAATAGGTAGCATCTGTAATCGTCGTACAATCCGACGGTCTGTCCGCATATAACAAAATAAAAACTACCCAACCGAATCGTTTAAATTTAAAATAGATTATTATTATATAAATTTGTCAGCTCATTTCAAATTGTATGAAAATCGTATGTGTAGTTCAATTACAGGGACAATCAAATGTATTCCGTTACATTACGGCCAATGGGAAAAAATGTTTAAAGAGCTTTTTAATGATGTTACACTCTTTCGAACGTAATAGAATTCATTTGCATCTATGATATATATAATAAAATATACATTCGGTACAATCTGTGGTGCAAAGAATATTTTTTATCAACATACAGGGCCATTCTATTACATAATGATATAGGGATAAACATTGTTTGGGGTATGCTTTAATTATATTAAATTATTTCACATTTTATGAAATTGATATACGTTGCTGAGGTTTATTACAAGTTAATTCATGTATAATAGAAAGCATTTAGTATTTACAGGGACACACAAAAAATTTCGGATACTGTATTGTATCCGAAGTACTATATATTTTAAAAACTTCGTTATAGTACGAACGTACCTCATTTGTTACGTCTGACATGCAATTTCCGACTTGTTTTCATTTTGCTGTTAGCATTCCATTTAGTTTATTTTAAATTCATAAATTGCAGTTTGAGGCATTTTATAACCTCAATGTTTTATCCAAAAAATTCCTCACAAAAAAAAATGAAATTTTTATATTTTTTCACGATTTTTTCTACAATCATTCTTTTGATTTATTAAAATTAACACCCATTAATTTAACAAAAGCCTGTAATTTGTTTTTTGATTTCCAAAGTTCAAATTCGGCCATTTCAAATCAATCAATTTCTCAATTGCTCGATCAAACAGTTTCCCCATTAAACTAGAACAAGTAATAAAAATCATGCGTTAAGCATAGATTATGAAGCACTTTTCAACACTTCATGAAATCTTTAACAAAACTTCGTTAATTAGAGAAATAAGGGTACATGGCCAAATATGTATTCCAATACTTTTGAACAGCCCTGTATTTGATCTGTCAGTTGATATCAATGTTATATAATGGAAAAATTTAATTTAGCAAGAAAAAAGCTTAAAATTTCCTTTTGAGCAATTTGTACTAATAAATGGGAAACATACTTGAAAACTTTTGTTCAGCCCTGTAGTTTACCTTGTATCTTTAATAGACGTCAGTAAGAAGGTGAAATTCATTTTAAACTATAGCACTCTTATAACAACTGAAATCACATTGTTATAAATTACACACAATGTTACATGTACACAATTCTTTGCGTGGCCCTGTATATCATTTTATCTATATTCTGCAAACATTTCTTTGTAAATTGGATGCAGTTCAGCGTAAAAATGTATACCTTATTTAAGAACCACCTTTAAGTAATTTATGCTCATAACGTTGGCAAGCTCTTTTGGGTAGCCCTGTGTATAAATTATAACAATTATACACACCCTTATAATGTACAAAGATTTAGTGAAACTTAAATGCGTATATCATAATTAAAATGTATTACATCCATCCATCAGCCATCATCGGACACATATACGGTACTTCGGAAAGAATATACTATTTGAAGTCTTTTGTGTGGCCCTGTAAATGCTATGTACTTCATATTATGCAAGACAGTATCGTATAGTTTATATTAAGCCTCAGTGACATATATCAATTTTGTTATACATGAAACAGTTTAACATATTTTTAAAATGTCGTACACTATTCCTCCCCTTTACATTATCCAATGGAATTCTTTTCTATGGCCCTGTAAATGAATAATAGCTATATTTTCACCGTATATTTTATAGAATGCATATTTTAGTGCACCTCTTAAATGCATGTAAATTTTAATACGTTTGACAGGGTGTAATATTTTTAAAATGTCTTTGAAACGATTTTTCCCCATAGGCCATAATGTAATGGAAAACTTTTGACTCTCCCTGTAAATAATCTAATCATGGTAGAAACTTCATTATCAATAGGGTTTGTGCTCGGAAAAACGTCAATAACATACAAAAATTTCAGGGCAATATGAGTATATTTACAGGAGTTTAGAGCGCGGACAGACGGACAGGCGGAGAGGTGGGTAGACAGACAGACAGACGGGCAGACAAACCGAATGCATAAGCACAATGCGAAAGCACTTTTCAAATTTTTAGAAAGTGTTATAAACGTTAAAATTCATTTGAAACGATTTTTTCCCATAGGCCGTAATGTAATGGGAAACTTTTGACTGTCCCTGTAAATAAATTAATCATGGTACAACTTTCATTTTCAATAGGGTTCGTGCTATGGTAAACCTATATAACGTCCAAAATTTCATGGCAATCCGAGTATATTTACGAGAGTTAGAGCGCGGACAGACGGCCAGACGGACAGACAAACCGAATGCATAAGCACTTTTCAACTTTGTTGAAAGTTTTGTTGGAATCAGAATTATTGCAATTCCCACGCTATTTTCAGCTGTTATTCTTCTGATTTATGAAAACTAACACTCATAAATCTAATAAAATCCATAAAAAGAAAAAAAAATCAAAATTTATTCAAAGATAATCCTAAAGTAATCACCTAAAGACAAGAGAAGTTAGTTCGCTTAAACTTTGTTACGAACGCATCTAAATTTTTAAATCTGACGTGCAAATTCCGACTTGTTTTTTTTTTTTTTTTTTTTTTTTTTGTTAGTATTTCATTTAATTTATTTTAAATTCATAAATTGCAGTTTGAGCCATTTTAAACAGGCGTTTAAACTCAATTGTTTTATTCAAAAATTTCC
Organism: Maratus speculifer; assembly: GCA_964019185.1. NCBI lineage: Eukaryota > Metazoa > Arthropoda > Arachnida > Araneae > Salticidae > Maratus > Maratus speculifer. The sequence goes on from OZ025289.1 coordinate 222,082,042, forward strand.
TCAGAAACAAAAAATATCAAAATTCTTAAACTTTCCCACGATTTTTTCTACATTCATTCTTTTTATTTATTAAAACTAACATCCATTAATTTAGTAAAAGCTGTAATTTGTTTGTTTGATTCCCAAATTTCAAATTCGGGCATTTGAAATCCCTGTTTAACCTCAATTGCTCGATCAAATAGTTTCCCCAATAAACTAGAAAAATCAGGAATTATTGCAAGTCCCACACTATTTTCAGCTGTTAATTTTTTCGATTTATGAAAATTAACACTCATTAATCTACTAAAATCCATAAGAAGAAAAAATTTAAATTTATACAAAGATAATCCTTAGATAATCACCGAACGACAAGAGAAACAAGCTAATGCTACATTAGTTCGCTAAACCTTCTATTTTTACGTCTGACGTGCAAATTCCGACTTTTTTTTTTATTTAGTTGTTAGCATTCCATTTAATTTATTTTAAATTCATAAATTGCAATTTGAGCCATTGTAAACAGGCGCTTAACCTCAATTGTTTTATCCAAAAAGTTCCTCACAAACAAAAAATCCAAAATCCTTACATTTTCCCACGATATTTTTATACAATCATTTTTTTGATTTATTAAAACTAATACCCATTAATTTAGCAAAAGCATGTAATTTGTTTTCTGATTCCCAAATTTCAAATTCGGGCATTTCAAATCCATGTTTAACCTCAATTGTTCGATCAAACAATTTCCCCAATAAAGTAGAAAAATCAGGAATTATTGCAATTCCCACCCTATTTTCAGCAGTCATTCCTCTGACTTATGAAAATTAACACCCATTAATTTACTAAAATCCATATGAAAAATAAATTCAAAATTTATACAAAGATAATCCTACGGTAATCACCTAACGACAAGTGAAGAAGCCAATGCTACATTAGTTTCGATGTTTTGAAATTTTACCACAAAGATATAGATTGTAACGCAACCAAGCGAACATAATATCTCCCAATTCGAATTTATCTGTTCCAAATCGAAAAAGGAAAAAGGAAATAGCCTAAAACTTGAGAACTCGTAATTCTTATGATAATAGAAACTGAACGGATACGCATAATTTGGAAAGGGATCAAAGTATTTTAATGGCATTGAAATTTAGTTAAATTACTGTGATCTATTTTTTATCAGAAAAAAAGTTATAACATTTCGTATGCAAACTGGATCTTTCTTTTCTGAAATTTGATTTAAACTCATAATTTGTTCCTTGCTTATAATCTTGGACGACGATCATATAATTCCCTTGAACCGTATAATTTTGTCGCAGAAGAGATACTTTCAAGATATATTTCCAGTTCAAATAATTGATCAAGCATAAATTTAAAGGATGTCATGAGGAAATTATTAAGATTCAGGGGTGTAATGGAGAGCATATTGGAAATACACACATGCTCAGTAAACCGTCTTTATTTTTAAAAGAAGCCCCGTATACTTTTTCAGAAAGGCTCGCGTTTTAGCATATATCTCTGCGTTTAAGATTTTGCCGATTTTGTCACAGTGGGCATTTAGAACCAAATTTCTAGACACATAAATAGAAACACATTGCTGCCATGAGAAAACAACTGCTTATAGTTCAAGATGTAATTAATTTATTGGTAAATGAAAAAAAAAAAAAAAGTAAAAAAAGCTCGATTGTAAATTACTTTAACAATCATGCCTGCAAAAGTACGATAATTTTATGTTAAAAATGAATTCGAAAATGAGAGAGAAATTTTAACGTTTTTTTTGCGGGAGGTAAATACTTTTTCCAGAGCCCCTTTAATAAAAGTACTTTTGTTTATAACATAAAATTTATTATGTATATATACATAGATATAAAATTATGTTTCTGTAATGTGAATAAATAAACTACATTTCTCTAACGTCCATAGTTATTTTACTGCAATTTCAATTTTCATTGAGTTGTTTTTATCACCATTGATAAGTTAAACATTTACCGTTTTTTATTTAATTATAATTTAATATTATTAACTAATAATTGTTATATGATCTATTTTAAAATTTTCGTTTTCTGAAAAATAAATGCAATCTTAGTTCTACAAGCTTTTTCTACATTCCTAGTAAATTTTTCCTATATTAAGCAATAATCTATTTATTTCTGTATGTAAATCTCTTTTTATTTTAAATTGCGTAAATTCTCATTTTATTTATATTCAGATAGTGTCTGGAATCACTTCCCGCATTTATTTTTTTTTTCTCTTCAAGAAACCCTTTTTAGTCTTCAAATCTAAAACCGAATTCATTTTATTAAAAGCATTTATCATTTTATACCATTTCTTTGTTTCAGCTTTCTTTTTTTATTTCATAACTCAATTTCAAGTGTGATTTTGGCCAAGACAACCCCTCTCAATTTTATGCCGACTACATTAAGGGTGTATTCGAAAAACTATTTTTCCACCCTTAACAGCTCGAAATTTTCTGAGACTTTTCAGACTCATTTTTAAAAGTAAAAACATTAAACTTCCTGGGCTGATTTATGGAGAGGTGTATAAGGGGCCGTGTGATTTCATTTTTCGCTCAATTAATTAGAATCTGATTTATAAACTATTATTTTCTCAGTGTGATCATTTTTTTCGTTCCCAGATCTCCCGCTTCGCAAAATTTAGTTTAAACTCCAACTTTGACAGTATTTATCAAAAAATCGACAACCACGGCATATTATAGGGTAGATGTGCCAGTAATGGGCCACCTTAAGGAATTTCTCTAAAAAATATTTTTTTATTAATAGTTATAATTATTGTATTCCAATTTTTTTCATATTAGATTAATCTTTCAACAATATTTAACTAATCCCACAGTTACATTTCCCAATTGAAATAAAAATTTCATTTTAAATAATATAAATATGTCTAAACACCCAAATGCCCAGTAATGGGCCACCTATGTTCCAGTAATGGACCGCCTATGTTCCAGTAATGGGCCACCCTACAAAAAATAACAGATAATTATTTTTAGGTGCGTTCTTAATTATGTAAATAGGTAGCACCTATAATTGTCGTTCAGTCCGTCTGTCTGTCCATCTATCTGTCCGTTTGTCCGACAGTCTGTCTATCTGCCCGTTTGTCTGTCCGTCTGTCTATCCGCATATAACAACGGAAAACTATCCAACCGAATCGTTTGAAATTTAAAATACATAATTATTACATAATTTTGTCGAGTCATTTCAAATTTTATGAAAATCGGATGGATAGATCAATTACAGGGACATTCAAAAGGATTCCGTTACATTACGGTCAATAGGGAAAAAAGTTTTAAATGCATTTTAATCGTTTGAAATTTAAAACATAATTATTGTGTAATTTTGTCGAGTCATTTCAAATGTTATGAAAATCGGATGCATAGATCAATTACAGGGACAATCAAAAGGATTCCGTTACATTACGGTCAATGGGGAAGAAGTTTCAAATGCATTTTAATGATGTTACACTCATTCGAACATAATAGAATTGGCATGAATCTATGAAATATATACTAAAATATGCATTCTGTACAATCTGTGACGCAAAGAATTATTGTTATTAAATTACAGGGCTACACAAAAGTATTCCACTATATAATGCTATACGGGGGAACATGGTTTGGTATGTGTTTTAATTATATTCAACTATTTCACATTTCATGAATAAGATATACGTTGCTGAGGTGTAATAAGAATTACTATTCCTGTATATTTACAGAATTTCAACCAATATACTGTATCCGAAGTACTATTTACTATAAAAGCAAGATCTGAATATTTTTAAAACTTCGTTATCGTACGAACGCACCTCATTTGCTACGTTCACGTGCAATTTCCAACTTGTTCTTTTTATGTCTGCGTAAGTCGCATCTTCTTCTTCCTCAGAATCCACATTATCCTCTTGTATACAAAATTCGGCCTTTTTGAAGCAATTGTAAATTGTTTTTTCTTCAATTACCCCCATTGATCCCGTTCTTATATGTATAACTATTCAATTAACACTGTTTTGAGAAGGATGTTGAAAGGTGTGTGAAAGGAGGGGGTTGATGAATTTGTTGGACTTAAGGAACAAGAAAATTCAAGCAGAGGAGTAATATAAAAAAAAACTCAGCACTGAACGATAAATTAGGAATAAGAGATGGAAATTTGATTTCATGTGATTTCGAAGTATTTTTTTACAACTGAATAAAGAACATTTTATGAAAATATTCGTTATATGGAGATAGATATTTCGCTATATAGAGACTGTTTTTAATGTAATCATGGGAAAAGGGGAAAATTCCTACTAAAAATTCGTTATATAGAGAAATTCGATGTATGGAGCTTCGTTATAGAGAGACTTGACTGTATTTATAAAGAAATTGTCTTTATTAAATTCTAGTAAGTAAAATTTAAGTATTAAATTTGTTTATTTAGTTTCCAGTTAAATCAAAATATTTTGTCACTACTGAAATTACACTTTTAGTATTGGTCACTTGGGTGGCCCATTACTGGCAAATCACGAAATAAGCAATCCAGTAATGGACCACCCCTCCTAAAATCTTAAAAATAAATAAAATTTTGTAAATGGCCATTGGTATATTAAATTCAATGTTTTATATTGCTAACCAAACAAAAACATTCAATTTTTACGGAAAAATAAAAAAGATATAAAACTAAGTAAGTAAAGTCTGCTCTTAGCATGTTCATTAAGATTTTCAGTGAAAAACAGAAAAACTGTGAAACTTTATTTTCTGCTTCCTAATTGTTTTGACGAAAAGTGTAAAAAATTAATCCAGCTTATAAAGCATGCAAGGTAGAGTTCAGAAAAAAATAATAAAAGCTTAACTATTATTTATTATTTTTTTATAAACCAAAAAGTGCGAGGTGGCCCATTACTGGAAGGTGGCCCATTACTGGCACATCTACCCTATAGTCTCTAAATAAGAGAATTCGCCAGTTTCATGCGTTTGAGAGCAAAAATGAACTAAAAAATAAATCAGGAAAGACGCAGTTTGGATTGTAATTAAACTATTTTTCCAACCTAAACAGCTCGAAATTTTCTGAGACATTTTCAGACTTATTTTTAAAAGTAAAAACGTGAAACTTTCTGAGGTTATTTTTTTAATAGATGTTTAAGAGGCTGTGTGATGTCATTTTTCGCTCAATTCATTAGAATTTGATTTAGCAGCAATTATTTTCTCAGTATGGCCAATTTTTTCTTTCCCATATCCCCCACTTCGGAAAATTCGGTTTAACACGCAAACTTTGGCAGCATTTTTTGCAATATTTTCTGCATTTATCGAAAAAATGACAACCAAGGCACATTGTGTACTTCCTAAACAAGAGAATTTGCCAGTTTGATGTAATTGAGAGCAAAAATGAATTAAAAAATAAATCAGAAAATAAACAGTTTGGGTTGGAATGCACCCAGATTTTTGCCTCCCGCTCATATGTTAAATTACCACCTGCATTAGCAAAAAGTCCTACACCTCTCCTGGTATAAATCCTGTGCATTAACGCGGAGCCGAGGAATTTTACTGATTTTGAGTTGCTCTAAAAATTAAGCTATTTGTAGACAGTGTTTGGTGTATTCGAATTCGTTTATTCTGCAAACAAAGAAGTCTACTTGATCTTTTGAAAAACGTCGTCGAACTGTGAAAATATTCTTTTGAGAAACTTTTAATTTAGGTAAATTAGTAAAGTTTATTCTACTCATGCAGAGTTATCTCTACAAACACCTACTACATTCACTTGCCAAGCTGATTAAGCATGGAGTACGACAGCTTCTATAAATTATTTGACTGGGTCATGTACTCTTTACACCGAAGTGTGTAATGAATCATCTAGAATGATGGGTTTACAAAAAAGGGAATATTCGTATTGTAAGCACATATCATCATCATCAGCTTCATCATCAACTGTTTTCAATCCACTGGCTGGAAACAAAAAAAGGAAATTCCATACGTCACTTTTATGAGTCTCAAATGACTACTATATGTGACTTCACTGACAGGTCATTATGACTGCTGCTTTGCGGCGAGTCACCAGGTGACTTTGCAATGTCGTTTCATTGTGGCTCTCGTGTGACCTCTCATCTGGAGACTCAATTTCAAAGTCATTGTGAACATTGCATTATGATACATTACCAAATAATGTCTCATTAAAGTCACATGGTGACTTTTCACGACTTTTCACTGTGGTTACTTCATAGTAGGGTCTCTGTCACCATTTGACAAAATCTTGTGACAGAAAGTCACCATGTGACTTTAATGTGACATTATTTGGTGATTTATCATAATGCAACATTCACAATGACTTTGAAATTGAGTCTCCAAACGTCAGTCACATGAGAGTCTCAATAAAACGACATTGTAAAGTCATCTGGTGACTCGACATAAAGCAGCAGTCGCAGTGACCTGTCAGAGGAGTCACATATAGTAGTTGTTTGAGACTCATAAAAGAGACGTATGGAATTTCCTATTTTTTGTTTCGCTGTAGTGAATGTGACTCTTGTGACAATGTGTGACCTGAATGAGATGTTATATGGACTAGCTGTTATGCAGGGATAGTAATTATTCAGATTACATTACTTCCTTTTGAATATTCGCGAGAAAATTATCGCTTGAAAATCCCTTGAAAATTGGCATTTTGGGACTCGTCCTTAAATTTTGCACACCAGTGTATATTCAAATAATACAGACTAGTGTTGTCAAATTGAAGAATTTTTTTACTAGAAAAATCGAGCAGAGATTTCAAATAGCAATTTTAGGCAGTATTTAATGACAAACATCTCATGATTAAATGAAGTTTACTAATTGGGAAATGTTATAGACAGTTTAAATGCAAAAAAATTCCCCAATTCCGCAACACTGCAATAAGCGTAAAACCCTTTAGCATGTGTGGCAACCCCGAGCGCGGAATTTCGACGTCAGATAACAGATAGTCGAATGTAAATAAGTTGAAATTTAACATGGGCGTGATTATGTCAGATGCAATTTACATTCTTTGTATACTTTTTACCACGTTTTTTCCTCGTTGCTGCAGAAATTCTAAACCACTTAAGCAGTACCGCACACTACTGTAGACGGGGGTCCCACAGCACGGATTTCTCTCCAAACGTGATTCATGCATATTTATCACTATTCACGAAGACGGATTCGTGATCGTGGCGTATGAGAGGATGAGAACAGTGTCGTTCAACTCTCGTGGTCACCAGTGCAATTCATTAGCGTTCGGGAGGTCCGGACGATTAGGCCTTTGTTTTCTACAATTGACCCTTTCTTTTATTATAAGTCCAGTAATACCTCATTCGTATACTGATAATCATCTGACCTCCGTAGGTGACTGTCTATTCTGACGAACTTTTATTTGTTTCGTTTTTTTTTTTTCATTTGACTTGACAGAATGAAACTTCTTTTAGGCCTGCATGGGTTGGTAGTAGATGTAAGTTTAATTTCATGAAATCAAAATGCATGAAAAAACAGATTTTATGATTCTGATTAAGAGTAATCAGTAATTTTATGGGCTATAAGATATCATTCATTAATTATGCAACGAAAATTCGTTGCTCGAAATTTAAAAATACACGAAACGAAACTTATTTCAAAAATATTGTTAAGGTAAGAAAATAAGGAAGGTGGATTATATATTAATTGTTTTTTTAAACATATCCTTTTTTGCTCAAACACACGAACTAAAATTAGGGAAACTCGATTAGATGATTCAATAAAAATTCCTTATTTGTTGGTTTTAAAATTTTACAAATTTTATTCAAATTTTAAGAAGCTAAAATGTAACGAACGCAATAAAAGAATATTCGTCAATACTGAATTTGAATTAAAATTGCGTCAAATTAGTAAGCTATAGACAAGTTCGCCATTTATGGTTGCTTAGTTTTTCTCGCCAAATTTAGTGGTATTTTCCCAAGTTTCACCAAATTTGGTGAGAATTTGAAGCTAATGCTCAGAAACACTCACAAATTAGTACCTAACTTTCTTTATTTAATTGTTGTTTTGTTTCAAAATTTTGAAGCACCCTAGAATTTCAAACTGCTATATTTCAATCTTTTTTTAAAATTAAGACGAAACAAAAAATACCCCGGAATCCTTGTATCAAGGCCTAACACTTAACAAATAAATTTGGATTTCTAAATTTTTAGTTTTAAAAATTTAAATGGCCGCCATTTTGAAACAAGATGGCTAATGAAGCTGACCAACAAATTCGGTCGAGACATTGGTATGTACTATGCAAATAATTAATCTCATCTAAATCGATTTACAATACGAGAGTTATCGCCCCCATATAAGAAAAAAATATCTAGGGATTGTCATAAATAATTGTTTAATAATCTTGGTTAGTGTTGGTTATATGAAATAATTACAATATTTACATTTCAAAACTAAGGGGGATTTGGGGGCAATTACCGAACATTAATCGACTCTCCGGCTATCAAATTCACAGAGTTCGAATCGGTACATCTTCCCCGTTTCTGAGCTAACCAGATTCTCTTCTCTTCTCGGCCCCACCAGTGGCCGAGAGGTTCGGACCTCTCAACTGGTAGACGGCAGGTGCTGGGTTCGAACCCAATCGCGGCTGTCGGCCTAACCGTTCGGAGTTTTCCGTGGTTTTCTTCGGACCTTGCGTAAATACGGGTTAGGTTCCCTTAGAAAGACCCCCACGGAGGGCACTCCCTCTGGTCCTATATCCCTAGCGTAGATAATCGGACGACAAAAATCAACCAACCAACCAACCTCATCTCTTCTCAAAATGTTCCCAGGCCAGATTGGATAAAAATTATAGCCAGCAAATACATCTCGAATCTTTTGTCTTTATGACACTCGATCTTGTGTAAGAAACTGATAATGCTTTTTACCAGACATGAATGCTTTAAGAACCCAAAACCACAACTTACATATATATAACTAAATCAAATCACAAATGTATGAACAAGTTGGCAAATTTCTATAATTCATCATTTGAATGGAGAATGGTTTTGGGATCTGGGATTGATAATCGGCGAAAGTATACCAGCATTTTCCGGAAGTAAAATCCTCCGGACAGCTGCAATTGGTAGCTCTTTATTTTTGTAATGAAAACTACCTAAAACTGCTCTCAAGATTCTAAATAATAGTAATTAAATGTCACAAAGAGTAAAAAAAAATTATATATACAAACTGTAAAATATGTTTTAATAGCTGCATAAATCGGAATGAGGTTTGCTATTCGCGAACCAGAACGATATTTACCGCAATTTCACCAATCAAAATGATTTTTGTCATAATTTTAGGAACCGTAATATCAAGCATTTTTAGTCGCAAACATTGAACCTCAATGTGCGACGTTTCGACAAATATTAAAAAAAAAAAAAAAAAATTACGTCATTTGAGATACTTTACAGAATTTTATATTTTGATTCATTATGTAGCTTTTAACATAAGCATAAATGTATATATTATATAGATATACTTTTTAATGAGAAATATATTTTGTATGCTTTTTCGGATCTTTTTTCCTTTTGTTTATTCTTCTGAAAGCAAAAAATGATTAAGCGAGGTATGTTATGTCATCGTTGTTCATGATTTGTTGTTTCATTTAAGAGATAGGTAATGGATACCGCTTAAGATTAACCAATAATTTAAATGACTCAAGGATATTTATCACACGATTATGCTTTAACCTGTTGGATTCTTCTTTTATTCAACTTTAACTGGCATATAGTCGAAATCCTTTCATCTCGATGTTCCCAAAAAGACTCAAGGTTTTGGATAATCACTTGAGTGGCATAACCGGACTGCGATTACGACATAATTTCAAACTACTTCATAATTTTTCAGAATCTTTTCTTTTGGTCCAGTGAAAAACATTCCAATGCCATTATTTTCTTTATTGCAACTTGTCATTCAGAATCCAACTGTAGAGTAATAAACCGGATCGCTATGCTAGGCACTGTTGCACTCAGTTTAATTACAGACGAATCAATGAGGATAGCTGTTGGGACACCTTTTCGAAATTTTTCTGCTTGTCCATTTGCTATAGTGCTGACAGGGTCAGTGGCGCAGAGAAGGGGGCGAGAGAATTGTAGAGGGGAAAAAATCCTCTAAAAATCTGAAAGATATTACAACAAAACGAAATAAATTACTGTTAAATTAGATAACTTTCAAAGTCGTATTAGATTATTATTATTATTATTATTATTACATTAATAATATTACTATTATTTATTAATAAACCAACGATTTTGATATGTTGAAATAATTCTAGACAAATTACCTTATGGAAGAGATTTTTTTGTTTTTTTTATACGTTGAGTGCTACGGTGAGCTCTCCATTGAAACCGTGTAAACATGTAATAAACAATACATTGTTTTAAGTAATTAAAAAAGTATAATCCTGTAATAAATAAAAGTTAAGTAAATTTTATGTAAATTTTCAGTAATTACTTAAAACAATATATATATATATTGTTTTATATCATATTTTAGACTGTCAGTCACCAGTGACTGGCACAGCCTAAACGGAAAATTTAATATTAATCAATGATGACTGACGTGCACTGTAAAAAAAAAAAGAACTTTTCATCCCCTTTAGAAACATGTCAAAATAGAGCAGGTAGCAATGTTTGGTGCTGCCATCTATTGCGGCTTTACCGAAAATCTTCCGTTTCAGAAGTCTGTCTTTTTACCCACTGGATGAAACTCGAAGGAAACACGTAATGGTTAACTGAAAATAAGTTTGGAGCTATTACTAAAATTTGCTTCGTGGCTCATACTAAAAAGTTTTAAGTTAGTTATAGAAAAAATTCTTTTGTTCAGTTTACAAAAGAAATGTTTGTTTCACTTGCAAAAAAAAAAAAAAAAAAAGTTTGTAATGGTTACTAAAAAATTCTGTGGAATACAAATTTACTAAATTTTTTTTATTAACCTCTTGAATTTTTTTTTTACAATGTGGTATTCATCGTGTTAAATAATGAATTTATAATCATAAAATACAAGGTGGCCATAATTAAACTGACAGTACTCAGAGTGTTCTTTAGCGAGTATAAAGTACATTTAATAGAGAGAATGAAGCTAAATTTTGCAAGAAGATTAAACAAAACAAGGAGCGAAGGATTCTGTGAAAAAAAAAGCTCCAAAAGTTACCACTGAGGGAATGTGTGGCTCTGTGTAACAGAAAAGAGAGTTTTAAAAAATAAAATAAAAAATCAATGCTAAAACCATTAATTGTGCTAAATGAAAGATAATTTTATTTCAGTATTGATTCTATATTTTCTAAAACTGTTTTTGTGTGTTATACAGTGCCACACATTCCCATAGTGGCAACTTTTGGAACTAATTTTTCGCAGAATCTTTCCTTCTCCATCTAATTTAATCTTTTTACAAAATTTGGAGTCATTCTCTCAATTAGATCGGTCTACAGAGCACTCTGAATACTATCAGTTAAATTACAGCCACTTTCTATATGCCTATTTTTAAAGGTACACTGTAGGGAATAAAGATAAGCTATTTTTTGTCACGAATAAATATGAAGCTAAATTGTATTTTTATTACAAAAAAGAATTTGAGGAAGGAGGAGAATTCGAAATAAATGCATCTTATTTATACTTTAAAAGAAAAAAAAATTCCTTTATATCTAAGATTATTGCACTTTTTATTAAAATGAAGGAATTTTTAATTTGTATTTTCGTGTGATTTTTCAAAATTCTCTCATTTTTCAAGCTATTTAGTGTGATTTTCCAAATTTATTTTATCTTTTACATTATAATCTCTTTCTTACTAAAGAGATTAAAATGAAACAAAATAAAATAAAAATAAAGCAGACGGTGGGGGAGGGAGGAGATAATCATATTCAACGAAGAAGAAAAAATATATATATTTATTAATCTTGTAATCACGATTTTCCTGCTTTAGTTTCTGCTCATTTTTCGTGTACGATCTTTAGTCACCCACAATATTGAACAGTTAAGCCCCAGATTAACGGGAATCAACCAGTCACTAAGTTTGAAAAATAGCTTTCAGGCACGAAAGTATTGTTTTTAACTGGATGCTTTGTTTTTGTCAGAAAATAGGTTTGGAGTTTTATTTTAATTAAAGATGATAATTTCTTTCAAAATTTAACACTTGTATTTATCTATTTACAAATATTATTACCATTTTTTTTTTTTTTTTTTTTTTTTTTTTAATATAAACACTTTTTATGGCTCAAAATCAATAAAATTGACAAATGTTTAAATTAACTGCTTTTATAAGCTTTTAAACTAATTAGCTTTTCTCTGAAAATAAAACAAACAAATTAAAAGAAATGATAGATGAATTAAAATGTGGATAAACATATAGAAATAGATAGACAGAGACAAACAGTCGACAGACAAAATTTTTTCTAGAGCAATTTTTTCATGTAACTTATATTTCACCAAATTTTATAACGGGACGCAAATTTATATAATTAAGAACGAACCTAAAAAGCAGTTAAATTTAAAAGCGCATGTCAAAATTGAAAAAGCCTCTCCAGCAATTATTACTCAAAATCAGTATTGTATTCGATTTCTTTTGTGCGTCCCTGTAAATGGATTAAAAATGCTATGAATGTCCTGTCTTAATGTAATCGTAGTAAAATTCAGTGATTTATATCGAAGTGAAATTTAGTGATGAAATTCAGTTTCATATTTTTGAAATAGCGCAATGTCATTAAAATACTCTGCAATTAATTTTTCCCCATACACCATTGTCAATGAACTATTAATCCCACATACTTCATATAATACAGTAGAACCCCGCAAATTCGGACCCCGCTAATCCGGATCTCCGGATAATCCGGATCGGTTTGGTCATTTTTTTTTTCAAATTTGAGAATCAACTGGCCATACGGCTTGCAAAAGGCGTAAAAAACTATCACAGCAGAAATGTACAAACTTTTTTATTACAAAGAAAACATTTTTACTGTCTGTAAATATTCAGTAAGTTTAACATAAAGGTGATTTTCTTCAAATATTTTTCATTTTATTGTATTTTTCACTAATTCTCCGGATAATCCGGATTTTCGATAATCCGGACTGGGTCTGGTCCCAATTAATCCGAATTATCGGGGTTCTACTGTAATACCAAACATGCTTAGGGGGGTCCAAAATAAGGTTTATTAATTGCATGAAAGTCCGAGTATATTAACTGCAGTTAGAGGGTACATGGACAGAAAAACCAAATGCACAAATATTTTTCAATTTTGTTGAAAAGTGCTAAAAAGAAAGATTTTATATAAAACTAGCGGACCCGACAGACGTTGTCCTGTCACCGACAGACGTTGTCCTTCTTGGCACCGACTCCAGAAAATCAAATAAATGTACGTAAATATGGTAATACGCACAATATACACTACGCTCTTAATTTAATTTCTTATTACAATTATGTAAGGAAATTATTTTTCACTCTTCAGTATTTTTTGAAGTCGGCTCAATTTTTGATAGAAAAGTTTATTTTTTTCTTTTTAGTTAAAAGTTAACGATTTTCTGAAGTCGGTTAGTCAAAATTATAATACAGAAAATATCATTGTAAAGCATACACGTTTGTCAGGAGTGGGGTTCGAACACGTGATCTCTTTCTCCAAGAAGCCGAGCTTAAATCTGGCGCCTTAGACCACTCGGACATTCCGTCCGCACTCTACTCATTGAAATTATTCAAAAATTTTTATTAGCGAAAAATCACTAACTATTAGTTTTTGCCTAATTACTAAAAAAGTATTGAATCAATTTCGACGAAATGTGAATCTAAACCATTCTCGAATCCACTGGAACGCACACACAATATTTGATAAAAATCGGTCCAGTCGTTTAGGAGGAGTTCAATTACATACACACGCACAGAAGATTTTTATATATAAAGAAAATTAAAAAAAAAAAAAAAAAAGAGAAAAAAATCTTTTACCAGAAGAGATTTATAGAATATGATTTTAAAACAGAAAAAAAAAGTGTAACCTTAAATTTTATCCAGAGTTGCTTTTATTCATTATTCAGCTTAGCCATGAAGAAGGCGCCTTCTTTTGTGATGGATCTTAAACAGTTTCTATGGTTATTAGGGGAATGAGACGAAGTTCGTTTTGTTTTATATGTACAAAAACAGCTTTTCACGGATACGTTAGAAAAAACAGAATGGTTAAAGCATACAACTGTAGCAAAACATCAATTATTCGAATTCGAGTCATCCATATCACCAAACATACCGATCAGATATTCTGAAATAAATAAATGCGCTAAACAAAAACAAAGGAAAAAGAAAATTGTATGCATTATTGCTGAAAAGTGTATTTATTTTGACATATCAATTTTAAATCTTTAAAATTTATGTTTAACTTCCAACTTGTATCCAACTTGTATTCCAACTAGTATTTTAAAAATTTGGACTTGTGAAGAGCAGGTAGCATTGAACATTGTTCTAATAACCTATGAAATAAAAAAGGTCGGATTTCGTGCATTTAATTTCTTAATGTTGTAAAACAATTAACTTTGGTGGAAATATTCGGTTGATACTTCTGAGTGAATGTATCGCAATTTTAACATTTTCATAGATACTAGTTGAAAAGTGTTCATGACTCGATTTGTCTTTTTGCTGTGGGCTTATCTGTCTGCTTATTGCGTTACCTTGGGTAAATATACTCGGATTGCAATGTAATTGATATACATTATCAGGATTTATCATGGCATGTTCAGTAATGAAAATGGATTGGTTAACATCCATAGTTCGTTTACAGCGCCATCCAAAAGAATTTCGTTACATTGTAACCTTAACGAAAAGGTGTTTGCAATGGTTTTTAATATTGTTGCACTATTTCAAACATATTGAAACTGATATACAGTTTGACACCAAAAAGTGCGCTACAAAGTAATAATTGTAGAATAGAGCATGCATACATTTATCATTTATTTACACATTTAGAGGGACAAGCAAAAAAATTTCGGTTGCAATACGACCTATAAGCAATAATTGCATGAAAATCCTTTTAACTTGTATGGTTCTTTTTTTTTTTTTTTTTTTTTTTTTTTTTTTTAAATCTTTTCTTGCATATTATATTGTGGATATAAATTCTACAGATCATATACAGTGCTGCACAAAAGAATTTTAGTACATTTTCTTTTATTGGCAGAAATTGCTGAAAGGTAATTTCCAACTGTGTTATGCATTACTGAACTAAATTTCAGCATATATGCAGTTTATATTACAAATCTTTAGATAACATGCTTGGCTGCACAGAATAATTCCAATATTTTCCCGACTATAGATGGTAATTGCTGAAATTCAGTTTTAAATGTGTTATGCATTTTCTAAATTCATTACATTTACAATAATGTTTACTTCATTAAATTTTGAAAATTATTCGGAATGTGTTGGAAAGTGTTACACAATCTTTATTTGACGCATGGTTTTTCCTTCTAGTTTAAAGTTATGAAAGTCATTTTATTTTCAATGTAGTTTAGCACTGCCTTTTTTTCAAATAAATACGATTTTCGAGATTTTTTAATAATATTGCTTTCTTTCTTTCTTTTTTTTTTTTTTTTTTTTTTTTTTTTTTTCAAAATTACCCCAATTATTCCGACATATGCATTATCAGGAATATGTCCAGACTGCATTAGCTTCACTAGAGATAATTGAAGTCTCACAGAATTTTAAAGTTTCATCAGAGGGTTCTCACTTTTATGAACCTTGAAATAGCTATTTGTTAATTATACAATGTATGTTTTACTTTAAGAGGATCTTTTTATGCAATATATATTAATGTTAAGTTTTTAATTCTCTGCAGTAGTGATGACAAGTCTAATGTATAGTAAAAAGCGGTTAACCGTTTCACAATTGTGACATAAACAAACATGCACATTTTATTCCCAACGAAAATGTATTATATCATTATAAGGCTTAATAAAATAAATGAATGTCTTTTTATTTCCATACAAATTATCTTTAATGGGATCGATTGAATTCCGGTGTCATTTAAATTGTTTACCCACAACTTCAATAAATATATTACTGAATTATAAAAAAATTATTGAATGGAAAAACCTATATATATGTGCATATATATATATATATATATATATATATATATATATATATATATAGACACACGGCAGTGTGTCAGCCAAGTTCACAAAGTAAAAGGCGACACACCGGCAGTGGGTTATATTACCCGAACCATTTCGGGACACTTTTGACCCCTCAATAACTTAAATTCTATTTAACCTACACAATTGCAATTTTTCGTGTCGTGTAAGACCATCTTCTAATTTCCGAATCCTATAAAGCTTTTAAAAAATCTTTTACCGTTCACGAGAAATTGACGTCTGAAAATCACTGTTTTTACCACTGACTCACTGACTCACTCATAGAAATGTTTGACTACTTCCAGGTGACTTAGAATGTTGAAATTTGGTGTGGAGGTAGGTTATTGGATCTATAAATAGGAAAAAATCAGAAATCACCATTAATTAAATATTAACGGTTGGTTAGGTGATAAATATTGGATTACAATGGGAGTTAATGAGAATTTCACAAAATACCAGAAATAGTGCCAAGTTGGCGTTACTTTTGGCGAGTATTGGGGCTAATCTCTGAAACTACCGAACCGATTTCAAAAGTAATGATACCAAAATGATGGTATTCGCCCCAGTTCAAACATAGACTATATTTTATGTCTGTTCCACTAACCAAAAGGGGCTTCAAAAGTAAAAAACATTATAAAAATGTGATTTTTGTTTTACTGAAGGGCCTAGAAGCACAAAATTTAGCATGCTAATTATTTATAAGATATAAATGTTCACTAATGACATTTGCTAAAAAATACCAAATCTAAAAGGGGCGGAAATCCGCGAAGAGCATTCTGAAAACGTTCTAAATAGCGATCTTAAGCAATCTCAGCAAACAACAAACCGATCTTAAAAGTAATGATATCAAAATGATGATGACAGTCCTTGCTCCAACATAGGCTATATCTTATGTCGGTGCCAGTAACCCAAAGTGGGTAAAAGAGCAAAAAACGTTCTAAAAATGCTTTGTCTGTATGTTAAGGGACTGGAATTATAAAGTTTGACATTTTAGAGTTTATGGAAATTTTGCAAAATATCAGAAATAGTGCCAAGTTGGCGTCCCTTTTTGCGAGTATCAAAGGTAATTTGCGAAACTATGAACCGATTTCAAAATCAATGGTACCAAAATGATGGTATTCGCTCCGGTTCAAACATAGGCTATATTTTATGAGTATATTACCATTAACCATAAGAGGGTGAAGAAGCAAAAAACATTCTAAAAATACAACTTTTGTAATACTGAAGGACCTAGAAACATAAAGTTTGGCAAGTTAATTATTTATAAAATATAAATGAACTCTAAGGGCATTTGCTAAAAAATACGGTATTCAAAAAGGGTGAAAATGCGCGAAAAGCGTTCTAAAAATGTTTTAAATTGGGATTTTTAAGCAATCTCAGCAAACAACAAACCGATCTTAAAAGTAATGATATCAAAATGAGATGGTGACAGTCCTTACTCCAATGTAGGCTATATCTTATGTCGATGCCACTAATCCAAAAGAGTTAAAAGAGTAAAAAAATTTCTAAAAATACCATGTCTGTATGTTAAAGGCCTAGAAACATCAAATTTGCCATGTTCATTACTTATAAGATATAAATGATCACTAAGAACATTTGTTAACAAATACAAAATTTAGAAGGTTAAAAATGCACGAAAAACATTCTAAAAACTTTCTAAATAGCAATATTTAAGCAATATTGGGAAGTTAGCGAACCGATTTAAAAAAAAAAGATGTCAAAATGATGGTGACAGTCCTTGCTCTAACAAAAGTATTGGATAAATTGCCAGATTACAATGGGAGTCTATGGGAATTTGGCGAAATACCAGAAATAACGCCAAATTAGCATCACTTTTGGCGTCAATTTCGCGATATATCGTTTAGTTGGCGACAATCTGTTTTGGTCGACGAGATAATCAAGTAGTACCCAATCACATAAAAGAATCATCCTTATTAGGGGAATTTAAAGGAAAATAAGCAGTCCTAATGTTAAAATTTTTAAATTTGATTTAAAAAAAAAACAGTGAATAAACGCAAGAAAAAGCTGTAAGATTAATTAATATTAAATAAACCTAATTTAATATTAAGCCTATTTATTTCAAAAAAGAAACAAATACCTATTTATTTGACAAAAAAAAAAGAAAAAATTATATCCTATCAAAAACATGAATGGGAAAAAATGCTAAGTTTGTTAAAGGTTTCGCCAATGAAAGAAGTGATTTGACAAAAAATTATGATATCCTATCAAAAACATGAATGTGAAAAAATGCCAAGTTCGTTAAAGGTTCCGCTAATAAAAGAAGTGATTTGACAAAAAAATAATGATATCCTATCAAAAACATGAATGTGAAAGAATGCCAAGTTCATTAAAGGTTTTGCTAATAAAAGAAGTGAGATCTAACTGCAAACCAAGTTCTTTCGAAAGTTCTTAAATTTTTGCTTCTGTCATGCATAATATTCTTCAATTGCTTAAAATGTTTTGGTATGTTACTTGTTATTCAATAGAGCGACTTGGCAAGTTTTCAGCCACCAACT
The DNA here is from genome assembly GCA_964019185.1 of Maratus speculifer. Classification (NCBI taxonomy): domain Eukaryota; kingdom Metazoa; phylum Arthropoda; class Arachnida; order Araneae; family Salticidae; genus Maratus; species Maratus speculifer. The sequence continues at coordinate 222,100,602 of OZ025289.1, forward strand.
TTAATGTTTCAGTCAGAGTATAATTTAATCTAGAATCTGATTGGTAAAGATCTATTCAATCGAGTGTTCAAATAAGTACATTGAAGTTAAGGTATTGATAAATTAATCAAGTGATTACCTTTAAGTTCTGATCAATTAAATAGAGAAATTTGAATAAGAGAAAACTTTCCAAGTCGCTCTATTGAATAACAAGTAACATACCAAAACATTTTAAGCAATTGAAGAATATTATGCATGACAGAAGCAAAAATTTAAGAACCTTCGAAAGAACTTGGTTTGCAGTTAGATCTCACTTATTTTATTAGCAAAACCTTTAACGAACTTGGCATTCTTTCACATTCATGTTTTTGATAGGATATCATTATTTTTTTGTCAAATCACTTCTTTTATTAGCGGAACCTTTAACGAACTTGGCATTTTTTCACATTCATGTTTTTGATAGGATATATATATATATATATAATTATATACAATATATGTTATGTAATAATTGCTATTTTGATCAATAACATTTATCTTTTTTTTTTTTTTTCTATAAACACAGTTTTCAGTCTTTAATAAATTTTCTCATTTAAACCTATAGTGTAAAGACTTTTAATTGTTTTCCTTAAAAATTTCAATGTTTTCTAAATTTAAAACATAGTAAGGAATCGCATAATAGCAAATAAAAAATAAAAATAAAAAAACAAGTTGAATGTAGATTCTGCCATTGCAGAATTCAATTTCGCCTCCGATAAAGAAAAAAAAAAAAAAACAATCGATAGAGGTTTTTTAGAAGGGCGACACCGTTTACAATGCTTTGAACTAACTTCATTTTTCTTGTGTTTATCAATATAATAGCAAACAGAACGGCGTGAAATACCCAATTGTTTAGCAATTTCTCTCTGAGACATTGGAATTGCGGAATAATAAAGAGATACAATTTGACGTGCTACTTCTTTATTGACTAGATTCATAAAAAACGGATTTTTTGTTTAGTTTAAACACTTTTTCATAGACTATGAGAAAAAGGAAATGCATTTTAACAATAAAATTGTATGAATGTCTCGTTTTAACGGCCAGATTACGAAACTAGTCGTTGGGGGCCACCGCAGTACTTACCCATCATGGAAATGCATTATATAATATGTCAAAATAAATTATGTGAAAACTATTTATAAAATGCATTGCGATTCCAAAACAAAATTTAAACGTATATTTAAATATTTTTAATATACATAGTAATGCTCCATTAATGAATTGCTGATGAACCCATTTCGACAAATTACGTAAAATACCAAACTACACAAGTAGTACCGGATTTCGTAAAAGAAACATCCTTATAACTCCAAAAACAATAATCATATTAACTAGCAGTTTACTGCATCAGATTAAGCGTCTCATTTCCAATTAAAACATATCTTTGAATTGAAATTTGAAGAAAATACAGGGTCATGAAAAATTGAAGAATGTGGAAAACAGGATTACAAATATCTCGGCAACTATTAATCCGACCGATTTCGTTCTTGATGCAAAATTTGTGTTATTTTATTGCCTTTTACGTCCTTTCCTTTAAAAAAAAAAAAAAAAATCCAAAATATTTATATACATTTCATCAGAACGAATTTTTCGAGAGTTCGAAAAAAAAAAAGTTCCGGATAATCGAGGTTACTGGTATTAAATAGGCTCCGTTCTATTCTTACTTACTAAGTACATACAAAATTTTAAGTCTCTATCTCCATTTGTTCGTGAGATAGAGCGTTTACAGACCGACAGACAGACGGACGGCAATTTTTTTTTCTAAAAATATGTTTTTCGGAATCTCCAGTATCTGAAAGGTGTAAATCCGTCAAAAAAAAATTTTTTTTCGATTTTTCAAAACGATTGCAAGACTTACCCTATACTACGTATGATAGGTAAGTGAAAGTGGGCCACAATTTTTGACACGGCACTTTTTAGCTTGTCTGAAAGAAATAGCATTCGAGGCTAATAATAATAATAATAATAAAGTTTGGCGAAATGACATTCGGCGTCTAGTGCAATGGTACCGTGAAAAATGTCTTTACAAAATCGGAACGTCCAACAAATATCAATATTGTTTGGACGAGAATTTAACTCCTGAATTTTTTCTGTCGTTGCTCCATTGGTCTACTATTGTCGATTGAAAATCGAAGCTTGTTAATCCCCCCCCCCCCCCAAAAAAAAAAAAAAAAAAAAAGCTTATACACTAAAATAGCTATCCTAGTCATGTTTCTCAGATCGAAATTACTATCTCCTTTCCGGGAATAAATAAATAAAGAAGATTTCACGCTTCATCAGGTGGCTAACATTCGGGTACAGCACAATGCTACACTTTGCGATGTGTACAAAACACGACTGCTTGACCTGAATCCATCTCATCCTATTCAACGTCAAAATATTAAATCCTTTCAGCACGCCGAAAGCGTACGGTAAAGTCCATCTAATCGGACATTGACATGACATAATATTTTATTTAGTTCTCTTTCGCAAAAACCTGAATGTGAAGTTTCAGAAACTGATCGATAAAGACACTTTTTAATTATCGTCGCTAATGGATGAAATTTGTCAATTAGAACATTGCACTTACCGGAATGACTTGGAAGAGAAAGAGAAATTGAAAGCTGACGTCGGGTGAATTAATTAAATTAGTTCTCGTTTGCTTGCTTGATTTTTATTTATATCTCTTAAAATAACGATGATATCAATGTAATTTTTGGTACGAACGTTCTGATGAAAAGTCCAATCGTAAATACATTATTCTCTCACTTTAATAATAATAATTTGCATACATGCCAATCTCCAGATTTATTTAAAACAAGTCATTGCACGACAAGTGTAGCAAATGAGGTGCATTCGTACTATAACGAAGTTTTTAAAAAATACAATACTTCGGATACAGTACAGAATCCCAAATCATTTGTGTATCCCTGTAAATACTATCTGTTTTCAATTACAGAAATTAACTTGTAATAAATTCAGCAATGTATATAAATTTCATAAAATGTGAAATACGTTATATAATTAAAGCACACCCCAAACAATGTTTCCCGCTATACTCTTATAGAATACTTTTGTCTGTAAATTTATATAAAATGTTCTTTGCACCACAGGTTGTGCAGAATATATATTTTAGTATATATTTCACGGATGCATATGGATTTTATTATGTTCGAAAGAGTGTAACATCATTGAAATGCAAGTGAAACTTTCTCATTGATGTAATGTAACGGAATACTTTGTATTGTCCCTGTAATTGAACTATACATCCGATTTTCATAAAATTTGAAATAACAGACAAAATTATATAATATTTATACATATTAAATTTCAAACAATTTACTCGGGTAATTTTTGCGTTAATTTATGCGGACTGACGGACCGACTGAACGACAACTATAAGTTCTACGTATTTACATAATTACGAACGCACCTAAAAATCGATGCACCTAATAGCGATGAAAATTCGCATTTTTTATTTATTTATTTGACTTTTTTTTTTTTATAAAATAAACATTTATGTTTCTAAATCTGTTTTTATTTTTACTGTTATTTAAAATAATATTTAAAATAAAATAAAAGCTAAAAAAAAAAAAAAAAAAAAAAAAAAAAGTAGACGACGTTAATTTAAACCGAAGTTGAAAACTTTGAATGCGTTTTCTGAAAAATTAGATTTTCATCGGAAAAAGGTAAACGATTATTCCACTAACCTCTAAATCAAAATTTTATTATCCTATGACCATAAAATTTTTCGTGTAGCTTTCCGATATAATGTCTAGAGTGTAGAGAACTAAAGGTTAAACTCTAAGGGATTTATTTGTTGATATACGTATTAGCTACTTTTATGAAAAATAACACGTAAAATTACTGAAATTTTCTATGTAATTTTATATAATCAACGCTATCCTCTTAGATTTTCGTATATTGACTAGTTTTTAGTTCATAATACCAAAGAGTGTCTCATATGCATTTGTTGAAAAAATATTTGTGTTATATGCATTTTTCTTCCTTTTTTTTTTTTTTTTTTTTTTTAACACTTTCTAAAGACAAGGTTGAAAAGTGTCTATGATTTCCGTTTGTCTGTCCGTCTGGACGCGCTCTAATTTCAGTAAATATACTCGGATTGCTCTGAAATTTTTGGACGTTATTGGCGTTTACCTTGGAACGAATAATATTTAAACTGAAGTTTTTAGCTTGATTAGTTTCTTTACAGGGACAGTCAAAAGTTTATCGTTACATTACTGCCTATGGGAAAAAATCGTATCAAATTAATTTAGAAAAATGTTATACTCTGTCAAACTAAAATTTATATGCATTAAAGAAGTGCACTAAAATATGTGATGAAAAAAATAGCCATTATTCATTTACAGGGCCACACAAAAAAATTTCATTACATAATCGTAAAGGAGCGAGGGGGGGGGGGATTATGTGCGATACATTTTAATTACATTAAATTATTTTATGAATAATAAAATTGATATGTGCCGTTAAAGCTTAATATAAATTATACGATATAGTCAAGCATAATACGAAGTGCATAGCATTTACAGGGACACACAAAAGATTTCAAATAGTATATTTTTTCGAAGTACTGTATATGTATCTTTATGATGGCTGATGGATGGATGAAATGTACTGTAATTATGATTTGAGCTTTTAAATTTCACTAAATCTATGCATATCATATGATGCGTATAAATACTATAATTGATATATAGGGCTACACAAAAGAGATCGTAAATTTTAATGAATATGAGCGTAAATTACTTAAAGGGGGGGGGGGCTTTAAATAAGTTATTAAATTTTTTATGCTGAACTGCATTCAGTTTACTAAGAAATTTTTGCAGAATATACAGTCACAGCAAAAAAAATCTTGACATTTGCGATTTCAGATGTTTTGTTAAATATCTAATTATATACATAAGGAATGTATATAGAGGAATGTAGAATCTATATACGTAAGGAAACTGTATCCATATTTCATTGATTAGTGTCTACACGTACTACTGTATTTGGATACAGCTCCTCATCTTTTTGCCTCATTTTGGGAATAACGGATTTTAATCTTATTCTATCGACAATAATTTTCAGAATTTTCAAGGTATGATTTTGAAACTTTAACAAAAGTTGATCTACACATTTAACTAACACAATATGCAAATGAAATTTTTAAAGAATTAACGCATGCGCAGTGAAAATTTATTTAGTAAACTTGCTCCTTTTTCATATAATTATTAATATTTTTTAATTTTGATTACAGAGAATTATGTACAACGTCGTTTCTCATATTTTCTGGAAATAACATTGTTTTTTATTAAGAACTCTGCAAATTGTGAGCAAAAAAACTTGGCAAAATTTGGGACTGTTTTTATAAAAACCTTAATTTCTCTACGAGTATAGATACGATATTTGCTACATTAGTTTTGGCAGGGTTATTCAAAACTTATTCGTTCTTTTTCAATTTGTTGACGGTCCCTTATTAGATTTTGGGAAAAAATATCTTCTCGAAAATATATGACCTGTACTATTTTGTTTGTATAGCTGGAGATTCAGTTATTCCTCATGTATATTTCTCGATATTTGATAAAACGTCTGAAATCGCAAATGTCAAGATATTTTTTGCTGTGACTGTGTGACGTGTCGGTCAAATGAAGACATGTTCTGAGTGGAATTAAAACGCAGAATTTTTATTTACTGTAGTTGGGAAACGGGGAGTGGAGCAAAGTTCGGTAATTTTGACAATTAAACACACTACTATGAGAATAAAACGTAGACTATACCTGTACTCACATTACAACGAAGTCAGGTTCAAATCACCAATTCGGTTCTGCTCTTCAGGTCGCGGACTACTTTGACTGAACCTGTAAATAAACAGCCCGTGGCTGCACAAATATCTTTATTTTAAACACACCACAGTGCGAAATTATTCTGATTAACTCTCACCGAACTCTGGTACTGAGGCTTTCTACTAGTGCTCGCGATAGGAAACGTATAGCAGCTATACGTTTAAACGATATACGTATATTCGTATAATACGTATTTCTGCTATATGGATACTTTAGAATATACGTTTAAACGTATCCAGATACGTATAAGGCGTATCAATTAAACGTATATTTTAGAATACGTATATTTAATGTATACGTATATTCCACGTATCGTATCTAATTTAAATATTGGACTTCATCAGTCTTATGTCACTGAATGAAGAATAATTTGGAAATCGGTGGCGTTACGACAGGAATCCGCATAGTATGTCTTATGTATACAAGATCAAGCAATGAAAAGCGTATATTTTTAAAAACAGTTTGCAAAAATTTCACAAAATATCAGACTCCTGATTGGCCAACTCGTTTCACCAACAGTGAAATATCTATTTTCAAGATAGCGAGTTATTACCGTGAATTGCAAAAGTATTTTGCAACATTGTACTTTGAATTTATTTAGATTTTTTTGTTGTTGTTGTTCATCTCAAGGTAATGAGCTCAGATACCCCGTTATTTTACATTTTGTATTGGTAATGTATACAAATTGTATCCATTGTAAATAACCAGCAAAATTAAACACTTTTTGAGGAAAGAATGAGAGTATAAATGTTTCAGATTTATTGTGAATTCTTGCTAAATTTAGTTTTTTTTCTTTTTAATTATTTAAAAATTCTTTATTCACTTATTGTTTTACACTCAAGATTGCACCCGAGCGTAAATGCTATTCTTTTCATGGAGCTAATATTTTCTAACTCTGTTAATGCATAATGAAATTTCATTTTTTTAATCTTTACATTCTCACCAAAACATGCATAGAATCACTTTATATCAAGCATTAACTGAATCTGTAGTTTGATGAAAATCCGTGCATTAATTCTAGAGATAGAGCTATTGCAGAAATCGTAAATAAAATACAGCAAAGTAGAGCCACCTGTTGAACGATTTACATACAAAACTAGTCAGCAACAATTTCTACCAGGACTACTTGAATATATAGGGGAGACTGGGATGCATGTGAACAGTTCACATAAACATAGCTTTTTGTCATAACTGGGTTAATATTTATAAGCAAAACTACTCTATATAGTAAACAGAACTTTTTTTACGCATGGTATTTTTAAAAAATTAGCTTTACAGTTCTTCTTACTTTTTTAATAGTTTATTGAATTAAAAAAAAAAGTTCATATGTGCCCCAACGAAAGAGCGTTGTAAACACATAAGGAAAACATGTGAACACAAGGAAAAAAGAATTTGACATGTTTTTATTATGTTTTTCATATGTTAAATTAATTATTAGTTGTATCATTTATTAAATTCACTATAAAGAAAAATATATGTATATTTATTTAGTTTCTGAGTTATATGTTTAAGCAAAATATTATAAAATAAAAATAAGTAGATTTTGGGCGGGGGGGGGGGGGGCTTAGATAATTGATAAAATATTGTTGCACTATAACAAAAAAATAAAGAAGTAAACTTGAGAAAATAATTAAAGAATTTAAATTTTGCTTTGGGCTTTTTGTTTGACAGAGATTTTAGGGAGGGGGCATTTGGATAATATTTATAGGAAAACTACCAAAAGGCGAAAGATTCTCATTCCTACATTTGCCTTATTTGCCTGTAAATTAAGAATAAAAAATTGTTTTCATTTATAAGCTTCCTCCAAATTTAATTTCTTTTGCTTTTAAAAGAAAAGATGGAATCAATAATGGAGATTTCACGGTAGTTATAAGTTTAAAATTTTTATTTTCTTAATATATATATCTATTTTGAAAACACCAAATAAAATAGCTGTTTTAGAAATGGAAGTAAAATAATACTACAAGTTTGCAACAAATGAAACAGAAAAATTTGCAAAGTTGTTAAACGTAATATTTTTTGCATTAATGATGCATAAAAAATAGTATTGAAAACTGTTAAATAAAATAATGTATAGCATTTATTGCAATTTAGAAAACATAAAATTTATTTAAATCGCAATTGAACTTAAAGAGCTTGTTGCTTTTTTATGTATTTGCTGACAGTTGTGTTTGCAGAAGTTTCTATTACACAAAATCAACTTTATATGATAGAAATGCCTTCTATTTCTATAAAAATATAGATAATGGAGCTGGCATTATTTTCACGAAGTTAACTAAAAGGAATAGAATCACTGAATGATTATTGGGCAATTTAATGACATATTCAGATCTGCCCCAACTAGACTCTTCATAAGTGTCCCACATTCCCACAAGAGTTAAAATGACAAATCATTAGCATTTCTCAATTTTAAAAACAAAAAATATCATAAATATTTATTAGTATCCATAGTATATGTTAAATAAAGAAAAAATAAGAATAAATAAAATTATTCTTTTACCAAGCTGGAGATTTTACTTTTAAGTACAGTAAGCAGTATTTTGGCTCCTGGGAACATACAAAATGTCGAAGAGTTTCAAAAACATTTTTCCATATGTCTATAGGTGCTCTCATCTTTGATAATTTTTTGAAATAAAAAACATATAATAACTAGTGAAAAATGGCAATGTTCTCATATGCCCCATTTTCACATGTGCCCTAGTCTCCCCCATATACGTTACTTAATTCTGTGTATTAGGTCTTGAGATAGAAAACCCACAAAATCCATGTCACATACAGACAGACAAAGTCACAGACTCATAAACTGGCAGGCAGATATTTTGTAAAAACATGTTTTTCGGACTCTCTTACCCTTAAAACGTGTAAACCCGTCGAAAGCATTCCCGAATCCAATACTTTCTTCTTCTAAAGATACAAGAAAATATAAAAAACTAAGTACTGCGTCGCAGATTTTCCAAAGATTAGTTTGATTCTACCCACAACTAATGTAAGACATTTTATAATAAATAATTTAGTTTTTTGGAAAAAAAAAATAAATCTAAATTGAGGAAGTATTCAGATTTTTTTAAGTACCTGCATAACAAGTAGTAGTTAAGTAAACACATCGTAGTTCTTTGAACAAAGAATCGCGATGGGGATACTCTACCGGACATTTCTCAATGTCTCTAATCCGCAAAAAAATATTGAAACATCAAATTTCATACATTGAATGAAAAACGTTTAAACGTTTATACGTTTAACCGCTTGGGTGAAATCCGTATATACGATGTACCGTATATGCTCTTTCGTGTAATACGTATAACTGCCGATGCCGAATTATACGTATAGCAAATACGTATTTCGTATAATACGTATTATACGTATACTCGTACAAACGTATAATCGGGAGCTCTACTTTCTACCTTCACACGTCAGCTCTAAAATTCGTCGTTGGAGGTTCTTCCAAGTCACCACACCACACACATACCAACTCATAACTTACAGCTTATACTTTGCAAACTGAAGACGGAGCTAGAAATTTGCATAAAAGTTCATGAAACCGCAGTTAACTGTAGATCGAGGGCGCCACACACACACTTCGGAAAATTAGAGTTGCATAAAGGATAGATGTCGCTTTTGCGCCACACATGTTAGAACATTGACGTCACGATCTCACTCAAAACACCAGAGTGCCTTTATTACAAAGGGACACTTTCTCGCAATTGTAGATGAAATAATATACAGGGTCACGCTAAGAATTGGATTCATGGACGCCTATGAATGATAAATTCTGATAGTGTGATTTCAGTAGTTTTAACAATGTTTTAGCTAAATACTGGAGTGTAATAAAGGTACTAGGCGAATTATAGAGCCGAACGAAAGTATTCAAGTATACGTTCATGCATTAGTATAAACTGCTGAAAGAGAAAGCACAACTTGCTAAGCATTTTCTTTTCAAACTAAATTTCCCCATTATATAGTATATATATCAACCGACAATATCAAATACAGGGCTGTTCCAAAGTATTGGAATACATATGTGGCCATAGTCAGTAACTTTATTTTCCTTTTGAGGAAGTGTTGGAAAGCGTTTCATAATCTATGCTTAACGCATATTTTTTTTTTTTTTTTTTTTTTTTTTTTTTTTTTTTTTTTTAAGAGCAGGGGCCATTTTTATTCAAAAATTCTAAAAATTGATCAAAATTCTTCAAAATTTTAAATGTTGCATAAGTATTATATTTTAATTTTCTTTACTCTGTGTTAAATTACACTAAAAAATGCCAAAAAATGTGTCAAAAGTAGAGTTTAAAAAAAGTCTTTGTACTTAGTCGGATACCTTAAGGTATAACATAATTAATGGATGACAACCCTAAATTGTTAAGATATTTTCTAATTTCTTATCCACAAACTTTGCATTGGGCACAGCATCAAAAGTATTCCTTTTGGCGGAAAGATCAAAAGGATTACATAAGGTTACCGAAATCCCGCATCTCGTTATAAGAACTGAACAATCAAACGCCAAGTACGTGATGCAGGTTAACCTCAATATTATAAAATGAAATTCAAAATTCGATTTATGCGATATTCAACACTCTAAATTTACATTTGAACAAAAGAAGGGAAGAAGAATATTCGAAAACTTTAAATTTTTTTGTTTCTTCGCAGCATCTATTTCCGGCGTAGCTGATAATATCGTAAGAGCGATGTTACGAAATTTAAGTATAATAATTGGTTGTTCTTTTAGTTCATAGAGTACGTAAAATTATTCTTTCACGAAAATCAAAATGCTGATAGCCTTTGAATCTTCGGGTGTAGTATTTTGAAATAGAGGGTCGTGATTATTATACTTTTATTTATTATTTATTTAAGTGAAAAGGTTGTTTTAAATACAGAGGCTTCCTTTATGTAATACACAGAAGGAATGTGTTCATCCCTAATAATTCTGCTGAAATAATCGTATATAAAAAATATAGGTATCAATCGCTTGGGATCATTGTTCACTATTTAATGATATGCATAAATTAGTCTACGAAGGCCGCTAGATATTAAAAGTACTTTGAAATATACAGGCTTGTGATTATTATTTTTTAGAGGTCTTAGGATCCTTATTTTTAGCTGGTGTTGCAATTTAGCAACATGTCACACTTAAAATTTTTTGTCAGTCCCTATAAACCATAAATACATAAATTTTTTAATATAGACAATTTAATAACTTTTCTATTTAATTTTTTTAAATATTTTACATTGAAATTTTACTTTATTTTTGCATGTTTAATTTTGATTAAAAAAATAAAAAAAATAAAATAAAGTTGTTTTTTGTCTTTCATTCATTGCGACACTTAATTTGAAATATAAGTTATTCTTTACCTTAAAATGAAGGTATTTAACAAGTTTCATGCAAATTGCTTTTTTAGCTTTTGAGAAATGCTGCGCGCAAAGGATTCAGGACAAAAAACAATTTTAAATTTGTATCAAAATTAAACATAAAAAAGTAAAATAAAATTTCAATATAGAATATTTTTAAAAATATTTTAAATAGAAGAGATATTAAGTTGCGTAGATTAAAAATTTTATGCAGTTATGTTTTATAGGGACCGAGAAAAAAATTAAGTATGACATGTTAATAAATTACAACACCAGGTAAAACGTAAGACACCTGAGACCTCTAAATGTTGTGTTTAATACAGAGGTCATTTTTATATAATGTTCAGAAAAAGTGTTCATCCTTGTTAATTCTGCTGCAATAACCGTATGAAAAAGATATAGATATCAATTCACTGGAAATAATGTTTACTTTTTAATTATATACAAAAATTATTATAGGGAGGCCATTAGGTATCAAAAGTATTTAGAAACATAGAGGGTAGTGATTATTATTATTTATTTATTTTTAGGTGAAAATGTTGTGTTTAGTACAGAGGTCTTCTTTGTATAATATGCACAGAAAAAAGTGTTGATTCCTACTAATTCAGTTGAACTTATAGTATGAAAAAATATAGGTATCAAGCGACTGGGGATAATGTTCATTATTTAATGATATGCATAAATTATTCTACGGGGACTGGATAGATATTAAAAATTACATAAACCTTTATTTTTCAAATAGTAACATCTACTTTTGCTTCTTTATTTGGTATCCTGGGATCGAATCAGCCTATAACTCATATAAGTGTCACTATCCAGCAGAAACTTAAGATTAGAAAAACTGCCATTTTTCTTTCTCTTTTCCATTTTATTTTGTTGAAGTTTGGCATTGTTATATAAAGTGACAAAACTTCTTTAAAAAAATAATTTAATTTATAAATATCGAATATATAGAATTAAATTTCGTACAATACTTTTTTTCTTGTTTTTATTCAATTATGTATACACATGCTCTTTAAATAAAGAACTGAAGTTATTGAATGCGAATTTATGTCCATTAAATCTGACTTCTGGTTTATCTCCGATTCTGTCAATCATAATATTAAAAACAAAACGCTAAAGGTATTTTTGATGATTCAAATTGCACTTTTTTTCTCTTTGCGAAAATTCTACACAAATATCATTATTATCAGAAAAGTATTTATTCAGTTCTTTCTTAGCATATTTGATAATATATCAATTTCTACAAAATAGGTTAGTTTTGAATAAAAAGTACACCATTCAATTCTTTTCCTGTTTGATAAAACATATGTTTATGTAATAAGATGCAAAATGTAACATAAATGTGACAAATCTACAGGGATTCACATCTTATACATGTTCAATGGTTTTACTTTATTATTATTTATTTATTTATTTATTTATTTATTACAGATTTTAAAATGTGAACCTTTTGGTCCGTCCTGCATGTATTTTTGTTGGGTACTTTCATCCAAGTAACTCAAATAAAGTGCCCAAAATCCGTATTACTATTTTCAAACTGAATGTTGAAGACCTCGATACAAAATTAATGTCCGGATGTTCCTTATCACTTTCGTGTAGGCTGACGACATAAAATTCACTTAATCCGACGCAATAATTCATAATCCATATTATAAATTATGATATGAACGGTGATTATGCATAGCATTAAAATGAAAACCAACCAACCGGTTTCAATAAAATTTAAAAAAGTTATTTAGTAGAGACAACCTTTTTTTTTTTTTAAGGTTGTAATGTACATGCATGCATAAGTCAATCAACTTTTCTTTACAACTATTCTTTCCCTCCTCTTTTTCTTTTATTAGTATTCAAGTATTAAAACGTTTTAAATATTTTTATTCTAGATATACTTTATTACTTTTAACACAATTATACTTACTGTTAAAAAAAAAAGAATTTTTTTTTTTTTAAATCATATTTTGCCAGAAAAACTACCTCCACATCTCTTCTCTCAACATAACTAACTGACATAGAAAAGAAGGAAGTTTTCCGACGCAAACAGCATAAAACTGAAAGATCCCCCCCCCCCCCCCTACTCTTACTCAACTGTGCGACAGCATTTATTTATTTAATGTTGCTGCATGTTTTCTTAAAGAAAACTTCTGTGAGATACAATTAAAGCTAAATGTTTCTCAAAGAAGAAATAGTTTAAAAAAAAGCGTTATATATACCTTTTCATTTAATAATAATAATAAATAAACACTAATTTTTAAAACTTTGTACGGTTGCGTATTGAAACTAGGATTCCTTATACTTATTTATTTTGATTCTATTGTATTTCCATGATTATAACAATTACAATATTTAGAATTTAAAAGAAAATAATTGGAACATGTCCTTGACTCACTTACAATTTATATGAAATAAGAAAAGAAAAAAATGACAAAAGTAATGCTATACAATTATATTTAATAAGACGAAACATTTATCAAAATTGGAATTCGTTTCATTTCCCAAGTGTTTCCGTTTTCACAGCTTTTAATAAATTTGTATTTTTACAAGAATAAAAAAAGTGTCTATTTTCAATATATACATAAAACACACACATGCAAAGTGAGTCATAAATATAGAAACAATATGCCATTTCCTTAAATATTGTCCCCAGATGCATACTTTCAATTGCAAAGTTTCATTTAAAAAAAAGATGCAAAATATGATGGCATAAGTTACAACTCCATGGGGTGCTTGTTTAAAAAAATACGAAAATTAAATTTTTATACGGCTCCTGTAGGGTAAAAATTCGAATTACGAAAACTTTTTTTTTCATTCATAAACTAAACACAAAAAATTTCATCTTCATATCTGCAAAACTCGCAGAGTTATGACCATTTAAATAATTCATCAGATTTTAAGGGACTAGACACATGCGACAATTCAAGAAACAGTGTTATTTTAAAAATCCAGGAAACAAGTAAAAAATACATTTATTGGGTTAGATTTTTTTTTTTTTTTTTTTTTTTTTTTTGTGATTGTTAACCATATAATTTGCAAACAAAATAAAATCCTAAAATTTCTCATAAAGTTTAAAATTTTTCGTATAATTAGTATTTTTTTAAGTGGGGTAATTTAAAATCATTATAACCCGGATTTTATTCATCGGATTTAAAATTCTTTTTTTTTTTAATTAAAGAGGAAATTATAATTTTAGTTTTGTTTCAGGATTTTTGTTACATGTTAAAAATATTTATTTAAAAAATGATTCAACATATTTTTCCAAAAATCATAAAGTTTTAAACATAGGTTGGCTTCTAATAAAATTTTTAAAAGCTTTTTAAAAAACTGCATGTGAAAATAAATAAATAAATAAATAAAACCACTTTTCTGTAGCTTAAACTTCCGATTCAGTTTAACTTTTGCCATTTCCAAATCATTTATGTAGTATTTAAATGTCCGCCAATTTTTTAAAACAATGCTGTTTCTAACATGCCGATTAAGAGTTTTTTCATAAACTTCAGCCCTCACAAACTGAGGTTTTTTATCTTTTCAGCGATCTTTAAAAAAGTCTATATTCTGTAGCCAGGATGGGCCAGTCTCGAGACCTTATGTTTTTCTGAAAACTCGGCCAGGCTGGGCGTAACATATTTTTTCATTCCGAGCCGCGATTGGCTTCATTCTTTCTAGATATGCACGGGCCTGAATTTTCAGTCCCGGTCTCGACACAACCCATATTAAAATCATTGTCTCACATTGACCAAATCATTGCAAAAATATGTAAAATTTGCTCAGCCAGAAAATTTTTACAAAAATGCATGAATTTTTAAATTATTATTATTTTACAATAAAACTTTAAAATTCATTTTTATGAAGCATAGTAGATTTAAAGGGGTAAAAAATGAATAAATAAAAAAAAAATAAACACACTAAAACCAGTGAAAAAGAACCTGCCTTTGACAGAATACTATCTTAAACGTAAAAATGGGTTGATCCATGCAAAATGAATACAATAATATACGAAAAAAGAAAAAAAAAAAAAAAAAAAAAGGAACACTCTAATAAAAGAACTTGTCTAAAACGCATTTTTTTCTTTCCTATATATGATTCCGTCTTAAAAGAAATTACTCTATAGCATTTTTCAGTCTCCAATACATGGAATGTGGATTAATGCTATTAAAGGAAAAGTGAAACATCTACAAATAAATAGAGATTCATTAATGAAACAAATATATCGCAGTCTTTGGTGCTTTTTAAAAAGTGAAAATTATAAACACGAATAAAGAAATCTATAAGTATTTTTGGTCAGAACTCCTCCATACTAACCAATTTTAACCATATCGATGTAAAAAACCATGTAGAAATTTAGTCATGCCAGGCCAGGCTATGATTTAAACTTTTTTCAAGCCAAGTGGGACATTTTTTCCAATGGGCGGTTCGGGACCGAACCTAGATATTTCGACCCGTGCAAGCTTCTAGTACAGACCACCAGCATGTTTTCAAAGCAGGAATAACTTAAAATCGATACGCTACTCTTTTATGTCTAAAGGAAAGAGATTGTGTTAAATCGACTTTTAATAACGTATAATTTGTGGATGATCCCTACCTAGCATTCAAAATGAGTCAAAAACTTGTCGCTCAGAGGCATGGATAAATGGGGTAAGTCACAAATTTAGGATTTTAATATATGTGAAAATTTTGGAGACATCGAGATGATTTTTTTTCTGTTTAATACAGAAATGGATAAGAAAAAATTTTCCTAACTGGGAATTTTGTTCTACGTGGGCCATATAAAAATTTAATTTTCGTATATTTTTAAACAGACCCCCATCCCCCTACCCCCCCACGGAGCTGCAACTTATGTCATCACATTTTGTAACATTTTTCATGAAATTTTTCAACTGGAAATACGGGTCTACGAATAATATTTAATACGTTGACTGCCAAGCGAAAACAATATTTTTCAATCTGCCTCATTTTGCAACTCATAGATTTTCATCATGGCTATCAAAAATAATAGCCAAAGCACCTTACAGAAGTTAGTGTAAATTCTTCCATGAGTCATCATGGCTATTTTATTTGATAGCCAGCTAAATTTGTCATTTATTATTAAAATAACTTATTAAGATTTATGTTTCTACAGTGTAATCTCTTAAATTGGAAGAAATTTAAATATCTGAAAGGATGAGCTTGAGAGATTATTGGTTTAGATTTTATTTTCTATATTTTTATTGTTTCTATTACTTTAGGTTGGAATTTTTTGAAATTTTATTATTTTTTTCACAAATTATAAATATACATTTTGTGGAAAATATTTCATTTTTCACAAAACTTAGCACATACAATCTGCACATATATCAATTAGCACAAACCACGTATATCTAACACATCATAAGGAGCCCAACAATCAAACTCCATTACCATTTTCATGTAACTTGTACCGTTTTTGATAGCCAAGGCCTGAAGTGTTGAAACACCATGGCTATCATATCTGATAGCCAATGTTTCAACGGAAGCATCTCTGGCTATCTCATATGATAGCCATCGCAGTCAAAGTAACGGAATTAATTTATTGCTTCGACATTCATGAATCTCCCTGCATAAATGACTTACAAAATATATTCAATTCATAAATTTCGTTATTTTTATTATAATACCTAAACGTTGGTCACTTAAAAGCCCTTTATGTGAGGGAAAAAAATTTCAGGAATTTTCTCTTTTTTATTATTGTATTTATGCTGATGGCTTGCTTTTTAATAAAAAGACTGGGAAAACAAGTTTATCAATGCAATGGGAAGCCCTTGGAAAGGAATGCTAATAACTAGTCAAAATCGTTACTTCTTAATGTTCTATAGTTTAATGAGGGATTTTTTCCCCATCTTCCGCCAATTCAATGCTTCATGACCTAAAATTAGCTTCAATAAAACAGGAGGGAAATCTGGGTGCCAATTGTATAATCAAAACCACAGATTAAAAAAAAACAAAAATTCCCGCCACCCCTCCATCTTTAAATTGACTCTGATCAAAATTACAAATAGCAAA
Source organism: Maratus speculifer (assembly GCA_964019185.1). Taxonomy (NCBI): domain Eukaryota; kingdom Metazoa; phylum Arthropoda; class Arachnida; order Araneae; family Salticidae; genus Maratus; species Maratus speculifer. Next base: position 222,117,803 of record OZ025289.1, read on the forward strand.
GAGGATTAACTGCACCTGTAAAATATCATAACCACAGAAGCTGTCGTGAATATAAGAACATTTATTACCTTAGTTAAGTATTCAAAGATTGTAAGTCGTGTTTGGCAACAAAATAATCGTGCTTCTTCTCGGAACAAGTAAGAATTTGAAATGATTCGAGATACAATTAAGCCCAATATGGCGCTTTTTATAAAACATACTTCTCAACCCATTCCTTTCTTTTCCCTAGAAAGAAAAAGAAGGAGATAAAATAAGTAGAGGTACTTAATCTCATTATTCTTCTAAAAGAAGAAAAAGAGCATTGTGCTAAACTATCCAGTTCTTCAGTATGTATATTTTTTTAGATCTTGCTGTATGAACAATTATAAAGCCATTACAAGAACATTAAATGTTTATGCCCTTCAAAGTAGGTGCATCAGAAATATTTTAACAAGTTTTTTCTGTAGAAAAAAATGGCCATAAACAAAAATGCCTTTGTTTAGATCAGGCAGAAAAGGATTAATGAACTACCGGACCTCCAGGCTTGACTTTCTGAAGTTCCTTTCCTGCTCAAAGAAGAATATATAATTTTGAGAACCTTTTTATTCTTTTGCATGTATGTATTTTCCTTTAAGAATGAATTTATAGTAGATTTACAAGTTATATATTTTCATCGACACATTTATGTGGAGTCTTTAACTTTAAAATGAAAATCCCTTTTAGTTTGGTAATTAATTTTATAAGAGTAAATTTCAAATGGCATATCAACTGTAGCTTTGTTTTGCCAATTACTTTTTTTTTAAACTCATTTTGCTATTAAGAGCCTACACTAGTCACTGAAAAAGACCCGGATGATAATGTTAAATCTGTGGGGGCGTCGTTTTCAAATATCTCGCTCAATTTTTAGGTGCGTTCGTAATTATATAATACGTAGCACCTATAGTTGTCGTTCAGTCCGTCCGTCTGTCCGTCCGTCCGTCTGTCCGCATATAACAACGCAAAAACTACCCAACCGAATCGTTTGAAATTTAAAATACATAAATATTAGATATTTTTGTCGAGTCATTTCAAATTTTATGAGAATCGGATGGATAGATCAATTACAGGGACGATCAAAAGTATTCCATTACATTACGGTCAATGGGGAAAAAAGTTTCAAATGCATTTTAATCGTTTGAAATTTAAAATACGCAATTATTACATAATTCTGTCGTGTTATTTCAAATTTTTTGATAATCGTGTGCATAGATCAATTACAGGGGCAATCAAAAGTATTCAATTACATTATGGTCAATGGGGAAAAAGTTTCAAATATATTCTATACGTTTGAAATTTAAAATACATAATTATTACATAATTTTTTCGAGTTATTTCAAATTTTATGAAACTCGGACGAATAGATCAATTACAGGGACAATCAAAAGTATTCCATTACATTACAGTCAATGGGAAAAAATGTTTCAAATGCATTTTAATCGTTTGAAATTTAAAATACGCAATTATTACATAATTCTGTCGAGTTATTTCAAATTTTTTGATTATCGTGTGCATAGATCAATTACAGGGACAATCAAAAGTATTCAATTACATTATGGTCAATGGGGAAAAAGTTTCAAATATATTCTATACGTTTGAAATTTAAAATACATAATTATTGCATAATATTTTCGAGTTATTACAAATTTTATGAAAATCGGATGCATAGATCAATTACAGGGACAATCAAAAGTATTCCATTACATTACGGTCAATGGGGAAAAATGTTTCAAATGCATTTTAATCGTGTTACACTCATGCGAACTTAATAAAATTTATATGCAACTATAAAGTACATATTATAATATACATCTTACATAATTTGTGGTGCAAAGAACATTTGTTATTGATTTACAAGGCCACACAAAAGTATTCCATTACATAATGGTATAGGGAGAACATTGTTTGATGAGCGTTTTAATTGTAGTTCACTATTTACAATGTTATGAGATTGATATATGAACGTAATATTTTTAAAACTTCGTTATCGTCCGAACGCACCTAATTTGCTACGCTTCACGTGCAATTTCCAACTTGTTTTAATATAACTTTAAAGTATTTGGAACTAATTTTTCGTATGTAGTGCATTCACCAGATTACCTTCATAGGTACCTATTGGTACAAACAGAATCAAAATCCGACAAATACTTTTTAGATTTGCTTGACGAAAGAATTTTTTTGACTTTTAATATCGTTACTTATCTCTGAGTATAAAGACTTCGCTTCGCTCAGACAATTATGTAAATACGTAGCACCTTGTCATTCAATCCGTACTTCCGACCGTCAGTCTGTCTGTCCGCATGTAACACAGCAAAAAGTATCCAACCAAATCGTTTGAGATTTTTTAAATATATAATGCTTGCATAATTCTGTTGAATCAATTCAAAATTTATGAAAATCGGATGTATAGTTTTATTACAGGGCAATCAAAAGTATTTCATCGCATTGCGGTCAATAGGAAAAAAAATAGTTTAAAGTACATTTTAATGAAGTTATACTCTTTAGAATGTAATAGAATTGACATGAATCTATGAAGTGGATACTAAAATATACATTCTGTACAATCTGTGATACAAATATTATTTATTATTAATTTACAGGGATACTCAAAAGTATTCCACAGCATTAAGGTTTAAGGAGAAATATTGTTTGAGGCGTGTTTTAATTAGATTATTTCATATTTTATGAAATAAATATGCGTTGCTGCAGTTTAATACAAATTATTTTCTGTATTATAGAAAGCAGGTAGTATTTACAGGAGCACACAAAAGATTTCGACAATTATATTGTATCCGAAGTACTGTATACTATAATAGCAAGATCTGACTATTTTTAAATTTCGTTGAACTACGAACGCACCTCATTTGCTACGCTTAACGTGCAATTTCCAACTTGTTTTAATTTTTATATGCTTTTTTCGCATAGGGCAGCTGACGATGATTTACAACCAGGCTAGTTTTTACTTTTTCGATTTTGGTTTCAGATTTTTTGAAAAAAAAAAAAAAAAAAAAACTTTAACTTCCGGAATTGGTTTGAACTGGTAACTTATAATTACAGCGAGATATTTGAAAATAACGCCCCATAGAGTTGACATTATCATACGGGTCCTTTTGAATGACTTGAGTGGCGTCTTAACAAAACTGTTTATAATTGAACTTGTACCTATCGAATGGACATCCGATTCTATGTATAGATTTTTTAGCTTTCTGCTATTCATTTTAAACGCATTTCTTAGTTCTTTTTAGGGATGACAAAAAACTCTCTCGCCTCAAAAATGATTAATGATAAGTAAAGTTTAAAATATGTACAGTTGTTATAAAAAAAACCCTCATAAATTTTGATTTGTGTTAAAACAAAAAAAAAAAAAAAGGTACTTTATCCATAATCTCTTTTTAGGTGGGTTCGTAATTATGTAAATACGTAGTAGGTATAATTGACGTCCAGTCCGTCCGACTGTCTGCATATAACAACGCAAAAACACCCACCGAATTGTTTGAAATTTAAAATATATAATTATTACATAATTTTGTTTAGTCATTTCAAATTTTATGAAAATCGGATGAATAATTCAATTACAGAGACAATCAAAAGTAGTCCGATACATTACGGTCAACGAGTAAAAAAGTTTCAAGTGCATTTTAATGGTGTTACACTTTTTCGAACATAATAAAAATGATATGCATCTATGAACTATATACTGTAATATACATTCTGTGAAATCTGTGGTACAAAGAATATTTGTTATTGATTTACAGGGCAACACAAAAGTATTCCATTATAAAATGGTATACGGAGAACATTGTTTGGTGTGTGTTTTAATTGTATTAAACTTTTAACATTTTATGAAATTGATATATGTTGCTGGGTTTTATTACAAGTTATTTTCTGTATAATAGAAATAAACAGATGGTATTTGCAGGGACACACAAAAGATTTCAGCTACTATACTGTATCCAAAATATTGCTTACTATTACACTAACATCTGAATATATTTAGGTGCGTTCGTAATTATATAAATACTTAGCACCTGCACCTATAATCATCGTTCAGTTTGTCCGTCCGCCTGTCTGTCTGCATATAACATACACTGTAAAAAATAAATGTAAATTAAAGGGCATTTACCGTAATATTTTACGGTAGTTGTCCGTTTTTGAAGCTTAACGGTACACTTCCGTAAATTTACGTTGCGGAAACATAAATTCGGAGTACTAATATGTTTTTACGGGCAAAGCCCGTTTTTTTATGCAGGGTGTGAAAATCTGCTGCCTAGCCATTTTTTTTACGGACAAATACCTTCGAATAAGTCTTTCGATGACGTCATAACAGAACGTTTTATTTTGTTTGTTGAAAATATTATTATTATTTAATCAAATTATTGTCTGGTTTAAATTATCGCATAAAATTATCGTCTGGTTTTAATATGCTATTGTTTTGGTAAATTTATAGAAAAATTAGTCAGTTGTGGCACTCCAAAAATTTTCTTCTATCTTATATATGTAAATACTCTCCTGAAAAGTGCAGTATAACAGCGCCACCGGTTATGTGACTTACACCAAAAATCTAATCATTCCCAACTTTACGTGAACTCCTAACTGCATCTGAAGTTAGCTGAAAATCCATGCATTAGTTTCTGAGATAACGCTATATTCTTATGACATCATCAGTGGTGACCATCCCTTTCCCCCAAGCCCCACCAGTGGCGGAGAGGTTCGTACCTCTTAACTGGTAGACGGCAGGTGCTGGGTTCGAACCCAATTGCGGCTGTCGGCCTAATCTTTCGGAGTTTTCGTGGTTTTCTTCGAACCTTGCGTAAATACGGGTTAGGTTCCCTTAGAAAGACCCCCACGTAGGGCACCTCCACCCTGGGCCTATATCCCTAGTGTAGATAATTGGCCGACAAAAATAAACCAAACCAAACCCTTTCCCCCAAAACCCAATGACGCAAATCCCTCCCCCCCCAAAAAAAATCTTCATACTTTAACATTGACACCCCCCCCCCCGACCATCGCCTCCCAAACCCAATGACGCAAATCCCCCCCCCCAAAAAAAAATCTTCATACTTTAACATTGACACCCCCCCCCCCCCCCAAGAAAAAACAAAATATCAATTGTAAAATATATTCTACTTATAATCTACTGCTCACTCAAAAGATAGCGAGTTGAGCATAGCGTAATGGGTTCTTATTGCCTTTATCTAGAATTTAAAGAAAGAAAACACAGGAACATTTCTGAAAATCCAATGTTGAAAAAAATTAAAAGTGATATTAAAAAAATCAAGACTTTTTTAACAGTAAGAAAAAAGGAAGTACTAAGAATTTAAAAATCCCCCCCCCCCCCACACACAAATTATACTTTTCTCAAATTCCTCCCAAAAATAAATTGTATGACGCATCTTGCGTCACCAAACCCCTCTCTGGGCACACCTGGACATCATTGTAGATAATGACGTGATAGTTTTGTTATGTCTTAAGACATCATACTAGGTAAAATTGTGGCGTTGTTTACAGTTTGAATTCACTTTCTTATTGTCATATTTATGAACTCAGAAACGAAATTAATGAAAAAAAGCATGCTTTTTCATTATTAAATTTTGAAATAAATGAAGTATGAAATGCTACCATTATTGCAAATAGTTCTTAATTTCTCTGGTCGGAATCTTCCGATTTGGATAATGATTGAAGAAGTAAATTAAATTAAGAGTAAAAATAACATGATGGAATGCTTAGAATACTTTTAATGGAGACCAAAGTAGTCACCATAGGCGGCTAATGCTTTCAATCTTCGCTTTTACGATAAGCCGTGGCTGAGAACCACATTTCATTAATCATCGATATACGTATTCGAATTGTGCGCATGCGTAAACTCAGTTCCTCTTAAAATGCTATGGCGGCAATCGGTATCTTCATGTATAGCGGTTATTTCTATCTATCTGATGTGAAGGACGCTAGTTCGTTTTATATAAGGTTTTACAAAAAATTCCGTAAGTTCATTATTAATATATTATTGTTATTTAATTATTTCTTCTGTATTGCCTTTTTTTATGGATGATGTTCATAAATTTATCATATATTTTAGTTAGTTCCACCTTCGGTTTGTGCATGCTAGATTTTTAAATTACAGTTTCTTCTATAAAAAAGATATCGCAGACATTTTTACAGAAAATTCCGGATGGTTAAGAAACAAAAGAGAGTTTTTATTTAAATAAATGTATAACGTCTGTTTTGTTATTCATATACAGTGTGTAAGCAAACAGTAAACACAAAATTTAGAAAAGTTATAGTAATATAGTATTAAATATGTTTTATTATAGCCAGGGCCATCGCTTAAGACTTTTTATTGGTGGGGGAGAAAACCTTAAATTGCCAAGTCAAATTTTCATATTTGCCAACTCGTTTTATAATTTTGCCAAGTTACCACACTTAGAAAATGTAATACAGTTCTTATTTGTAAAAAGTTTTATAATATTCCCAATTATAGTTTTAACTTTTGCAAATTTTATCAAAAATAGGAAATGTATTACAGTTTTTATTAAAATTTTGAAAGGGTTTTGATTTTAAATAGTGTTTTATTTTATGATTTGTCGACAAATTTTTAGATGTAGATTGGCGCTACTTAAAAACCGCCAAATCTGTAGCTGCAGTGGCATTAATATGCAAGTACTACAGGTACTAATTACTTAATAGTTCTCTACCAAATTATATTGAATCATAAACATCTATGCAACTCAAATCATAATTATTAAGTTTGTTTTATGTACATTTGTTGACAGATTAAATTTTACTTTTTTAAAGCTATAAAACAAATACATTGCCAGCTAATTGAAAATCAGCAAAATTCTTAATCTTGATCATGAGTCTCAAATGCTTGTCTAGCTTATTATATTACTAGGCCAGAAGTATTTATAAATTAAATGTTTTAATAAATTCAACAGAAAGCAAAGCTTGGCTGATTTTTAAATATTTTAATAAATAGTTAAATTATTTTATCCTTTGCCATTGCATCCCCCCCACGTACATCCCTTCAACTTTATTTGTACAAAACATTTTTATATCCTAGTAGCAGTTTGTTTCTTTTTGTTAACTTTAATAAATTAACAATATAAAAGAATATTTAAATTAGTCTTTGGTGTCTGTGTTTAAAGAATTATGTGAGAATTTTGTTGAATTATATCAATATTCAACAACTTAAAAACACAGCTTTTTTTTTTTTTTTTTTTTTCTCCCCATTTTTGGTAGATGGGAGGATTAAATATTTAATATATAAATTATTATTGATTATCCCATATAAACATTAAATTCAAATTTTATGTTTAAATGTACATGAATATAACAATGAAGCAATATACTGTGGATACAGAGCAATGTTAAAATGTTATACAGTCAACTCTGAAATATGCCGATGTAGAATCTGCAGTACTCTATTATCTGCACTACATGTTGGAATGTAAACAATGAAAATAGTCATTAATAATTAAAAACTTAAGGTTATTATTATTATTATTTTTTCAGTTATCAATTTTTCAGTGAATGAATATTTAAAGATAAATATCTAAATTTCTTTGAGTAACAAAATTTTATCTTGGAGCAAGAAACGAGAGTAATAAAATTATCTACAATAAACCAAAACTTAAACTACAATTCTGTTGTGTCAATGTTTAAAAGAATGAATAATCAATTAAATGTGTATTATACGTAATTTAAATTTTCTTTAGTCTTAGTTATTATATGTAACATAACATACTAGTGTTGAGTTTTATAATTTTTATGTAGTTACTAATTTATAGTCAGATTTTAAAGAGTAAAATGTAAACAAAGGGATGATCTATAAATCTTCCACAATGTATAATATGCAAACCACTCAGTCCCTCAGTGTGAGGATTTCACAGAGTTGACTATAATCTAGAATAATATATATATTTTTTTCTTTTACAGATTTTATTGTAAAACACCGATCTGTGCAGCTCAGTTGCAAGCGTTTGTCAAATGTGAGATTTTTTACATAGTATAAATCGTAATTGTAATACAGTAGACTCCCTCAAACCCCCACAGCTTAGGACCAGAGGTTGTGCAGATTTTAGAATTTTGCGGATTTCTGGTCATTTTTTTTGTTTACATTTTTTAAACAGTAATTTGAATGCAATTAATGGTGCTATCGGAACTACAATGAAAGCTTACAATATAATTAAATATTAAAATAAGTAATAAACTAAAATAATAAAAAATCAGATAATTTTTTTAATGATTAAAGTACTAATAGCCAAAGTCAAGTTAATAATCAATAGTGTATGATTAAATATACATTAAACAGATTAAATGTACTTTTCCAAAATTATTCAACAAAACTTGCTTTATAAAAGTACATTACTACCGTATATACTCGCGTATAAGTCGAGAAATTTTAGACAAAAAAAGAACTTCAAAGTGGGGGTGTCGACTTATACGTGAGACCTACAAAAATCTATAAAAAAATATCAGAAAATAGTTGGCTATCACCTAAAAAAGGAGAATGGCAAAATCGTCCAATATAAGGAATCGTTCCAGTCAGAATCATTCACCAAAAGGAATGAGCCATTCGAAGTTGTTCCGAAAAAAGGATGAATCCGAGAAAAATGGAACGAAAAAAGGAACGAGTCCAAGAAAAAAAGGAACAAATCCGAGAAAATGGAACAAGTCCAATAAAAAACTGAATGAATCCGATTTTTCTTCGTCATTCCCCGATTCCGATTTATGACATTAAGCATAATTTTTCGGAATGAATCTGATGGATCGTTCCTTTTCAGAGTTATTTCATTTCAGAACGAGTCCGAGGATTCGTTCTTTTCAGAATGATTCAGAGGCGTCCTTCTTTTTCGGAAGGTTTCCGGGGAATCGATTCTTTTCAGAGTCGTTTCATTTCGGAACGAGTCTGAGGAATTAGTCCTTTTCGGAGTCATTTCATTTCGGAACGAGTACGAGGAATCAGTCCTTTTTGGAGTCGTTTCATTTAGGAGCGAATCCGAGTCCATATCCTTTTCGGGGGGAAAGTCAAACGGTCCCCTTTTTGGAGGGAGGTCGACTTATACGCGGGTTTTCAATTTTTTCTTATTTTTAACTACATAAGTTAGGGGGTCAACTTATACGCAAGTATATACGGTAATTCACATCAAAATCATAAAATAAGGATATTTTTTTCAAGTTTAGCCAGGCTTAATAACCAAAAAATTTTGATTAATGCATAAATATATTTGGTAAAAAGATTGTGATTACCGATAATATTTGAAATATCTTGAATTTTTTCCAAAAAGAATTTATTCTTCCTTCATGAAAGAAACATGAATAGTAGTCCAGTCATTATAGTAAGTTCACCTCGGAATTCGAGATACCAAGCTGTAAGTCTGTAAATACTTGTATATTGACACCCTAAAAGTGGTCTCAAAACCTACATATGGTAGGGTGTACGCAACTAATAAATTCCAAGGTCAAAGGTCACAAAAATCGGTTTTTTGCGCTTTTTTGTAAATATCTCATTTCCTATAGGTTTTTTGCTATTTGTATTTATTATCAATATTGTAGAATACAAAATTCTCTACAAATTTTGTTTTAAGCATTTTTCATACGTCGAACCGTTTTCGAGATAGAGGGCGGAGAGCGCGAGGTCACAGTATCACTTCAGGTCAAACGGTGCCTCCGGTCGAAAACGCGCCATATATCATTTTTTTCCTAACCTATCCACTTTTTATTCAGTATTAATTTATTTAACAACACTTACCTCTCCATGTAATTGCAGAATTGTTAATGAAAATATAGGAATTATATTTGAATTTTAACCTAATTAATATAATATTAATAACTTCTTACATGATGAAAAAAAAACCAAATAAATTATGAATTAATCGTTTTATTAAAAAATACTATTCAATACATTTATTTTTATTAAAAGTAAAAAAATGGAATAAAGGGTACAAAAACTAATTTATGTTTTTAATCATCATCTTCCTCTTCATCGTCATCTTTCGGATGCTGGTAAATTTCAAACTGGTCTTCATTATCGTCTTCAACGACATTTGTCACAAGTTGTTCCATGATTTCGGGGTCAAAGGTTTCATCTTCGTTAATGTCGCTCTGATATGGTTCTGCATTGAGACAAGCTTGCCCATTACATTGGCCACAAGCTAAAGAGCATTGCAAGCCCACTTTCCTGCATCCGCATCGCGAGCCACAACCACTCTTGCAGTTACAGAAAATTGTATTCAGCAATCTTCTGGAGCAGGTGGTAAAACTGTCATGATAGGCTCCAGAAAATCGTTCTGCATCGCCCAACCCCATACCTGGGGTACCAAATAATGCCCTAACCAAGTTTGAACTTGATAATATACACGTTTGAAATGTTGATGAGAAGCTGCACTAGTTGGTGGAAGAATTGAAAGCTGCACAGGTTTATTAAGTTTTGTAGAATTGACGTAATGCATATAACGAAAATGATCGAGACTTTTCTCAGATTTCAGAGCATTATAGACTGCCAATAAGATTTGAGTTCCACTCTCTAATAATCTCTGGGCCGAACTATTTTCTTCCTCAAATGTTGCAGCTAGTTCATCCAAATTCGTCAGTTTCTCAAAAACTTTTAAAAATGATTTTCTTCCCTTTTTAAAAAGCGCAGAAGTTGTGTCACAGCCACTTAATGCATGCAGAAATAAAATATGTGTTTTGGAATGAGGATAATTATCAAAACTTTTAGTCGAGTATATCTACGTTTTTACATTTCCTTTCCCAACCTTTTTAAAGGAAATTTCTTGTTCGTAAGACAGTGTACGCCCAATTAAAATGACAAGTAAATCAATATCTTGTCCTATTATAACTGCAGTTTTTTCAGACTTTGATTCTTCAATTTCAGTTTCAACAATAAGAACACCCGCATCATCTTTGGCTTTTTTAGTAGTGATATTTGCAGCTTTTAATTTTTCAGTTAAGGTATTAATGAGCATATCTTTGTTATTTCGATTTGATAAGAATTTTTCTTGAGTAACTGATACAACCATTGTTTCATCTAAACAGACTTTATATGTTTTTGAAAGTGCAGCAGTTCTTCTCTGCTGCTCCATAGCTTTTACGTTCTTACTGTAGTCTGAATATCCGCCAAATACAACAATTATTTTGGAACTGTAATGCCTTTTTAAATAATTAATGTATTTATCAAAAATAATAGATAAAGTATTTTCTCTGCTCCATACAACATGATGAAGAAGAAATCCGCCATCAATAATGAACGTCACATTATTTTCATTGAGAAAAAAAATCAATTGGGCTCATGTTGTCATACAATGACGATTTTGTTGTTTTTCTCATGCCATCATTATCAAATAGAGCTGTTGGAGCTGCTGCAGCCTCACCAGCAACATCGCCACAAAATAAACATTGATTCTTAAAATCAAACACTGCACCTCGTTTTTTACGGAGTACTAATGAAGAAGTTATAGTTTCTCCTTCTTCTTGTTTCCGTTTTGCTACTTGGATACAGTTTTTACTAATGTAAACACTTCGGCACTTTTCATGCACTTTAACAGAGGTTACTGATTTTAAATAATCAATTTTTCCGTCGTTTCGTTCGACACTTGCAGTTCGTAGAGTTTTCATACCGCGCACTACTTCAATAAGCGATTCACCTCCCGAATCTGACTTATTACATACAAAACACAAATCGGCCATATTTCTTGAAATTGTACGTCCGTAGTTACCAAGAACAGTTACCCGAAATAAAGAGAAGACGGTCGTAACTATACTATACAATGCATAAAGAAAAAGATAAAATACAATATAATAGTTAATAAAGATTGATAAATATTTATAATCATTGATTTATCGATAGTTCATCAACTATATATGGCGCGTTTTCGACCGGAGGCACCGTTTGACCTGAAGTGATGCTGTGACCGCGCGCTCTCCGCCCTCTACCTCGAAAACGGTTCGACGTATGAAAAATGTTTTCAAACAAAATTTGTAGAGAATTTTGTAATCTACAATATTGATAATAAATACAAATAGCAAAAAATCTATAGGAAATGAGATATTTACAAAAAAAGCGCAAAAAACCGATTTTTGTGACCTTTGACCTTAGAATTTAATAGTTGCGTACACCCTACCATATGTAGGTTTTGAGACAACTTTTAGGGTGTCAATATACAAGTATTTACAGACTTACAGCTGGGTATCTCGAATTCCGAGATTCTTACCTAATTTAAGCTTAAATGACTGGACTATAGAGTATTAATAAGAAAATTACTAATGCAAAAATATATGGAATTGATACAAACTAAAAAAAAAAGATCAAATTTTGTCCCAATATCCAAACTGAAAGTTTCATTGTTTACAACCATAAAATATGCGCAGATTTTAGAGAGTTGCGGATTTGAGGTAGTCTACTGTATTTGTTGCTGTTTTTTCTTTCATATTTTGGACAATTTTTGCTTTTTAAGGCTTTTAAAAATTACACGCCTAAATACATGAATTAAGAATTAGGTTTAAATATTATTTTCTTTTTGTATTTTTAAATATGTTGTAGTTATTTGTATTAGAGCATATAGTTTTTGTATTGTATCTCAGCCTGCTGTAATTAGCCAGAGTTTCCCCCAGAGAGTTTCAGGGGGGTGCTCCGCCCTTCCTGCCCTTTAGTTTAAAAAATAGCACTCCTCTTGCCCCTCATTCAAAAATTAGCGCCCCTCTAGTCGCTCATTGAAAAGAATAGCGCCCTTTTTGACCCTCTTCCCTACATTTGAAAAAACTCAGCTCTTCAGCAATGATGCGAACATGCTATAGCGTGTAAATTACGCAAATAATCGGCGACGGGACGCTAAAAATAGCTCTTACACGTCCCATGGGACGCCTAATGTCATCAACAAATCGCGAAAAAACAGTAAATTTCGTTAAAAATCGCAAAATAATGACAAATTTCCAGCAAGTTTCGAGAAAAAAAGGCTAATTTTGTCACAAAATCCAGAAAAAAAGGCAGATTTCCTCAAAAGACAATGAAAAAATGATAAATTTCGTCGATAAATCAGTATAAAAAGGAAGATTTTGTCAAACAATTCGCAAAAAACGGAAACTTTCACCAAAAGATCATGAAAAACAGCAACTTTCGTTAAAAAATTACAATAAAACGGCAGATTTTGTCAAAAGATTTGCGAAAAAACGGCAAATTTTGTCCACAAATCGCAATAAAACGGAAAATTTTGTAAAAAAAAAAAATTCTCAAAAACTGCGAATTTCGCCAAAAATTCGCAAAAAACACAAAATTCGTCAAAATATCCTAAAAAACGGCAGATTTCTTCAAAAGATCGCAAAAAAAAAAAAAAAAAAAAAAAAATTGCAAATTTTGTCAAAGTATTACAAAAAGAAGTTAATGCCAGAAATGAATCTTTCTGTTCTTAAAACTAATTTTCCTGCTTCAAAAATTGCGTTTTTATTGCTCCAAAAGGGGATTTTCCTAATTCATAATCATTTTCGTGCGAAGAGAAAATTGCACCTGGGGCATAATTAGAATTTGATGACCCCCCCCCCCCCATCTTTTTTTTATGTGACAGCCTAAAAATGACGTTTGTAGTATAAATTTGGCGCCTCCTAAGTTTCCCCCCCTGCACGGTTCTGTTCACAATCCGTCACAAATTTGCCGTTTTTTCGTGATCTTTTCACGAAATTTTTCTTTTGCTTTTATTTAGCAAAATCTGTCGTTTTTTGTCGTGATCTTTTAACAAAACCCTCTTTTTTTTTTTTTTTTTCCCCCCCCGATCTTTTAACGAAATCGGAAGTTTTTTGCGATCTTTTAACAAAATTTACCTTTTTTTCTTGTTTTTCAATTTTTTGACGAAATTTCTGTATTTCCACAATTTTTTGAACCGCTAAAATCTAGATTCAACACTATAAAAGTGCCCCTAAAAATAAAAAAAGGTGCCCTGAAGAATGAAAAAGTACCCTTTTCAGAACAGTAGCGCCCTGCCCCTTTTTAAACCTGGGGGAAACTCTGAATTAGCTGTTAAACAATAGATTTTGATTTTAGAAATTTAATTGATTTCAGCTCTGAATTGATTACTTATAGCCTTCGAAATACATTGTTAGCTCAGTGATCCATTTTATCCTGACTGTTTGTTTTGAGCTTCTAAAAGCAGAGTTGTATAATATAGACTGCGCAGAAAATTTTATGGAGTTTGTAGAAAATTTTAAGAAAGAATTATTTACTGCTAATGCGAATGTCATCAAAAGACCTCGAAAAAAATCACGAATTTCAATAAAGAATTGCATAAAAATATGCATTTCGACAAAGAATCACATAAAAAACGTGCATTTCAGCCAAGTATCGTGTAAAAGGAACCAACATTTTGGCAAAATACCGCGCGAAAAACCTGAATGTCGCCTGAAAGCTGAGTAAAAGATGCAAATTTGTTGCATGAATCACATAAAAAACACGAATTACATCCATGAATCGCTCAAAAAACCCGAATCACACCCATGAATCGCTCAAAAAACATGAATTCGACATCCATGAATTATGTAAAAAAAAACACGAATTACGTTCATAAATTGCATAAAAAAAACGCGAATTACATCCATAAATCGATCAAAAAACATAAATTTCGTCGCTCAAAAAATGCAAATTACATCCATGAATCTCATAAAAATAGCAAATTACGCCCTTAAATAGCATAACAAATGCAAATTATGTTCATGAATCGCATGAAAAACGTGAATTATGCTCATGAATCGCGTAAAAAAATGCGAATTACACCCATGAATCGCTCAAAAACGCAAATTACGTCTATGAATCACGTAAAAAACGCGAATTACGTTCATAAACTGCATCGAATTACACCCAACATTAATTTGCAGATAGTTTTTAATTCAATATTACGTGCACAGAAAGTTTTTCGTTTTATACAAGTCTGTCTAAAAGTAAAATTCATCATACTTTTCTTTATTTTTAATTAAAGGTTATAGATAAATAAGAATTTTTTTCTTGTAAAGGTAAGATACTTGTTTTGATTTAACCCTTTGCAGGGCAGGACAAATTAATTTCTTAAGTGTTGAAATAAATGACTGACACTGGAATTTGAAAACAACTTTATTTGTAAATAAAAAAACGCTATATTTCACACTGTCAATAAACCATAATTTTTTCCAGTGCCAATATTGCGTTTGGGAATTAAAATTAAGTGGTATATCTATGAAACCACTGCACCGCAAAGGGTTAATATTAAATTTAATATGGTTAAAAGAAAACTTTAAATAGCAATTTTATGATCATGTATTGAAATTTAACATGGAGGCACAATGGACCTACAGTTGTTTCTAGAAATATTTTGCCTTATGAATAAACAAAAAAAAAAAAAAAAAAAAAAAAAAAATACTGGATCAGTTTCTGCTTGTTTTATGTAGTAGCTTTATTTTATTAGGGGGAGGGGGTAACACTATTTGGGAATAGTGATGCATGGAGGCTTTTCATGACAGATTTAAAGTTTTTCTTGGTTGTCATTATAAATTTTGTATTTTTCAGTCACAAATCCTAATGACATCAGCTGATAAAGATGCCAAAGCCATGTCTTCAATGTGTTGAAAAAATATTTTGTAAAATAGGGAAGCAACTAAAAGCAAGAATGTAAAAACAGGTTTATTTATTATATACTATTTTAGTAAAATTAATATAATAATAATGAGTTCTTGTACAATTTTTTAATGCTTTCTTTTATTCCAGGAAAGTTTTTCTCCTTTTTTGGGGAGGGGGGGGGGTATAATTTTTTTGTGCAAATTATGTGGGATGTTTTTGTAAATTAAAAGACATTATTATTATTATTCAGAAAAAAGGGTATCATTGTGAAATGGAGAAGGGAGGGGGATACTATGTTAACTGGCTTACTAAATTATAAATTTTTTGTGGATTTTATTTGGCTCTTTTTACCATTTAGAAAATAGTTGTTGTTTACATGTTTTTGTTGTAAAATGCATCCCTTTTTTGTTTATTTATCTTTTTTTCTTGGAGGGGGGGGGTGAGCATTATACATGATTAAATTTTGTATACACTTTTACATATTAACTGTAGCACTGACTTTTTTTTCTCGGGATGTTAATGCTATTTTCAAATTGTAACATTTATCTTATTTAATTGTAAATTATATAAAGTGAATATTATTGTTCAAAAAGAGGTAGCATTGTGAAATAAGTGTAAGGAAAAGCTATATTAACTAGTTTACTTAATTAAAAATTCTTTTGTTGGATTTTTCTTGACTCTTAAATTTTTCATTTTTACACCTTCTATTGACAAGTTTGTTTGTATTAAAAGCTAAATAAAATTTTTTAATCTTCTTTTTTTGTTATCTCATTGAATGATAAAAGATAATTATATATGAAATAACGATTTGAATATCAGTAAAATTTATTTCAAAATAATTTTCATTTATAAATTATTTATTTCGCTACTTTTTATTTTATAACTCTTGCTCTTACATATGAATATTGTATTACCAAGGGTGGGGAAATGAATCATTTTGCTCGCCAGTGGCAAAGGATTTTCAGGCAAGCGAGTTCAATTTTTGTTTTTGTAAAACTGTAGATAATAGACATTATCAGTGACTCTTTCTCAATCTAGATATTTTAACTTTCCAAATTATTACAGTGTAAATAACTAAACTAAGTTTTAATTACTAAATGGTACTAAGTTCTATCTTATATTAAGCTTACCTCTGTTGTATATATTTCTTAATATTATAGAAAAAAAGAATTATGAAAATGCATTGTAGTAACCGTAAGTTTGTCTGCAATTGCATGCAATTTTGTCATAACTATTTTCAATTGTGTGTATTTTGCATCTTGCTGGCGGATGAAACAAATACTTGGCTGGTAAGATTTTTGAAAATTTTCCCACCCTTGTGTATTATTATTGTTCATTAATTATGCTTCTTGATGTAAGCCTTATTCTTGTTTCGTATAAAATAAGTACATGAATCATTTGTACAGTTATTGCCATTTGTGCTTACAAATGGCATTAAAACACATAGTTAAAGTTTTAAAATAAAATTTGAAATAAGATCTATAACATAGTGCTTTGTATTTGAACTGAAAGTATGTTTAAGTAATATAGCAAGGCATATGACAATTGGTAGAGGGGGGAAGGGGTATGACAAGTGTGACAAATGGGGGGAGACAAGGTAAAAAAATTCAACATCTTTTATGGATAGCCCCTAAGTAAAAATAAGGTTTAGTTTTTATATTTATAAGTGTTCGCAACTACCCTGCTGTTGGGGCACTTGTGAGCAATTCATTGAATTTATAAAGTTATTACAAAAAAAGAAGAGCTAACTATAAAGATGATTTTATAAAAACTTACCTTGTTTAAAAAAAAGGGCTCTATTTACTGTATTCAGTATTTTTTGTTTTCAGAAATTAACCAGTAATAAAAAAAGCTATGTGTATGTGAACTATTCACATGTGCTCCAGTCTCTCCTTCATGTATTCAAAGACAATACACACATTAGGCTAATTTTTTTTTCTCATTTAATTCAGTCCCTAAGGTGGTCAGTAGGCTGCCGTAGGTATAATGGCAAAAAAAAAAAAAAAAAAAAAAAAAAAAAAAATAGTAATAGCAGTATTACTACCATAGAACTAAATTTTGACCAATTTGGTCATATAACACTTAATTAGGCAACAAAATAAATTGCCATATATAAAACCAACTTAGCTGGTTAATTTAGTGAAATTTTCTATCTTTTAATGCATTTTCAAAAAATGTATATTTTTGTGAATGTGAGGATAATGAAAACATGCTTTGTTTTCATTTATATTCAATTCATAATAATCTTTTTTTTTTTTTTTTTTTTTTTTTTTTTTCTCGTATGTAGATCTGTAATGTTGCAAACAAATTTTTACCTACTTCCTAATATATTAAAATAAAAAATTATGCAGAAAAATATTGTTACAAACATTGTAATATTGTTACAAATAATTATTAATTTTAAGGCATTTTCATTCAGTTAGTTATAATTCGAAATGTTAGGTGTTGCATTGAAATCATTGTAGTGCCAATTCATCGCAGCGCCAAATCATCACAGCGTCAATTTGTTCGTGTAAAGTTTTATTTCCAGCCCCCCCCCCCCCCGAAAAAAAAAAAAAAAATCAATACTCACCACTAAGAGGGTGACACAGTGTGCAATATTATTAATCTAAATACGTTTTTGTTAACTTTAAAAAATTGACTGTGAACAGAGGTGACCATCCCCTCCAAACCCAATGACGCAAATCTCTCCCCCCCCCCCCCAAAAAAAAACTTCATATTTTAACATTGACCCCCCCCCCCCCCCCCCCCTAAACAGAATATCAATTGTAAAATATATTCTACTTATAATCTACTGCACATTCAAAAGAGAGCGAGTTGAGCATAGCAGAATGAGCTCTTATTGCCCTTATCTAGAATTTAAAGAAAGAAAACACAGGAATACTTCTGGAAATTAAATGTTGAAAAAATTTTAAAGTGATATTAAAAAAATCAAGATTTTTTTTTTTTTTTACAGTAAAAAAAGGAAATATTAAGAATTTAAAAATCCCCCCCCCCAAAAAAAAATGTACTTTTCCTCAAATTCCCCCCAAAAACTAAAATGTATGACGCATCTTGCGTCACCAAACCCCTCTCTGGGCACCCCTGACTGTGAATTACATGTCGGCAAATTAGATACTCTACCATATAATATTTTTTAGAAAGGCATGTATTGTTTTTAATTTCTCAAAAATTAAAATCAATTACCAATACCACTACAGATCTGCCAACTATTGCAGTTAAATTGTATTTTGAATGATTTTTAATGCTCACTACGATAATACCATTTTACTAGGAAAGATGATTTTTTGTCATACCTGAAATACTCTAAATTCTAGAAAGAAAAAAAAAGGGGGGGGGGCACCAGGTGGAATTTTTCGAAGAGGAACCACTAATTTAAAGCAAAAGTATATTTTTTCAAAAAGGGCTATTAAAAAATGGGGGGAGGGTATGCTTATTCTTTGTATACCAAAAATATTTGCTATAATTTTCAAAGATCAATTGAATTTCCACAGGCTGCCATGGAAAGGTTAAAAAAAACCATTGTGTGCATCAAAAGAGTTTAAAAGAGCCGCCAAGCACATAAAATAAATAAATTGGCTGCTTATGGTGCCATTTTAAAAGTTTCTTGGAAGATGGGTTGTCTTTGAGGGGTAGGGTTTGAAATCGTGTGCAGAATTGTGTGATTTACATACAGAAAAGGAAAGACCTACATATTAAAATTCTGTACTGTATTTCCCCCTGTAAATTCTTCTACATATTTTTTTCTGCAAAGTGAGCCAATCAGTTGTGCAAAACTGTTGAGAATTTTGGCAATCAGTCACGATAAACTATCGTGAATTTTAACAAATGAGTACGTATAAAAAAGTCAATTAGTTGCAGAAGAAATAAATTTTGTCAAAGGGTCATGGTAAAAATGCACATTCTGCCAAGATATCACAGAAAGAAATTGCAAATCTCTTAAATAGAACAATCGCATTAAAAAAAAAGAAGTTTCATCAAAGAATCTTGGTAAAAAATGCTAATTTCATCATATTTACAAAATGCAGATTTCAACATAGAATCATGATAGAAAAATGGGAATTATGATTCTGCAGAGAGGGAGGGGGGGTGATATGAATATCATTAAATAATCGAAAAAAGTGTGACTTTAGTTGACATCTTCGGAAAAAGTGTGAATTTAGTCAAGATTTCAGGGGCCGGGGTGCAAATTTAGTTAAGATCCTGGGAGGGAGTGCAAATTTAGTCGCGGTCTCGAGAAAATGCATTATTTAGTCGAGATCTCAATAAAAGATGCAACTTTAGTCGTGATCTTGGGAAAACACGCAAATTTGTTGAGAAAAAAAAAACGTGCAAAAAAAAAAAAAAAAAAAAAAAAAACTCCAGAAAACGTGCAAAATTAGTTGAGATCTCAAGAAAAAGTGCAAATTTCGTCGAGATATCAGGAAAACGTGAAAATTGAGTCCAGATCCTGGAGAAAAAAGTGTGAATTTAGTCCCGATCCTGGGGGAAAAATGCGAATTTAGTCGAAATCTTGAGAAAAAGAGCACCAATTTATTCGAGATATCTCACAAAAGTGCCAATTTAGTCGATCTTGAAAAGAGTGCGAATCTAGTTAAGAGATCTTGTAAAACATACAAATTTAGTTGAGAGTGCAGGGTCTTCAAGTGTCTGCAATAATAATATTATTAAAAAGTCTGCAAGATGGAATGTATTATATAAATCTATTCTTTGTAGTGTTAATTATGGCAATATGTGTGTGTATATGTAAAATATTTCCATCACTTACGAAAAAAAAAGTTTTTCGATAAACAAAAATATTTATTTATGGCATTAAGCAGAAAATTAGTTATTAAGGGAACATTGGAAAATGCTCTATTTGAAAGAAAAAAATATTTTATTAGTCTCCAAAATTCTTAATATAACTGTTGATTTATTGCATGATACAAAAGAAGTTGATGTCGATATATTTTTGAAATGGTAGTAAAAAATTGTTCCCTATATATGAATTGAAGCACTTTTTAAATCAGGAACTAACAGAATTTGATGTTTTATAATAACCTGCGCATTAGTTCTTGAGTTACAGATGTTATGGAAATTGTGAATAATGCATCATATCAGCACCACCTGTTAAGAGATATACCCCAAAAACTAACCAGCTTCAGTTTATATCAATGCTCTAACTGAATGTAAAGTTTTGTGAAATGTCATGCATTAGTTCTTCAAGCAAAGCAACCACTTTTTTTTTTTTTTTTTTTTTTTTTTTTTTTTTTTAACTTACAGTGTTGATTGATAGATATTTTCTAAAAACTTTTAAATCTTATTCCGTGCCTTCCAATATGTACAAATCTACTGAAAGTCAGAATACCCTATTTTCTTTGAATTCAATATTTTCTTGTAAAGATAGAAGAACATAAAAACATATGAAAAAAAATGCTCTCTCAATTACAGTTAGCAATGAAGAAGAGATCAAAGAAATGCAATATACACATTGGCTGCAAAACAGACATAAAACAATTCAAAAGTGATTAAAACCAACTATAATTGGTTCAAACAGCTATAAGTGCTATATATAAACGGTTCAAGGTGCTATAAAGGCATTTTACTTTGATATAAAGAACATTAATGTCTATCAGAGATGTTCAGGCCTTTTTATTTTTGGGCCCAAAGTTTTATATCAGAGCTTAAAGAATTTTGTCATTTTAAAATTGCTTCAAATTTAATTTACTCATTTAAAAATATTTTACATAGAAATAAAAGGTCAAGTGCAAGTTTTATTTAGGGATGGGACGAATATTCGGCCTATTCGGTCCTTTTGCCGAATATTCGGTTGGCCGAATATTAAAGGCTTGTTGACCGAATACTTCGGCCGAATACCTGTAGCCGAATATTTAGAGATATCTTGCCGAATACTGCTAAAATCTCACCGAATAGTGAAAGATATCTAGCCAAATAAATTTCAGATTTAAAGAATTTCGTTCTTGAATTTTTTTTTTTCTCTAATCCAAATTGGCTACTTCATTTATGAAGTCATTCTCACTCTTACTTACAAAATATAGAGCTATTCAGATACTAAAAAATATACAGCCTTTCTGTATTTTCTAATATATAAATGTTAGTGATATTCTAGAAAATGCTGCCCAAGTTGGAGGTTTAATTGTACGGGAAATGTCATCATTAGAGAATGATATATTACAATTCAAGATATAAAAACACTGCCTTATTCTAAAACGCTCGAATATTTATTAATGTCTGCAAATTCCATGCACATATAAAAAAGGCTCTTATGAAATTCATAACTTATTTTCTATAAAGTAGAAATAAAAAAAATTTATTCACCAGGTGTGTTAACGAAGATTCATTTTCAAAATTAAATATAATATATCACCATTCCAAATACAACGGTACATCTGAAAGCAGAACTGGTGTCCAAACTCTATACACATTAGATGACACAACTTGCTTTGTGAAGATGGTTTTATAAATATTTTAATATAAATTCTAAATACTCAACAAAATAATTTTTTCATTCTATAGTTTTTACATTTAAATAATTATTTGCATAATTACTGACTTAAATATGTAACATTATGTATATATTTTTAATTTAATCTTCCTTCCTTCATGTTGTTATCAATTTCTGTTTATCCTTTTAATGCTTCTTGAATAAGTGGAATATTGGAAGTTGAACATTGCATGTGCCGATTCAAATGTCAAAGATTTTATTAACATATGCATTCTACTTTAAGCATAACCTTTTGCTTTAGCCCCACCAGTGGCCGAGAGGTTCGGACCTCTCAACTGGTAGACGGCAGGTGTTGGGTTCGAACCCAATCGCGGCTGTCGGCCTAACCGTTCGGAGTTTTCCGTGGTTTTCTTTGAACCTTGCGTAAATACGGGTTAGGTTCCCTTAGAAAGACCCCCACGGAGGGCACTCCCCCTGGTCCTATATCCCATTAGCGTAGATAATCGGACGACAAAAATCAATCAACCAACCTTTTGCTTTAACGTAATTTGTAATTTAAAGGTTGGCATCTGATTTCAGAACAGTCTCATTCTTACAAATTTGCTTATCACTAGGGACACAAACTCGAAATGATCAAATTTACTTTATTAAAGGTTATTTCAGAAAAATATGTCCTTGTGAGTTCTGAGAGA
The DNA here is from genome assembly GCA_964019185.1 of Maratus speculifer. Lineage (NCBI taxonomy): Eukaryota > Metazoa > Arthropoda > Arachnida > Araneae > Salticidae > Maratus > Maratus speculifer. The sequence continues at coordinate 222,140,526 of OZ025289.1, forward strand.
GAAAGAGAGATTAAAAATATTATTGATTTTGGATGCAAGAAGTATCAATTGATAGTAAAAATGAAGAACATTCTTCATATTTTAATGGAAATATTTTCCCATTTTGACTTACTGAAAATCAGATTGATGTACATTAGAATAAAGGATATAATGCAGTTTCATAATTTTTTTGTGTTAAAATAAGTTTTTCAAATTTAAAAATACATTTAAAAGCACATTTAAGAGTAATAATTATTAATGAGCTCCTATTTTTTAAATTCTATATAATTAAAATTTATTTTCTTTATTGGAAAAAAATTTTTACTATTCGGCCGGCCGAATATTCGGTATTCGGCCTAAAATTTGGCCGAATATTCGGTATTCGGCTATTCGGCCAAATCACTATTCGTCCCATCCCTAGTTTTATTCATGTACAAAAGGTTCAGTAAAATAAATTACTAACTGTAACATTATAACAAATGAATTATTTTACAATAATTGAATTTAATTTTGGGTTAAACTGGAATGAATTCTAATTCCTTACTTTTTTGTTACTTGTTTTAATAGGATGCTCATAACAATTAATCTACTAAACATAACTGCTGTTTTTACTGTTCATCTGGAATAATTGAGATTGTTACTATACTTAATTTCTGTTTATTCTGTATATTTTTATGTAATATTTATTCTTACCTTTTTTCTTAAATAGGACATGCTTGGCTATTAATCTGGAAAAAGGCACAAAATCGAAAAAACGATCTTCCAGATCCAAAATCAATGTGAAATTGCAGAACCTTGGCGATAAATTGTGTTACTACAAATCTGTGTGAAAAAATTAATTTTTTATTTGTTGTTTCTTAATTTGTTATTTAAATTTGTTACTTCTAAGAATACTGTGTTGAAGTATATTAAATAAATTTGTAAAAATTCATGTTTTCTTTTTATTTATTGTATGATAATTTATAAAACAGAACCATTGTAATAATTTCATCTTCAAACATTCCCAAGTTTAATCAATTTTCACTAAAATCTCGTAAACAATATAGTATGTATTATCTGTGTACACAAGATCAAGAACCGTGGGACATGGGTGCAAGACCTTCAATCTCAGGTTTGATTTCAGTGTTGAAGAGATTTTTGACTGACTCAAAATTCTACCTTATGCACTTAAATAATAGTGGTTCTACCATCAAGAACATTTAATCACTTTCTTTTATTATAAGAGACCAATAAGATTTCAGTCTTGACATAGATGAGTTTCTTGTACCCATGCGTGTAGGATTATGAATCATTGTTAAATCAAAAATGGACTACTTTTGTTTAATTTAGTATTTAGTAAATATGTAATACATAAAAAATGAAATAATAAATTAGCATTTGTGTATCTTAAAAAAGCTGCTCTCTATTATTATAAGGGGCTTGGAAGGGAGGAGAGGGAGCAATAGCAGTACAGCTACTAAACTGATATTACTAATCATAATTTTTTCAGTTCAGGAGTTGATGCAGGTTTTTATTCTTGGGGCTCATTTTGTGAAAAAGAAAAGTTATTTTTGTGAAAATAACATTTTGTAATGGAAGTTGACTTTGTTATTTGAACAAGGAATTTAAAAACTAAAATATATATTTTTAAAAATTCCTTTGCTAAGTTTTTGAAAATTATGACATGTTTTTGTGTACAAATTAGATTTTAAAACAGTATTTATAAAAATGGCATAAAAGAATTTTGTGAAAGGGTCTGTTTTATTAAAATTATTTTGTGAAGAAGCCTATTTTATTAAATAGATTTTTGTGAACCCCAAATTTTGCCTGCTTCAACCCCTGTAATTTAATATTAAAGTAACTAGTTTTCTATTTTCATTTTACATATCAGACTTTTATCTAAACACACGAGGGTTTGTTATCCTACCAGTTTTTAAATGCTCCACCACTCTCACTATTAAAGTGTGTGATGGTAAATTTTGGAAAGCTAAAAATTGTATTTTAACATAAGTTATTAATGCAACAACACCAAAAGTAAAAACCTTGTAATCGAATAAAAATACAATTTACTATAGGAAATGAGTGAGAATGCTCTCCTTTAATAAAATTAAACTTTTTTTTTTTTTTTTTTTTTTTTCAAATAAAACTACAAACTGCTTGCTAAGAGTACCTGAAAACCTTGGAAAATTAGGTTTCGAATATACAAGTTTTATAGTATGCATAAGTTATGAATGTTTTATTCAAATATTGCGAAAACATAAGTACTCCTTATAGTATAGATCTGTAATTTAAAGTATGTTGACAGGTTCTTTTTAAAAATGCATTCGCTAGTTATAGGCTATGATCGCTTAAGACAATAAATGCTCTTTAAGAAAAATTATTTATTTGCAGTAAACTTCAAAATTTAAGGGTTTCATACAGAAAAGTTAGGGATGGTGCCTGAACGCATTTTTTAAGAAAACAGTCTTCACATGACTGAGTTCACGAAGCGAGAGGGAGGCAATTGATTCCTCACATAAAAATTCGCACATTGGCATCACACGATTGGCGACATTAAGCATATGAAAAATGACTGATATCATCTCCGCAAAATTGTCTGTTACGCTTAAACAATAAAAGGATTTTGAATTTTATAGCAGGGCAACTAGAAAACAGCAGTCCTAAAAAATACGCCAAAAAGGAATCCGACTGCCAATTCGTACGTTAGGAGCATATTTTGGGAAAATGTTCTCAAAAGACATAACAACCATTATGTACATAAAAAGACTCATATGCAACGAATAAGTTATACTTAAAATTACGCAGAGAGGAAAATGAAATTTCACTGACCGCAAACACATTCGAACTTTATTCTTTTTTTATTTGTTTCCAGCAAGGGTGAAATACGCATCTTAATGAATTCTCTTTATCTGATAGCCGTTTTTCAGTAATAAGGCAGATGCTAGATGTTTTTCTTTCTTTTCTTTTGAACGGAAAGTTATTGTGGAATCGAAAATAAACGTTAAGATAAAATAGCTATTTAATTAAAGATTAGTTTTAACTGTAATTTAGAAAAATGTAAAATTTAAGAATACTATATGTGATTCTACATCACACTCCTGTGAAAATTAATTTTTGTTGTTTATTAGTGTTGTGAATTATCTATATTCCTCTTTTAAATCTATTATGGATTTTCAGTTGGTATATATGGCGATCCCCATTAAAGATTTTATTTTAAAAACCACATAATTTTATGATTTGTGAAAAGAGAATAGGGTAATGCTGGATAACTGTATGGAAATTTATATTAATTTCACTGAATAATCCTTTTTGTAATTTTATAGACAATCCTTTTTCTTTAATGAGGTATCCTAATGTATGTGTTTTATTATTTTATGGGCAATCGCCCCTTTTTTTCATGCCCAGAATTTGTATTATTTTACGGGCAATGTCCCTTTTCTCAGAGATATCTTGGTATTGTATTTTTACGGTCAATGCACCTTTTTTTACGGGCATCTTGCCATTATAGTTTTACGGCCAATGCCCCTTTTTTGACGGGCATCCTGGCATTATAGTTTTGCGGGGAATGCCCTTTTTTTCACGGGCAACTTGGCATTGTATTTTTACGGACAATACTACTTTTTTTACGGGCAACTTGGCATTGTATTTTTACGGACAATACTACTTTTTTTACGGGCTAGTTATGCATTTGCTAAAATGTAAAATTACGGGTGATTTTTTGATTTACGGTCAAAATATTTTTTTACGGATACTGTCCGGAATCTCTGCTGCCGGCTTTTGTCCGTAATTTTACGTAGATTTTTTTTACAGTGTAGCTAAAACTACGCAACCAAATCGTTTGAGATTTAAAATATATAATCGATACATAATTTTGTCCACAGTCATTTCGAATTTTATGAAAATTAGATGTATAGTTTAATTATAGGGACAACAAAAATATTCCTTTATATTACGGTCAATAGAAAAAAATAGTTTCAAGTACATTTTAATGATGTTGTACTCTTTCAAATATAATAGAACTGATATGAAACTATGAAGGATAAAGTAAGATATACATACAATCTGTGATGCGAAGAATATTTATTATAAATTTTCAGGGCCACACAAAAGTACTCCACTACATAATGACATACGGAGAAACATTGTTTGGGGCGTATTTTAATTATACTAAACTATTTCACATTTTATGAAACTGATATACGTTGCTGAGGTTTAGTACAAGTTACTTACTGTATAATAGAAAGCAGATAATATTTACGGGAAAACACAGAAGTTTTCGACCACTATAATGAATCCGAAGTACTGTATACTAAAGCAGCAACAGCTGAATATTTTTAAAATTTCGTTATAGTACGAACGCATCTCATTTGCTACGCTTCACCTGCAATTTCCAATTTGTTTTATATAATTCATGAAGCGGACAGTATTTCTTCAAAGAATAGATCATCGAAGAGCAGGATGTATTTTTGTTACTTTCTTTTCTTTTTTCTTTTCTTTTCTTTTCTTTTCTTTTTTTTTTTTTTTTTTTTTTTTTTTATCGATCATTTCAGTGTGTGTAAATTACCATCTATTTGGATATAGATCAAAATTAAAAGACCGAAATGTTTGTAATAGAATCTATATCTGAATTAAATATGCAGAATTCATTTAATGCAAGGATATTCCATATAATTCCTCTCTTGCATAAAGTATTGCTCAATAAACACGAAGAAAATCTTTACTTTGGGTCCCCTTTATTTCCCTTAGTCACAGACTTCAGCATATTCAGCTTAATAATGGGTAATCTACCTCTGAGATCAGGGATGAAAATATTTCGCTTTTTATTATAACATCCTCCTTTCTCTTCCCTTCCCCCACTTCTCTTTATTTTATTTGATTTTATTTTTTCTTAAACGCTTTCCGTATTATCTCGAGTTATCTCGGGTTCGTATTTATTGTAATTAACTATTATCCCGAGAAAATTCATGCGTGGCATAATTTGTCACTACGATTTGTTTTATCACGATTATATTCGGCTTGAAGCTTAACTAGAAAGAAAATATTTTCATATAATAAATTATACATAATTTGATTATATATAATATTTTATTGGCAGTTTTTAAGTTTTGTTACATTAAATGCAAATTATGGAAAGCATAAATGTGAATGAAAAATAAAGTGATGATTTTTTGCATTAAAAAAAAAAAAAAAAAAAAAAAAAAAAAAAAAAAAAAAATGTGCAAGGAAATCTGTTGAAAAAAAAGAAAAAAAATGGTGATGATTTTTTGCATTAAAAAAATGTGCAAGGAAATCTGTTAAAAAAAGAGAAAAAAAGTCACCTTTATTAAAATAACGAAGTCTGAGGCTTTTTAAATACCACAATTATCTTAGAGAAAATGCTGTTTTAAATCGATCAAATGTTCGAATTAAAAAAATAATAATAATAACGTTTGCTGTATTATAATAACTGGTATCTAAAAAGCCGGAGACTTGGCAGCTCTGCCTTTATCGATTCTTAGCGTAACCAGCGTTTCATGCTTACATCCTTGACAGCATATTTCTCCGGATAAAAAAAAAAAAAAAAACTATATATATATTTTTAAGAAATTAAATGTTTGCCTAGATCCGTCACCAATTACTCTATGTTGAGCTGCTATATTCAATCCTTCTCCTTTCATCTATTACTTGATATTAACTTTTTTGTTAAACTCAATTCAATGAAGTCTTAAAACCATTGAGGAATGAATTGAAACAATATTTCGGACAAATATGTTTTATTTTATAAATTTACATAGTGAGTTTTTTCTTTTTTTTTTTTTTTTCTTTAAGTATGAGGTAGGCTACAAAATTTATTACTAAACCTTAAACTGTTCAGACCCCAGGGTTTATTTATATACTTTTTTTAAAATTTCAATTATTGATTTATATAAATAAACGGATAACTAACAAAGTATGAACAACGAAAATAATTAAAATTTATTTTTGTACATAAAATTTGATGGTACTTGAGGACTCAAGAAGTATGATTTTTGACAATTTCTTAAAATTTTTAAAATTTTATTTTACTATTTTGCATTTCAAAAACATTGAAAATAATAAAATAAATGTAGGGTAACATCCCCAGTAATTGGCACATTAAGAATTTGTCGTTAAACTTACTTAATTTTTCATTACAAAGAAATAAGCTATTTACTTGGAAATATTTTTAAATCAAAGAATGCATATCTGTGCATCTATTTTGCCCACTAAAAGCAAAAAAAATTGAAAAAGTATTTTTATAAAAATATATTTATAAAAAGTTGCTGAAATCACCAGTAATTGGCACTTAGAGCACCAATATATGACACCTTGTGATCCAGTAATTGGCATATGTTTATATTAAAAAAAAACTTTACATTTTGCATTGGGTTTAATCGCTTTAAATTAATTTGCTGTAGATGAAGATGCCATATTTCAGGTTTTTGAGAGTAAGAAATCAGCATATTAATCTGAAATGTGAACACTTTAAAACAATACAATATACTTACATTAATACCCAGTAATTGTCATGCTGTCCCCAGTAATTGTCATATGAAGCTTTAATGGATTCCAGTTGCTGATAAAATTTATATTTTCAAATAAAAACAAATGATAAAGAAAATTAGTCTATAATTTTAAAAGTACTTCCAAAATAAATGGTTTAATTTCAAATTCCTTGCGAATTCCTTGTAATTGGAATAGGTGCCAATTACTCGGAACTAGCGAAATTGAAGCACCATTAATTGGCAACTACCATTAATTCAGAAATCCAAATATTTGTGTCGAAAATACTTTTACACAATTAAAGTAACCCTTTTCAACTAAACAAAACTGTTGTCAATTAAAATTTAAAATATATTATAAATCAGATAATAATGAATTGAAAAGCATGCCTTCCTTAAGCCAAAGAACAAGAATTTGCAACAAAATGACTAATTTGATACAAGCCAGATTTGTTTCTATTTCCTAGGCTCTATTGTCATCTTGTAAAATAAATCAAAGTTATAATCTTTAACGTAAATGAGCATATAACTGATATATGGTATTGAATTTTTTAAAGACTGGATATAAATCTTTTTTTAGGACATGTTTGTAAAATGTGCCAATCACTGGTGCATGCCTATTACTGGGGGTGTTACCCTATATTTGATATTTTTTTCTAATGAACCGTACAAATGGTATCTTAAATCAGTAAAATTCTTTACGTTTTCATTTTTATACATTTCGTACATTTCTGCTGCAAGCCATTTTTATATAACACGTAACTCACTAAAAAGTTGCCATAACAAATTGCTATTTTGTTTAGTTCTGCTATCTATTAGGTTCCATTCCCACCAATTTCTTTTTTTTTTTTTTTTTTTTTTTTTTTTTTTTTTATTATTTATACATATGAAAAAATAATTGTAAAGATGTGTATCCTATAAGATACATTAGGTCTAAAGAAAATATAGTTTATTTTCATTGATCAGGATTGATCAAATACAGAATATTCCTGTAAACCTGAAGAACAAATATACATTGTCGAGTTTCTTTGTCATCTTAATAAAACAAATAAAAATGCTGTATAATTAAAAATTCTTTCTCATTCCTCAGATAGCATATCTGCCAACTTCCCGTTACAAAAAAAAAAAAAAAAAAAAAAAAAAAAAAAAAAACATTAATCTGAACCAAAAATGTTAATTGATAAGTGGAATCAAATAAATAGAACTAATTAACAAGATGAATTAAATTTAATAAATAAACTTTATGGCTTTAAACATTTTTTTTTTAGATTTGAAGGAAAAAAAACTCCGGAAAATACGAAGCTATGCAACATAGCAAAAACGTGTTAATTTATATTCAAACATTAAACCTTTACAGGTCAATGTTCCCAATTGGGAACATAAGTTAAAAAATTATTAAAAAATAAATTTATTCAAAATTGACTTGAAAAAATTAGCAGAAATAATTAAAAGATGACTTGATTTTTTAAAATAGAACGTACATTCCTATCATTAATGAGAAAATGTACAGAAAATCATAAAAATGACCACTGACCACTGGAAAATGATCAGTCATAAAAAATGATTCTTGGAATAGATTTTTCGATTTAGATAATTTGATTTTTTTTTAAATAGAATACATTCCTATCATTTATAGGGAAATGTACAGAGAATTATAAAAATGACCAATGACCACTGGAAAATGACCGCCGGAAGTGACCAATGTTCCCAATTGGGAACATTCTGAAAATTATATATAAAACTTTTTTCACCATATTAATGACTAATATCCCTTAACTAAAGCATTAGAAGGCATAATGTGCAAAAAAATTATTTTAAAATATAACTGGATCTGAATTTGGTCTGTAAAAGGTTTTAATTAATCATCGCAGTACAGACAAATTAATTGACGGGAGGATAAAATAATCTCCCGTCCGAAATATATGCAAAAAATCTTAACTTCCCGGAGGTTAAGATTTCTTTTAATTTTAAGGAGATTTGTTAAAAACGAAGACAACACACAAACACCTACACATGAACAAATAAGCAAGATGAATTAAAATTAATTTTAATAAATAAATTTTATGGCTTTAAGTATTTTTTAGACCTTTAGTGAAAAAAAAGAAAAAAAAAAACAGAAGATAGAAAACTATGCAACATGCAACAAAATTTTTAATCCACATTCAAACATTAATTAATCATCGCAGTATAGACAAATTAGCAGACGGGAAGTTAATGTAATTAAGATTTCTTTCATTTTTAGTGAGAAGTGTTTAATTACGAAGACAACTTTTCTTTTTCACCTTTTTTAGGTGGACCACATCATAGAAATGAACCCATATACAACATTCCTCCTGACAGCAATTATTTTCCATTACTTCAAATCATATCGCAGACGACCGTCGCTGTCATAAACAATATGTTTATCGCAATACAACGGCGGAGATTTAATGACACTAATGCCGGAGAGTTGGCGGATAGAAAGGGGGAAAAAAAGAAATTAAAAAAACAATGATAAAAAGTTAAAGCTTCGCGACGTGTTTCTGCTCCTTGGAACTTTCTAAGCCGTATTATGAGAGCTGCTCTTCCATCAGGTTCACACAGTTGCCGCTTCGTATTATGACGTCACAAGCCGATGCTGCGTGCAGCACATGCGAAATTCGGCAAATCGCGCGCAATAATTTTTTTCCCAAGATTGATTCGGAATGGTTGTGACATAACTTTTGACCAATAGAAGTTGATGATCTTGGAGAAATTGTAGAGCTGGAATTTCGTAAGAATATTCGGTTTCGTGCGCCGGTTTACTTTGGCTGTTTCTTTCATTTTTTCTTTATTCTTTTCTTGCTTTTTTTTTTATTTCCATGATGCGTCTTTTGAATTGGTGTCATCTTTAACCTGACGGCCTCTGTCTGTCTGGTACACTGCCTCAAATCAATTGTTACTCTGCGGACAAGACAATGCTTACTACTTTAGTCACCAGCTTCTGTTACAAAATTGCGACATCGTAGGAATTGTGTGGGAGTATAAATCATTTTTTTTTTTTTTTTTTTTTTTTTTTTTTTTGTCGAATTTTATTTGCAGAATCTATTAGAATGGTGGAAGATAGTTTTTAATTCCAACTTTCATAAACATAGATAACCAAAAACATGGTGGCTTTCTGTATTTGGTTTCTGAATCGATGTTTACAGAGCAAAAACCTTAAGTTTAGAAAAGTAATAAAGGATTTTTCATACGCTCATAAAATGAGAATAAAATATCTGTCGTTTAAATTGAATTAATTACTTTTTATTTCGTTAAGTTAACATTTAAACTTATTGTACATGGGGACATCAAAAAATTGTTGCATAAAGAACTAACTATAATTCAAAAGACTATAGCAACCACTAAGAAAGGAATGCAATACTTTAAATTGCCCTGGGTGATCAAAACTCTATGCATCTGACAGCTGAGTCCAAATACAGAGTTACAGATATTTTCCAAAGAATAGCGCCTAAATGAGAAGAGTTCTTGTTTCTAATGATGCTTGACAAGCAATGCAGACGTTTTACACGTTTTACATTAAGTTCTTTGAATGCATTTTAATAACCCTATCCTGACTTTAATTACGACACCGACAGTATTGAATTTAAATAATTTAATTTTTTTATAATAAAGTAAAATAAAATATTTGTACACAGACATGGTGTATTTAGAATACATCAAGTCTATTTTTGCATTATGTGTTAATGTCAGTCCTAATGAGTTATGGAATAATAAAATCACTCAAAAAGCGTACGTTTTTCAATTACTTGGGATCATTTCAATAAAGAATCGATTTAATATGGTTTACTGGTAAAAAAAAAAAATATATAACTGTTTGAATGAAATATTTTGAGAAATATTAATTGTAATCCCAAAAATCGTTTTGCGCATAAGTATTGAGAAACATACAATTATGCATAAATATTGACAATCTTTTCTTTTTTTTTTAAGGTAAGCTAAATGTACCTGTAGAGGGCCAAATAGCAGTTGTGGGCCATCCGTTTTTGAAGTTTAAAAACAAGCCCAAAATATATTTCTTGAAAACGACTGAAAGAAATTTGGATTGACTAACATCCTTACATGTTAACTTTCAGCAAACTGTTTGGAATTTTCGCAAACTCTTTTTTCTGCTAGTATATTTGTTTATTTTCTAGAGTGTTTTCAAAAACAGATTTTTGTGGCAAATCCTTTAAAGATTTCACTAAGAAATAAGTTTTTATTCAAAATATTGTTTCTTTAAAATTATGTTTTCCTTTAAATTAAACTACTGTTGATATAAACAATTAAATTATAAATAACTGGATAAACCAAAAACTTAAATATTCGTGCATCAGAAATTTACTAGGCCCTCTACTGGAGCATAAAAAAGTAACAACTTTTTATTTTTCATTTTTTTCGAAAAATATATTTTGAAACTTTGTTTATTCTGATGGATAAAGGTTAGGACTAAGCTTATATATATATATATATATATATATATATATACGCACACACATATAATTCACTAACACTTTAATAATTATTATAAAAATATATCTTAGGTGGTCCACAACTGGTGCGATTAACGTATATCGATATTCTTGAGTTTTTACGATACTATTTAGGCCGAGAGGAGGCAGCAGAAACAATTACTTCATCGAGTTTACGGATAAAAATCTGAGATTAGTTAAATCAATATTCGCATATTAAAACGCAGTCGGTGTGTCGAGTCATATCTTGGTGGAAAAACCTAAAAATTAGATTTTAGTGGTTGACTCACAGATTTAGCATTAAGTTTTCCTGCTCCGAATTCTCCATGTTTTCACACTTTTGGGTGTAGGAAAGCACAATGGTAAACCTACGAGTGAACCAATAAAATCGGGTTTTTAAGTGTTTTCTAATAAGATAACATGAACTGTCAATATTGATTGCGTTTTAATGTACGAATCGAGATTTAACTAATCCTAGATTTTCATCTTTGAACTCGATGAGGTAATTGTGCTGTGACTTCCCGGTATAATTGCTATCCCTATTTTAGAGTTAAAGCTAGGATAGCTAGTATAGCAGTATAAAAACAAAAGGAGCAATAATGAGAAACGAAAAGGAAAGGTTAGTCACTGAATGCAATTTCCACATCATTTAACATCATTTATTTCCAATACAGCTCACATAACTTTTGTACAGTGCTTGGAAGTGTAACATTACGTAAGTTCCAGTTCAATTGATTGTGCGCTTGCATTGCAAGAGCAAATATGCTGTAAATTGATCGAATGTACCTTTCAGAAATAGAATTAGCTAATGGTTTTAGCATTTTATTTTGCATTAGCCTAGGTACGCAAATCGAGTAAAGTTCGATGGGCAGTGGACCGAAGATTGAGCACTGAGATACATGAGACTGTTAACTTGTTTTCTAAAAAGAATTAATATTAACTGTGGAATATACAGGCGTGGGAAAAAAAATTTAAGCACCCTTTATTAACTCCTACTATCTCCTCAACAAATTATCTTTGAAGGAAGTTACTGGTGCCAAACGATTGGAAATAAAGTCCACTGTTAAGTGATGTATATAAAATTTAATTAGGAGGCTGTCTACATATTAAAACGAACCGAAACTGAATTTGTTTCAAAAGCAATACCAAATTTTAACAAAATATTTAAAATCTTCGGTTTAAACTATATGCCTACACTGTTGAAAATTTTACTCTAGTTTGAACCAAATTTTGGTGTTTAGTAGCTGCCATCATCAGATGGTGAAATCTCATACCAACATTTGAAGCTTCCTACCTCAACCTCGTTCCAACTATTGGAACTATACTTCAACAGGAGCTCCAAATATTGATTCAAGATTTCATCATCTTTCAGTGGCAGCTATAGAGCTGCAAAAATTTGGTTCAAACTAGGAAAAGACTTTTGACAGTGTACACACGAAATTTCAAATCATTTAAATGATAAGTTTTTAAATTATAAATATTGAAAATTTAGTGTTTTCAATGTTAGGTTACATTTTCATATTTTTATTAATATCTCCTGAAATTATACTTTTATGTGCTAATTTTGTTATGTAGCAATACTATTAAAATACCCAAACCCAAACATAAATATATTGAATTTGCAAATTTTATAATTTTATGATATGAAATTAATATTCAAAAAAATTATAAGTTGCAACCTACAATTTTTTTTTTTTTTTTTTTTTTTTTTTTTTTTTTTTAATGATTTAGATTTATTAAGACCTGCTTTATGGAGATCCAAAACTACAAATTTTTCTTCTAAGTAGTTTTCAAATTTTGCTTAAAAACGGCAAAATGATGGTTTAAATGATGATGAGCCATCTACGATAGAAATGGCTAGATATTTTGAAACTTCTTATGCTGTCCTGTAATCTAGCACTTTTCAATGACAGCTTGAGTGGAGCCCAAATGCCTTGATCAAAAAGGGGGCTCTCACAGTCAACAATCGTGTATGAAACTTCAATTTGGATACAGCCCCTAAAATATGCTCCTTTTAAAATAATTAATTTTTCGGAAACTTATTGTACGAATTGCATGAAAATTTCTTTTTAAACTATTTGAATGACGTATTCATTTATGCTGTCAGAATTGGGTACTGAGATTGAAAAAAAAAAAAAAAAAAGATAAATAAAGTTACGATTTGTTTTAATATATAGATGACCCCCTAAACAGATTTTATGTACATCATTTAAAAATAGACTTTATTTCCATCATTTGGCACCAGTAAATTTCTTCAACTATAATTGTTTGCAGAGTTAATAGGAAATGTTTACTTTTTTTCAAGGACTGTACATGTACAGTCCCAGAAATAAATTTAAACACGCCCTTCCCGAGATGCCGCAATTTATTCCATGGCAAAAAATAAATAAATAAATAAATACTGGTACTAGGGGCTCTAAGAGAGAATATTAGAAACAATCTAGAGATTGAATTTCTATTAAGGGACGCTATACAAATTATTATTTTTTATTTTCGAATATTTTTCACAATTAAAATCTATAAAAGGGTGTCAATGAAAGAAATGTGAAAGGTCGTCATGTAATATTGAGCGAGTACTGACTGGTACCCATTTATTTCAAACATATACTATGAAAGGATAAGATTTAGGCTTTATCTGTATAGTTACAATGCAGATTAAATTTTTTAATTTTAACTAGCAGAACACAATTTTAACAAACATATTTTTATATTACATTTAAATGTACATCTGCATGACAAATTTTGAGTTATTTGCATCAATAAATTTGAAATTAATAATATTTGAAGTTTTAATTCTCTAATATTAAATTTCTCTGATAATTTTCATTTATTTTTCTTTAAATTATAATCATCGTGCTAATTATTATATGAATATATGATTTTAAAACCCAAATAAAAATATATTTTGCAATTCTGATAATCTTATGACAGCAAATGTAAATTTCTAAAATTTATTTTCAACAAAATTAAAAATAACTTACAAAGAAATTAATACACTAAGTTCATATAAGTTTCTACACATTTTTACTGAAGTTGAACTTTTCCCTCTGAGTATTATTATTATTATTATTATTATTATTATTATTATTATTATTATTATTATTATTATTATTATTATTGTAGTAATGATTAATAAAACGATCATAATATGGATTTGAGGGATACTGTAAATGTTGAAAAGATGAAGCATTAGCAATAATTTAATATATTTTAAAACATAACTATTTTCTCTTATTTCGCCCGTGCTCAGAAAATTTTATGTATAATTTTTTGATCGAAAAGAATTAATTTTAGCATTGCATGATTTATTATTATGAATAGGCGATTTTATTACTGGATTTGGCATTAAAGAATCATTAAGAAATTTAAATTTAACGGTCGCTATGGTGACGAAAATATAGGTTACTCCGATTGCTCCTTAGAAAATTCATTTGGAAAAACCCTGGAACCAAGAATAACCTCTGCAATAAGAAAATAAATATGTTGCCATTTATTATATATTTTTTTCTTGAAAAAAGAATAAAAAAGTGCTTAAAAAAGAACTTTGTATTAAGCCAGGAAAGAGCTATGAGCTTATACATGTTCTTTATTCACTTTTGTTTTCTTCACATTAGCATTCATTGTAAAAAATAAAAATAAATACATTTATTTTTATTTATTGTATTGTATTAAAACTGTGCTAAAATCCAAACTAATTAATTTCAGACTCACTTTTAAATTCAGTCATCAAACTGACAGATAGGGGAGAGGGGGGTTAGTGTGGACAAAGGGTTAGTGTAGACATTCAAAATAACAATTTAAATAACGTAAAAAAATTACAAAAAAAGTTATACAAACTGACAACAATGTACTCCGTACTAAGCAAAAATTTAGTTGCAAAGAGTTAAAAAGTTTTTGAATAGTTGTAAGAAGTTTAATTTCATGCATGAAAAGTAAAAATAAGATTTCTTTTTCATTTTTGCAGCACAAACAATTTAAATTTTAAATCCAATAAACAAGTTGCTATAAGACAAGTATGACTTGTCTTCTTTATTTCTATAACCTTCATTAAGATACGAAAATTGGTTAAATGAGTATAACTGAAGAATAACTTCAGAATGTTAGGATGGGGTTAATGTAGACAGCTTATTGTACTTCATAATTTGTATTTTAAGTACTAAATTTATTATAATGTAAAGTTTTACAGAAAGTATGTTAATTTACAAATGTAATTACTTATATTAAACACCAAATAAGACTATTTTCCATATAAATAAGGATATGTATTAAAATTTTCATCAAATCATTTCAAGCAGAAATTTGAAATTTTTTCTTTTGCTATTTTTTTGCTTAAATTCACCAATTTTGCATTTTTAGAGGATTAATTTAGCCTTAATTTTAAATTAATTCAATAAAATAGAATATACTTTTTTTTTCTATATTGGTTAGGAGCATGAGAAATGTCAACTGTTACATTATTATAAACGAATCCCATCGTCTCCAACTCTTAGATGTTGCAATATTGTATGTTTTGTAGACAGAGTTGAAAGTGTAAATGGTTTTAGTGTCTATGATGTTGTATTTCTGCAGAAAAAAAGATCCAGCACATCATTTTACTTTTCTTGATATGAAAAATAATTCCCAAATTAAAAATGGGGAATAATTGAAAAAAATCACACAACTTGTAATTGTTGGTGTTACTTCTTTCTCCACAAATCCTTTAGACTGTAGTTTAAACTTAGAAGTTTAGATAATAATTATAATTGTTAAGGAATATTTGTGAAAAAATTACCTGTCCACACTAGCCCCCAACATATTTTGGTTTTGTCTACCCTAACCCCTACAAGGAGTTAGTGTGGACACATGGATCAATGTTAAAAACTACCAATTTTCTTATTGTTTAACTGTATTTATCATCATCTTTCCTGTATATTAATAAACAGGAAATATCGTTTTTCAATTTGAGTGGGTTACGAAATTTTTAAAATGCTCTTAGAATTTTATAAAATTAAAATAAATGTTTATGTCCACATTAACCCTCTTCTCCCCTATACTCTTTTTGAGAAATTATGGAATGTAGCTGCATTTTCCGTTGTATATAAAGACAGAAGAAATTTTAAGAAAATGCTGCCAATTTCGCGTTTTGAACTGAATTTCTGGAATGGGTAGCAAATAAAATGCAAAAAAGTCCCGTCCTTAGACAACAGTCGCTTAATTCAAGTTGTAGCTCATTTATCGGAAAATAAAACAATAAAGAATATTGCCCAGTTAAACTGATGGCATTGAGCTCACAGGCTAGGCTACGCATACTAATTGTACATCACAGCCTTATATTTTCAAGGGTTAATTCCGTTCGAAAAAAAATTAAGAAGGGGGGATCAGCTCCTCCCTTTCCCCTTTTTATACTTAATCATTGAACCCTCTAAACTGATCAGGGTCATGCTTTATCATATAAAAAATCCATGTCCAAAATTTAGAGCAAATCGGAAAATTCTTAATAAAAACCCATTTATATAATTTAAGAAGAGTTATCCTTCTCTTTTATATACTTAATCATTAAACTTCTAAAACTATTCAGAGATTTGAACGAAATCTGACAATTCTGCGTGAAAAACCCATTAATATAAATTAAGGGGCGGGGCATTAGAACCCCCATTTCCCCTGTTTATATTTATCCAATGAACACCTAATACCAATCACGGAAGCGCTTCATCAGAATGATCCTATGTGTAAATTTTGAACAAAAACTAATATTTCTGCATGAAAAACCCATTCATATCAATTAAGAGGAGGGGCATGAGCCACCCGTTCCCCCTCTTATACATATCAAATGAACTCCAAAAACTAATCAGGGAAGCACCTTATCAGGATATACCTATATACAAAATTTCAAGTGAATGGGATATTTTTATCATGAGTTATCGCGTTATGTACGTACGAACGTACGCACATACATACAGAACGGGCGGGCACATACGTTCTCAGGCTATGATAGCCTGTGAGCTAAAAACTGTTCGATTACAAATCCCTTCAATAATTATTCCTACAAGTATGATATTTTTATGTTTTAAAATGAATGAAAAAATGTGTCTGAAATTTTCTTAAGGCAATTCTCAAAAGCACTGCTCAAGAGAAAGGTTCTCATTTGGCGGTTCTCAAGAGCACTACTCAAGCGCGAAACTTTCTTACACATTTACTCATTTTTAAGCGTAAAAGCAGAAAATTGGAAGAGCTGACAGTTGAAGGGATTTTGAATCTAAATTATTATTTTTATTTTTTTAATAAAGGGATTACCTATATAGATAAACATTATTGATCATGTTACAAGCGTTTTTCGCTTCTCTTTATCGTCTTTTTCTCCTTTCGTCAAAATACTAAACTTTATGGTATTTCCTGAAAGATCATTTATATTTACTTAACTAGGTCTTTCGATTACATCCTTTCTGAATAACAACATTTGCCAATTTCATGCGTTTCTGAGCAGATATTTATTAAAACTTGTGTCATAAAGAATGTCCCTTTGAATTTGTAAACAACCATAATTTCCTTCGTTACGGTAGCTTTATGCGAAATTTTTAATGTTTTGTCACCGGTTTTTAAATAGAAATTTGTGCTTTATAAAACTGAGAAAATGCTTCGATTAAATAAGTCAAATATTACAGGAAAATTTTATTGGTGGGGATAAATAAGGAATCTTCAGCCTTTTTGCGGCACCTATATGTGTCGCTCGTTCCCAAGAGGTTAAGCTGAGGAAAATATGTCTTTTTGAGAACCGCCTTAACACACAAAAGAAGAGCTGAAATTTGCTGAATTTAATATCAAACATGTAAACTGCGAGCACCAACGCTTATTCCAGTCTTACTTGCAAAAGACAAGATAGAAAGAAAAACTGATGCTTTATGCTTTTATGCAGATGCTCAACAATTCTTGACCTATTTTATTCGAGAATCGTAAGGTCAGGCATTATGAGATCATGCATTTTACAAAACCAACTGAACTCCACCTTCAGCCATTATTTCAAAAGAAGGCGGTTAAAAAGGAGTTTAAAAGAAGTTTTATTTCATGATAATTGATATTCTTTTTTCTCTTTTCTGTAAAACTTATTCGAATTGCATTTTGAAAGCTTCAAACAAATGCAAAAAACACAAATTCCTAATGTAACCAATTTGTTCAAATTTGAGTTAGTCAGAAGATAATTTATCTTTGTTCGAAACATAATTATTCTCACTGAATAATTATATTTAAAATAGAAGTATAAGAATGAAAACATTTACATTGGAGCAATATTGATTACTGCTATTAATTAATATATTTTCTCAAAGGAAACTAAAATATTTTAAGACTATATCAGCTAAAATTTAAAAATATAAATACAGTAAACTCAGTCTAGATTCTACTGAGAACCCAAGTATCTTGATAAGATAAAGCCATAGCGCAAACCTAGCCGATAATATTTTTTTCCCTTGCTAATAACAGATTTTATTTTTTAAGTGTGCAAATTAGTAATGATACTTTGATAATAAAATAAAATGTTTTCCTTTATAGTATTATTTTTATTTCTTTTTATTTCTCATTTTTTCTGTATTTTAAGTTAAATGAAGAAAAGATATGCACTTTAAATGTATATAATATATGTATTTTAAATTAAAATTACGTATTTAAAATGAATAGTAACCTATATTTAAAATGAAATGAATGCTACTAGAATGATGACAACAGAAGCAATATTTGGCAACCTACCACTTGCGGCCGGCTAACATACAAGAACCATTTTTTTTCTTTAATTAAAAGCAGATTTCTGGAATATGAAAATTAGAAATACAAAAATAACTGAAAAGAATATGTTAATCATTTGTTTATTTTTTTTATTATTATTTGTTTCTCATATTTTACAGTAAATTGTTAAATATCATTTCATAACGCAAATCTATTTAACAAATAACCACTGCAGTATGTTGCAAAATTGAAATAATAAACATTTTATTTTTCAATTTACATTTTAATCAACTGTAAAACAAACCAGGTTAGAATAATGAAATTAATTTTCTGCCAATCTGCGTTCAATGAAGCAAGCCAAAATCGGCCACACGAGACTTCAATTTTGGTTCAGTGTCGCAGCCTCCTGTGGTATGGCTTCAGATCTTTAAGGCTCCTGTCCCTGCAAGCGCAGCACTCGTGAGCTAATGCTATTCCTATAGAGAGATTAACTAGCTTGTATTTCGACATTTTTGAATATTTTTTTTTTTCATTGGATAGCTGAACTCCCTTTCGATATCGCTTCTTTTTTACTTTTTCGATTTTGGCCTCAGATATTTTCTATAAGGTTAGTTTCACTTTCAAAGACGCTTCCGAAAATGAAAGTGTCATTCTAAAAAATATCTGAAACCAAAATCGAAAAATATAAAAGGAGCAATATCGACAGGGACCTCAGCTATTCAATGAAAAAAAAATTAAAAATGCTGAAATGCAAACGATTTATTAACAAATAACCTCTCGATAGGAATAGCATTAGCTCGCTTGCAGGGACAGTGCCTTTTCTCTTATTACATATGCAATGATACAAACAAACAAACAATGAACTGAGTGATCAGTCATTCATTTCTTAAATTCATTAAAAGTTTGAAGTGATTTGGCAGTTTTCAAATACTTTTCCATGTTGCCATGTTTTACATAATTTAGCTAAATTTTGCTAGTTACACCGTATACAGAGTAGTTTTGCTTTTTGCATAATTATATTTTAATTCATGGTCAATATTGAGACGTCTCTTAAAAGGAGACACCGTTTAAATAAGGATCGCATGCGACATCACAAAAGTAGGGTCGTATCATAGATGAAAGACGGGATACCACTAAGCTATAAGTTAGATGTTGTGACTGATTACACTGTTGCATCTAAGGCTGAACATCACTACCGTGGTCTTATGAATATAAAATGTCATACACTGTAAAAAAAAAATAAATAAATAAATAAAAAAAATAAATAAATAAAAATAAATAAAAATAAAAATTCTGTAAAGTTACTAAACTTTTTCTAGGTAACTGGGATTCTTAGAACTTCAAGTAACGTAACAGAGAAAATTGCCTGTAGTCGATTCTGTTACATGAATTTTTGCTGTTACCGTTACATAAAAAGTTCTAGGAGTCCCGGTTTCCTAGAAAAAGTTTAGTAACTTTACAGATTTTTTCTTTAGAGTGTAGACCAGGAGCCGATTGCACGGACCATTTCCTCATCGAATTGACGGCTGAAATTCCAGGAAAAGACAAAACTCGATTAGCATATTAAAATGCAACTGGCCAGCCGACTCATATCTTGGTGGAAACTCTTGTCAGACCCAGCTTTAGTAGGTTTTCGGTAGGTTCGGTAGGCGTTTTCTGCACTGTAAAAAAAATCTGTAAAGGTACTATACTTTATCTAGGAAACTGGGATTCCAAGAAATTTTCCTGTATAACGGTAACAACAAAAACTCAAGTTTCAGAATCGGTTACATGGATTTTTCCTGTTAGCGTTACATGAAAAGTTCTTGGAATCCCAGTTTCCTAGAAAATGTTTAGTACCTTTACAGATTTTTTTTTTACAGTGTGTAAACAGAAAATGTATGAAAATTCAAAATTACAATTAAAACAATATTTACTGTGGTAAAAATCCAATTCTGCTTTTTAAAAATGCTACTATTTTGACATAAAAACATTTAATTTATAAAAACAAATTACAGAAGACTCACAAACTTTTTATGTAAAGGCACTGTCGAGAGGTTTTATTCCAATTTATGCAAAAATAATCGTGGCGCTCCAAAACAACCATACCAGTTGACAGATACACAAGAACTGAAAAGTGCCTCTGCTGAAAAAATCTCTTAATCAGGACTAGGGCTTGAATGAACATCACACCATATCCCTTGTGATATCTAACATAATACACATGAAAGAATACCGGTGTATGCATGCGCAGGGACCCACAGAAAACTTATTTATCGACCCTGCTTGCTATAGAAGAATAATCAGTATTCATCAAAATGTACCGATATTCAATATAAGAGGGTTTTTTTTATTTAAATTTATCTTTGTGTCCTTTGTAAAACTCAAGAAGTGATCTAGTGCCTTTAAAATTAAACCAAAGCCATCTTAAAAGCCATCTAAAGCAAGCATGTTAAGAGCATTAATTGCCAAGTTTGAACCAACAGGTTCAATGGCTGATGACAAAATGGGCATAAAGATCAAACAAAAGATAGAAAGGATACCCTTTAACCGTCACCACTGCAAAACAATAACGGAAGAAGAGTAATCAATATCAACTCGACACTTAGCTCAACAACTTGTCTTCATTGCAGCCACAGCATGACCCTCCCCCGACCCCATATAGTCTTGACTTATCACTTCTAGACTTTTTTTGATGGGGCTATGTTAAAGAGCAAATCAACAGAGATTGGTCTAAAAACCATAGAAGACTTGCAAACAGTGACAACAAATGTGATATAAGTATGCTTTAAAAAAAAAATACTAACCGACTTAAAAAAAAATCAAGCTTGGCGACAACTTGGCGCTAACGCATATGAATGCATAGTTTTAATATTCTTATGATTTGAAAGCTGTTGAAACAATAAAAGATTATTTGCGAAAAATTTATTATTTTTTTCACAATTTTTTTTTTTTTTTTTTTTTTTTAATCAAATCCACTTTTTTTATTTAAAAAAAAATTTAATCATCAGAATTTAATGAAATTGACCACATGGGTATCTTATATTTCAAATAAAAAAAGAATTATCAAAATTGATTCATATTTAAAGATTTTGAGTAAACAAGAAATGCATACAGGTCGAAATCATAGCTTCGTCCTTTGAAGTCGGCTAAAAAAAAAGATCTCATATCGGTGTAGAGTGATAGGCTGAAATTTTATTTATTTATTGTACACACTTATTTGTGTGCTCGACATGGAAGCCTGCGATTACTTGAAAAATGAACGTTTCTAATTGGATGACTGCTTTAAAAAGAATTGGAATTTTAATGCTTTTATTTTTAAAAAGTTCTAATCGCAAAAATTTGATAAAATTGAAATGGGACCATGTGGGCATCTTACACTTTCAAACAAAAAAAGAATTATCAAAATCGGTTCAGGAAGTTATGAGTGAACAAGAAATACACACAGGTCGAAATCATAACCAACTCCTTAAAGTCGGTTAAAAGTCAATTCCAACAGACCAACCCCAACAGATTATCACAAATTTCGAGCAGAGAGTTCATTTCGTTACTTCCTCAGATGACTAACATTTTGAAAATTTCATCTTTTACCTTCCTTTATTTTCATGTATAAATCCTGAAATTTTGAAATAAAAATCTTTTCCCGTTCAAAAGTTATTAATTGTTTTTCTTTTCTGTGCCCCGTAAAGGTCCTTGTTCTTGATAAATAAAATAAAGAATACAGTTATTATTTATCTTAAAGGTGACCAATAGCCACAGCGATTATTCTACATCGACGATATTAGAGACTTTTCGTGCTCAAGTGACAAACATTAGATGTGATGAATGGAAAAGCATGAATTGCGTTCAGCTCTGTTGCTCTCGAAAGAGAAGAAGAATTAATACAAGATTCGCTAAGCAGATAATGTGAGAAATGAAGATCGGAGAACACGATAACGATCAGGAGCTGGATGAGAAGATACAATTGTTGAATTTGTGGTGCTTGTGACGAAGAGGTTCAAGCTGAAAACAAAGAAACACGCGATCCCACTAACTTACCGCTAAAAGTGAAGTTCCCACGTTCGCTTTCGCCATACACATAAATGCCATTTGACTGGAACAAATGTTTGTAACATAAACAATATAATAAGTAAGAATTGACATCTTTACTAGGCAGCATAGAAGTATTACATAAGCTTGCCGTTTTTAAAATTATAGGAAGGGAGAAGTCTTCATAATAGTCCCTTATTCTAAGAGGTAAAAGATAGGGTAATGGATTTGGAGATAAAAATGGCAAGTAAAAAAAGAAAAAGATATTATTTATTTAAGTTCTATTTGGACCATTTTCATAAAATTTGTTTTTTTTCTTCTTACTATTTTTTTACGTAGGCTGAAATCGGAACTCTGATTCACTCAATTTTCAGAATTTCTTTGAGCATTAAATTTCATCTTATTTTGTAGAATGTATTTTCTGAGTATTATATACAAGCTTCTCATGATAAAGCAAAATTATTACGTACATTTCGTAAGAAGTACTACCTATTGCATTCTCCCTTATGTAGAATTTCTGAAAAATTTGCACACCCACAAAAAATTTTCAGAAATGTGATCATGACCCCCTAGAACACAAAACCACCTTCAGTAAAAAACTTTATCTATCTGATCTGTCTATGTAGACGGAAAATCTTGATCAAGTTCGTTAATGGCCAAAATTAAACCAAAGGGCCGAAAATGGGGAGGATATTTGTGAAAACAGAAAAAAAAAAATTAACTTATTGATTAAGATACATATAAAATCATTTTCAAGTTATTATTACCTTTAGAAAGATGATCAAAAATATATATGTGACAAATTTTTGATATCATTAAAAATCGGCGCAAATTTCACAATGGGCGCAAAAAAAATAGGGTTTTAATAACAAAAAATTCATAACTTCGTCAAACTAGAAGATTTCACACTAAAGTCTAAAGGCACAGGTAGATACGTGTGCCTTTAGGCCTTGCCGGTAGGGATTTTTTTTTTTTTTTTTTTTTAATTACTTCGCGGAATTACAGTTTTTTTATTACACCGTATAACTTCCAAAAGTCAGCCATCACGCAATAACACCTAAAATATTCAATTACATAACTTTCAAATTGTCGGCCTGGTACAAATATAGAATGTGATTTACTTTTGCAAAATTCGGTTTACTTTTCAAAAAAGTCAAAATTACACGAGCATCATTCTAAGCGATTAAGTATATTCCAAACTACATCCTTTTTCGAAAAGCAATCTCGAGTAAAAAAGGCCTTCCTTCTTTTCAGATTTTATTTTTACTTTTTAATATAAAACTTTTCCATGAATAAGCTTATATAGCCAGCCCATTTACTAGAGCAATTTCTTTTAGATCGACCTGCCTTAATTTGCCCCAGGCGATCCATGCCTGTTTTGCAATCTTATACTTAATAGGAGGAATATAATAAAACGGTGCTCAAACACACATACTCTGTAATTTGGTTCGTCGTTGAAACGGAAAAGTTGCGGGGCAAGACATCCGATGCCATTTCGGTTTCGGAAAAGTCGGAGAAACAATTTCTTCTGCAGTTACAGAAATTAATAAGAAAAAAGTTATTGTTTTCAGTGAAATGGGTCATACATTGTCTTGAGATGAGAGACGGTTTTATCGCGCCCCAATTAAATTAACTGGTTCTTTCTCCTTTTTTTCAACATTCGAATTAAAAATTAGTGCATAAATTGTTTTCACCTGTTATCAAACCATTAACACCTCACCTTTGGCGGTGTTCTCACCAGTTTTTGTAATAAATCACTTGTGTGTATAACGCAATTTCGATGAAATAAAAAGAATGAAAATGAAATTTTAATTTATAGTTTTTTTTTTTATGAAAAATCAAAGTATGTAACAATATACTTTTATTTAAGGTGGATAAGTACCTTTAAAAGGTCAAAAGTTAACGAAGCTTAAAAAGTTTGTTGTATCAAAAAATATGTTAGATTCGCTTGTATAACAGTTTAAAACAAATTAGACAGACCGTTTCTTTTAAATTTCGGTTTTCAGGAAATATTATTTTGAAGTCATAAATAGGGTCATATTTTTAAAGAACTGATACTACTACATACAAGAACTACGTACATGAACTAAGTAAAAGATAGCCTGATATAATTTGCCCCTAGTTACTAATTTATTTTTAATGCTTGAAAGTAAAAGTATCATTCTTTAAAATGACCTACTATTAAAAATTTTAATTATTTTTAATAAGTTAAATTCTAACAAGTTATTTTGTTGCTGTCAGAATTGACATTTTCTTAAAAATTATGTTAAAATATACATGCCCATTAAATGCTCCTTCATTTATATATTTCCATATTTAAAAATTTTCATTCCTCTTTTGAGAATAAAGCAGTATCGTAATATAAAGGAGGAGATGGGAATAGCAGCGATCTTTTGCCCTAAGGAGAAAATTTTTAGGGGTTCCGTAAAATTATTGAAACCAAATGTTACGTCAAAATATTCATGGGCATTAAATTTTCCTACATTTATCATTTATATTTTTTCATATTTTACATTTTTACACTTCGTTTTTGTGAAACAGAGCACTATTGTAATATAAGAGAAGATATGAGAGTAGCAGGGATCCTTTGCCTTAGGAGAACATTTTTAGGGGTTCCGTAAAATTGTTAAAACCAAATGTAATATCAAAATATACATGGGCATTAAATGTTCCTACATTTATATTTGTCCATATTTTATATTTTTGCATTTCTCTTTTGAGAGACAGAGTAGTATCGTAATATATGGGAGAAGATGGAAATGGCAGGGATCCTTTGCCCTAAGAAGAAAATTTTATATTGGCTTCGTAAAATTGTTGCTGCTAGTCCCTTAGCTTCTGCATTCCCTTATTAATATTAAGTATGTGAATGTTTCATGAATTTGTATATTTAAAATATTTATTCGAAATATTAATATTTAAATATCTCTATTTTTTTCCTTTACTTTTCTTAAAATGCGTCTTTTTTTCCCTTATTCCTCAAAAAATTTATAGTACCCATAGTAAATTTTATATGAAGTTTTAAAATTTTACTCACTGTTCGTCAGTTTTAAGACGAACTTTAGTGAAATTTGCGCCGATTTTTAATGATATCAAAAATTTGTCACATATATATTATATACAGAGAAATTAATAATCTATAAATTTATCATTGATTTTAGAAATATTTTGAAAACTAAGAAAACAAGTCGTAAATTGCACGTCAAGCGTAGCAAATGAGGTGCGTTCGTATTATATCGAAGTTTTAAAACTATTCAGATCTTTTGTAGTAGTATAGAGTACTTCAGATACAGTATAATGGCCGAAGTTTTTTGCGTCTCCCTGTAAATACTATCTGCGTTCAGTCATACAGAAAATAAATTGTAGTAAACCTTAGCAACGTATATCAATTTCCAACTGAGCGAAAAATTGCCCAGGCCGGGAATCGAACCCAGATACTTGGCTTACAAGGCCAATACTTTACCTGTTAAACTAGCTGGGCGATAGCCGGCTGGGATTTTTCGTTCAGATAACCTTATTGGCCGTAACATCTGGTCTGTCATTTAGACAGCTCAACAGAATAGACCGCAGGTAAAGGAACTCCATATGACGATGGGAACATAGATATACTATTATTTTCAACACAATCTAACTGATTAATAAAGTAATCAGTACCCAGCCGGTTATCGCCTAGTTAGCTTAACAGGTAAAGTTTTGGCCTTGTAAGCCAAGTATCTCGGTTCGATTCCCGGCCTGGGCAATTTTTCGCTCACTTGTAAATATTCAATTCGTATGATGACTTTACCAATCAGTTAGATTGTGTTGAAAATAATAGTACAACGTACATCAACTTCATAAAATATAAAACAGTTTAATATACGAGTAATTACACCGCGCCCTAAACAATGTTTCTTCTATACCATTATGCAATGAAATATTTCTCTGCGACCCTAATACTGTATAAATTAATAATAAATATTCTTTGCACCACAGATAGTACAGAATGTATATTTAACTACATGCTTTATAGATAGATTGCTCATCAATTTTATTACGTTCGGAAGAGTGTAACATCTTTAAAATGCACTTGAAACTATTTTTTTCCATTGGGGCAATGTAACTGAATACATTTGGATTGTCCCTGTAATTAAACTATACATCCGATTTTCATAAAATATGAAATGACTCGACAAAATTAAGCAACAATTATATATTTTAAATTTCAAACGATTCGGTTGGGTAGTTTCTGATCTGTTACATGTGGACAGACGGACGGACGGATTGAACGACGATTATAGGTGCTACGTATTTACATAGTTACGAACGCTCCTAACAAAAAGAAATATCCTTTAAACAGTACTGCACAAAAAGTAGAATACACAAGAAAACAAGAAACGTACGCAGAGAAAAGGAGTTAAAAATATTTATTTCCGAGGAGATATTTCAAATATACGAATTCATTATATGCCCCATAAGATTTAGCATTAGCGAGCGAAATTCGGCAGCTGAGAAAAAGAATATATATACAGTCGACTCTCGTTAATTCGAAATCGGATAATTCGAATCTTCGCTTAATTCGAACTAAATATGAAACCCCAAAATTTTCAATGGCAGAATAACGTCAAAAATTTTCATTAATTCGAACTCATTTTCTTTTGACATCGTTTAATTCGAACTAATGAGAATTCCGATTTTTCATTTTTCTTTTTTGAATAACTTTCTTTCTTTGATTTTTGTGAAAATTGTTTCGAAAGACTTATTCATATAATCCAATGCATTTGATATCCACTTTCTTAGTGCCCCGTATGTCCATCAATGACGCTTTAAATTTTTCTTTCATTATGCTTGTTTCTAATCTTTTAATTAGTTTATGTATTTATACATTCTAATTTAATATTAAGTCATATTCTAACGATAACAGACAAAATAAATTTAAAATACACTATAACATTAATTTCTTTGTAATAGTACCATATTAAGCATGTTTTCATTTCATATTTTCCATAATTCGAACTTCGGATAATTCGGACATTTCTTGTGGCCCCGACGAGTTCTAATTGACTAGAGCCGACTGTATTTGTTTATTTGTATGTATCGTGAAGTAATATATAATAGGGATGGTGAAATGCATGAAAAATAGCACCACATTCACATTTAAGTCGCTTAATTAATTTATGCAAAGTCTTTCCTTTACAACATTTTAAATATTTTTTTGCGTTAACAGTATAAAGAACTATAGTAGCCACTAAGAAGAGGTTCAATTTTTTTTAAATTGTCCCGGGCATGAAAAAAATCCATGCTACGCCATTGAAACAGAGTATCAATTCGTTTAAAAATAATCCTTATATTTCTGTATAAAGAGTATCTATAAACATAATCCTCTTTTTATCTTTTTTTAAAACTGTTTCTTTAGAGATAATAATAATTAATTATGATAGAGAAAAAAATGTTTATTGTGCACAAAAGATCTTTAATTTGAACGATGAAAATTAATTTTTTTAGAGTGATATTTTAAAATTCCATCATATTTATTTTTTATTATAGCACATTGATAGCAGCCATGTGTGACCATCTAAATCCTGGGAAATATGTATTTCCTGTCATCTTTCATCAGAGGAAATCCCAAACATTTCAATCAATAACCCTTTGAAGCAATGTGCGATATTAATCAACAAATAACCAGATGTAAAATTTAAAAGATGACTGATAAAAAGCTGCTTTGTGTTACTAATAATAAGATTGCATGCATCTGTTTATTTTATGGCTAATTTTAAGAGGTGACTGGTAACTTTTTACCAGTACTCGCGCGGAGCAACATCGCGCGTGGGCCTGGGAAATCAATTAGGGCATCTAATGTATGCTGCAGTACTAATCTATCTATATATATAAAAGGAATTCCGAGGATAATTAATTGAGGCACAGATAGGCTCTCATCCTCTATACCTTTTATTTATAGAGATTTTACACAGCTTAGGTAAACGCAGAAGAAATATAAAACAGATAATGTATTTATCACAAAAAATCGTCTGCTAAGAAAATCTTTTTTCATTTTGAACTTCTATAAATAAAAGGACAGATAGGCTCTCAAACAGTGAATCGTCGAATATAATTGAAGAACAAATGGAAGAACAAATGGAAGAACAAATGGAAGAACAAATGGAAGAACAGATGGAAGAACAGAAAGAAGAACAGATGGAAGAACAAATGGAAGACCTCTTCATTAACAATAAAAAAAGATATGCAAACGAAACCCCAGAACACCGATCAAACATATCTGCCGGAAACTGACGAGACATGGCACAGAAACGTGAATGTGTGGGGTTGTAGAACTGGCATTCAGATAGTCTTCGGGCTACTGAGGGCGGGCAACCGTCTAGTCTAATTAAAAAATACATTTGTTTATTGTCTATATCATAAAGTAATGTATAACAGAGATGGTAAAATGTATGAAAAATACCACTACATTCGCATTTAATACGCTTAATTAATTTGTACAAATTCTTTCTTTTACAACATTTTAAATCACCGTTATTTTTATCAATTCTATACATTCGCCGGGTGTCACATAAATTTTGACTGTAAGAAATAAATTTAATACTTATTTTTTTTAAATCACGAATAAGCATTTTTAAACAAATCTAAGGCAAAAATCTTTGTATTTTATACACAGAACCATTATTACGAATTCTAAAGAGTGACTAGGGATCTCTAATCAAATGCCCAACTGGCTCGTGGCATTAGGTAGCCACTCATTTGTCCAATGGTGCACCGATCCACGGCCTCCTCCAGCTACCACCTAGGAAGCTCTGACGGGAAATTTATTCTCCGTCCTACTTTCACGAGCAACGGATTCTCAAATCTTGAAGAAAATGTTTATAAACACTCATTTTTATCGTGGGGCGGTTTGAAAACTTTAAGAAAACGCTAGACATCCGATTTCCTATTGTAAAATATTAAAAAATATTTTAGGTAGATTAAATAATAATAATAATAAGTAAACAATTTCCTTAAGAACCCAGACTAAAACAAATTGGCACAATGTTCGACTAAGCTTAATTTATATCTTTTTCATATGCATGAACAAATTGACTTAATTATAATTAATACAATTTTGTATTTATAAAGTAATTTCATTAACTGACACGAAAATAGAACTATCAAAATTATAAAAAATCTATAATAAGTATTTACAAAGTTATTTAGTACTTGTAAACAGAATAAAAATAATTTACGAATTCTGAAATTTAAAATATGTACATACAAAATTTTGTATAATAATTTTTTTTATTACAATTTAAAGCTCAGTACTACATAAATAAAGTATGATTGTTCATTAAAACTTATGAAACCATAAAAATAATAAGTATAAAAATGATATAACTTCAGTTATTTAACCAAACGATTCCCTAAATTACAAAATGCTATACCTGTTTTTAAAATAATAATAATGATAATAATTTTAAAGCTTCTCGGTTTTCAAAATTCATAAATACAATTTAATTAAACATACGGGATGAAACACCTATAATAACAAAACACACTCCGATTTCATTAAAATTAAAAAATCAAATATGAGATTTGTTGTATTAATTCAAGCATATGTATATTTGGCTATCATAAGAAAATATACATAAAAGCTCGATATAGTGCTTTCTTGAAAAAACACTTCAGCATGTACAAACATATACTATGCGCAACAACTTGCTAAGATTTAAATAAAAATTACTACTCTCAATATACATAAAGATATAATACATAAATTTGAATATATATATTTTAATGAGCTTATTCTATTGAAAACTCACCGACAAGACTCTACTTCATTGTTAAAATAGTTGCATTATGCAAATGAGCATCGACAATTTTTTTTTGTAGAAATAATAATAATAATAACATATTTGATTATTGGTACAAAGATTATTTTAATGCACTAGTTCAATAAATGCTTCACTTTTAAATATTTACAGGGTTATATGTTATACGAAACAACTTGTTAAAAACTAAAAAAGAAAATCTCATATCTGTAGATATAGAGATGATATGCACACATTTGAATATAAATATTTTTTTTTTTCAATGAGTCTGTTATCATAGAAAACTTGTATTTCACCCACAAAAATCTATTTCACTGTGAAAATAGTTGCTTTATGCAAATGGGCATCAAAAAGTACTTTAATAATAATAATAATAATAATAATAATAATAATAATAATAATAATAATAATAATAATAATAATAACATATTTGATTATTGATGAAAAGATTAAAATTAGATTATTAAAGAGATATTAAAGATTATTAAAGTTTATTAAAAATGATATTTCCTGAAGTAAGCCGTGACCGATCCATGCTTCAAGTAATAAAAATGTTTAAATTGAATCGTGAATATCTGCATATTCACATTTTCAAAAAACTTCCAGTCATTAAATTTAATCATTTTCTGGATAGCTGGATAGATACAGTAGACTCCCTCAAATCTGTAACCTTAAAATCCACAAATACCTATCCGCACATTACCGCAGATGTAAATAGTAAAAGTTTTAAGTTTACATGTGTGAACAAAATTACAGATATATATTTTTTTTAATATCATTTCATATGTATTTTGATAAGTAATTATCATTAATATGACTGAACTCATGCTTTTTCACGAAGGTATAAATTTATTTCTGAAAAAAATTGAAAAGGTTCATCATATCAGTGGTAATTGCAATATTTTTATTAAATATATTTATGCATTAATCAAGTTTCTTTTGGTTCTTAAGGCCTCTGTCCTCGCTCGAGGAAACGCTCGCGAGCTAATGCTTTTCCTATGGGGTATCATTTTTCGAATAACTCTTTCGCATTTTGACATTTTTGAATAATTTTTTTTGCATTGGATAGCTGAAGTGCATGCCGACAGTGCACCTTTTTTACTTTTTCGATTTTGGTTGCAGATATTTTTTTTAATGAAGCACTTTCAGTTTCGAAACCGGTTTTGAAAGTGAAACTAACTTTGTAAAAAATATCTGCAACCAAAATCGAAAAATTAAAAAAGGTGCGCTATCGGCATACACCTCAGCTATCCAATGCAAAAAAAATTATTCAAAAATGTCAAAATGCGAAAGAGTTATTAGAAAAATGCTTCCCCATAGGAATAGCACTAGCTCGCGAGCGTTTCTTCGAGCGAGAACAGGGGCCTTAAGTCTGGCTAAACCTGAAATAAAACTTTCTTATTTTATTATATTCTGATGTGAATAAGGGGAGTAATTTTAAAAGACAATTTTCTTTGAATAATTTAAAATAAATAAATAAAAGTAAAAAAAAAAATTACCTCAACTTTATTATGCATATTTAATTACACATTGTTAATTATATCTTTACTTTTACTAATTTATCATTTTTAAAACTATCCTAACTTTTATTATTTTAGCTTATTACTTAACTTGATTATTTTAATAATTTACTATATTGTAAATAATTTCGATTGTATAGTTACATTAAAATTACTGTTAAAAAGTGAAAACAAAGCAATGACTAGGAATTCAAAAAATTCTAAAAATCCGTACAAACTGTGGTTCCAAGCTGTGCGGATTTTAAGGAGTCTACTGTATACATAAATATTATTATTGAACCATTATACAATACTACTATTAAAATCTATATTAACAAATTAAAACAAGACAAGAGGAGTTGGCAATATTGGAACAATTACGAAATATTGGAAAAGTGGTATTTATCTCGTTGTCAAGGGTAATACCAAATGGACACATTAATTACGATTCATTTCTGATTAGAAATCAGGATAAATCTAAATATTATTCCTAAATTACCCAATTAGTCGTAAATGCAAAATTTAATTCAATGAAAAATACTAGAAATATATTAAACCAATAATAATAGAATTAGCAAAGAGAAAAAAACTTAAATTATACAATCGCCAACATGTGGGAGAAAAAAAATAAATTCAAATTTGCAATCTCATTTCTCTATCAGTTAAGAGAGGACAGTTAACAGAATATTGTACTGAAATTAATATCAGAAACCAAATATATATATTTAATAATTATTAATTTAATTAAAAATAACTATTATTAAAAATATTAAAATATTAAACAAAAATGTTATGAAATTAATGGAAATAATGTGATTATATTATAAATTTATGTTATAAAGAAATGTTGGAGGACAATTAATTGGAGGATGAAAAAATATGTCGTATATGACATTGGAATTAATTTCAAATGCGGTCATTTTACAGTTTCAGTAAGGTAATGTTTTTTTCTAATGTAAGAACTGTATAAAAAGATACAGTCAACAATAAAACTGTGAAAAGAATATTAATAAATGCTGTAAAAGTTTGTAAATCAAGCGACACTAAAATAAAATAGAATAAATAAATACTAAAATAAACTACTAAAATGTTTAAGAGTGACCATCAGTTGTATTTTGACCTATACTCCCCATACTGTATTCTTACAAACAAAATTGCTCATTTGCTATTCAACCAATTTGTTGAAAAAAATTTTTGGTAATTTATGTAACTTATTTCTTTAACTTGGCAAAATTTTATAAAAGAAAAGTACGGCCTTCTCTTCTATTTTAAATTAAATTTTAAAGTTTCTGACATTAGTTCCATCAAAAATATCCAGGTGGCAATACGAGTATTGTCGCTCATTCGTAAAGACCAATAAAGTGGCTATTTTTTTAGTTTTTATACATTTTCCTGTCAATTGTTATCATTATCTCTCTTATAAATTTATTAAAGGATACCTCGTAGACGATATTATATGAAATATCCCTCAATAAGACATTTTGTTTCAGTGTTGAATTTAGGGGATGGCCCGGGGGGGGAGGGCATTCTTCCCCGGAGCAATTAAATGACCCCCCCCCCCTGGGAAAATTTGTAATTTTGTATTTTCGATAGTTGAAATGTGCAATTCCCTTCTCCTCCCCCACTGGAACTCTAAAATGTCCACTACAGAGCCACACAAGTCTCTCCTGGAGAAAATTATCGGAATTCAACACTCTTTAAGCTTTGTGTTGTCAGTAATTGTTAATTTTAAAATAGCAGAGGGAACTTCCCTGTTCAAACTTACAATTCATGCATAAAAATTTTTAATGTATATACATTTTTTATTTATTTATTTATTTTTTTAACAAATAAACTTCAAAAGAACAAGAGTTTTACTGACAAATTTATATAATTTTCAGATAACAGGAAGATCTCATAAAATTTGAAATTCAGAGCAATAAATTTATCAGTTTTCTAGTTTCTTCCTGGAAACAAAGTTTCTTTTTTTCAATTATCATACCAGTTTTCGGATTATATACAACACTTCTTGATTATATTCTTTTCCTCTTTTCTAATTGCTTGGAATCACAGAATTTCTGCTGTGATTAGTCTATCAACAACAAGAAGTTCACGATTCAGTAGCGCAAATAAAAAGGAGTCGAGTATAGAACAAGCTCTCATACATGCTGGAGGCGTCTTATTCTTCTTTCACTTCGTTGAACTGGAACTTTTTCAGCTAGTTAATTATATCAATTAGTTTGTTTTTCATTTTATATATAAATAAGTAATCGATGACGCAACGTGAACAACAAAATAGGATGAATGATTCCATTTAGAATGCAAAAAAGAAGACTTTTTACCCTTTAACATTTAAGTGCAACGTTATTAATTACGATTTCAAAATGAAACTTAATTGAATCATGTTAAAAAACTAAAATTATGTAATTAAAGTGAAAGATTTATTTTGTTTTGAGATAGTAAGGCTAAAATATATTTTTATACATAAATATTGATTCAGAATTATGCATAATGATATTTAATGATATACCATTAAAAGGAATACCATGATGACAAATTAAAAAATAATAATGCCAAAATAAATTTCGCTAATTAGTTAATTATATTAATTTGTTTTGTTATTTTATGTATATATATATAAAATAATCAATTATGTAATATTAACAAGAGAACTGAACGAAGCCATTTATAATGAAAAAAAAAAAGCGTTTATTCATGCCTCTCTATTCTAAGGGGGAAAAAACTAATATATTATTATAATAGTATATTTATTATTATAATAAATAAATAACTCCGTCATCGCTTCTGACATTGAATTTTTTGTGACTGGGGGGGGGGGGGGGGCTTTCTTTGTTAATATTAAAAACACTACTGCACACAAAAATATAAAAAAAAGTAAGTATTATAGAGAAATGTTTGATAAACACGGGCATGCAGGCAGTTTTTAGAATGAATAAACTATATTATAAAGGTCAAATGTATGTATGCGTAACGCATACGTCATTTTGCGAATGGCAACACTTTCTACAAAATTTACATTTCTACTACAAATTTTACATTTCTAAACATCGCACATTTTAAATTTTTACACCATTGTATAGAGAAAAAAAAATGTGCTTTAAAATGCAATTTTTTTCAAAGCTGTATCTCAATTTATTTTTGAGATATTAATTTTTTTTATAGTTTTTAGTGCCAATTTTGTAATTGTGGCTACAGAATCATTCCATTTTCTTTTAAAATTGAAAAAAAAAAAAAATAATATATAGAAATAGAAATTAAAATGCACAACACTTTTCCATGCAATTTCGATTTTGTAATTTTCGGTACTGCAAATTTTGCACTTCTAAACATCGTACATTTAATTTTTACACCGTCGTTTGGAGAAAGAAAATACTTATAAATGCGATTTTTTTTAAAGCTGTATCTCAATTTAATTTTGAGTAATAAATTTTTTAAAATAATTTTTTGTACCATTTTTGTAATTGTGGCAACATAATCACTCCATTTTTCTTTAAATAAATAAATAAATAAATAAATAAAAAATAGAAATTGAAATGTGTTTACTATTTCAAAAATATCGTCTGTTATGAAAATCGGTGAATTTCGGTTTTATTTCGTTTAACAATTTGGATAATTGAGTTTTACTGATTTTGTTAATTTTAGCTTAAAATAATATTTGTTTTAGAGTTAGACTGACCAATATAAGATGTATTTTTTTACTGTTACTAATTTTGTAGATTTATTATAAATCTATGAAATAGTTCTTTCTTAAAGATTTTCCTTTGTCAAATTTCGACGGGTTCCACCTCGTTATTTTAATGCTAAAAATGTTTAATGTTAAATTTAGTCAAATAAAAATTTGATCTATTAAAAAAGTTTTATAGAAGCAAAAACTATACATAGGAGTTAAACTTTTTTTAGATCATTTTATACATTAGAAGTTCCCGGTGTGAAGACTGCAGTTATTTTTTTTTTTTTAATTGGCTTATTCTTTAATGTTTTATTTCCATTTTAAAGTCAAATTTTCATAATTTCGAGGGAGATATTCTTTACATATTTTAGAAAAAATTATTATTTTAAGTTGCTGCCAATTTGTGAAAACAGCTCAAAGAATAATATTTCTTTCAAATAGAAAAAATATATATTTACACGTGATTTTTAGAAACAGAAAAAACCCTTTCAAATTAGAATTAAATGATTTCATATTAAAAGTAAGAAAATATTTTAATTGTGTCATAAAAACTATATTTACAAGTGAATTTTAAAATAGAAAGAAAACATTAAAATAAAAAATGCATTAATATGTGTTAAAAAAAAACTCGTAAATGGAGGAAGTTACGTCAAATACCATATAATAATCTTGTCAAACAATTTAAAATTAAAAACATATTTATACGACACATTTATTTCACATTTCTGGATAATCTTTTAAATTGTTATTACCAGGTCAATCCATTTCAAGTGGTCCAATAGTTGTCGCTCGACCATTTTAAAAAAATCTGAATTTTTTTGTACAACAACCCTAACACTATGGAAGATCAAAATGACTATTATTTTAGTTTTGTTATTTTTTGTTTGTGCATTGCAGCCATCTTTGTTTCCTTGTGTGATGCGATTTTCTCACATATTAGTGCACACGAAATTGTAAATATCTCGTCTTTTTTATTTTTCCAATTCAAATGGGGTTTGCAGCAATTTGTTCAAAATAAAATGGACTAAAGGTACGGTAATAGAATAGTTTTTAAAAATACTTACTAGTGCAATTTTAGCATAAATTTTAAGCTTTTTTCCAAAATCTGTCCGTTTACAAGAGGAATTTTTTTATGCAAAAAATATTGTCAACATGGCACATTTTTTTCCTTATGTTTACAAATAGATTGAAAGTATTTGTACTCACGCATCAAGTCCCAGATCTGGGAGTTGATTTCTCTTTGCGAAAAAAATTCCAAAGTTTGTCAAAAATTTCGATAATCGCACATTTTAACCTCTTGATATCTCTGAAGGGTTACGAGATAAAAATATGAAATTCTAGCCCTTGATAATATTTTATCCTGGTGTTATGAACAAAAATTTCAAGAAGAAGAATTGACTACAAGCTGAGAAGCCCAAAAGTAAACTTTTTTACAAAAATAAGTTCGAATACTTTACAATTTTAAATTAGAAATAAATAATAATATTTATGAAGAAAATGTAATTTTCTGTTTACTGCAGATGTAAAAAAAAGTCTATATATATTTTTTTATGGTCTAATTATTTATTTATTATTTTTGTATCTTTAAAATGATATTTTATAGCGATTGAATACGTACATCCGATTTTTTAAATAACAAAAAATAATAAATAAAATAAAAAATCGGAAAATAAAAAAATAAAAATATTCATTAATAAATAAAAAATACCATAAAAGTTAAAGGCCATAAAAACATTTCAGACCATAAAAATTAAAAATTATTGACTAAAAGGTACTTTTTTTCCCCTTTGCTATGAACAGAAAATTACATATTCTTCAAAATATTAACCTTTTTCCAATTCGAAATCGTAAAGTATACGAACTTATTTTTGTAAAAAGTTGCATGTTTATATAACCAATGTTTATAAAATTCTCAACAGACGGGCGATATTGAATTCTTTTTTTTTTATGCCTAAGTATTATTTGAATAATTTCGCATCTTTATTTTTAAAATGATTTCGTAAAATTATGAAGGTTAGATAAACCCAAAAGTAATTTTTTTTACAAAAATAAGTTCGTATACTTTATACTAATATTATTAATTAGAAAATTGATAATATTTATGTATAATTGTAATTTTCTGTTTATTGCAAATGCAAATGCAAATGAAAAAAAAAAAAATAGTCGATAATTTCTAATTCAAAATTGTAAAGTATAGTTATACGAACTTTTTTTTTTTTTGTAAAAAATTTACAAATTTATTATAACCACTGTTTATGGAATTATCAACAGATGGATAATACCAATATGTTCATTTTTTCACGCCAAAGTTTTATTTATAATTTCATCTGTTTTGCATCGTTAAAATCAATATGTACATCGTTAATTTTCTAAAATTAAAAACTTTAGAAAATCCAAAAATGGATTTTTTTTTTTTTTTTTTTTTTTTTTTTTTTTTTTTTACAAAGGTAAGTTTATTTACTTCATAATTTTGTATTAGAAAATTGGCAATATTTACGAAAAGTGTGTAATTTCTTTGTTTATTAC
Source organism: Maratus speculifer (assembly GCA_964019185.1). Classification (NCBI taxonomy): domain Eukaryota; kingdom Metazoa; phylum Arthropoda; class Arachnida; order Araneae; family Salticidae; genus Maratus; species Maratus speculifer. The sequence continues at coordinate 222,178,641 of OZ025289.1, forward strand.
AGATGTGAAAAAAGTAATTTTTGCTCAATGTACTTATATATAGAACCATTAGACAATACTACAAATCAACATCAAAATATGGAATAACTCGTTAATAACAAACTATATCAAACATAGAAGTTGTCAAAAATTGGAATAAGATTGGAAATGTGGTATTTAGCTCGTTATCAAGGACAATGCTAAATAGACACATTAATTGCGATTAAATCAGGATAAACCTAAATATGATTTCTATATTGCCCGATTAATCGCAATGGAAAACATAGTTCAAAGAAAAATATTAGAAAAATAATAAGACAATAATTGAATTATCAAAAGATTAATTGCAATGGAAAACATAATTTAAAGAAAAAAATTAGAAAAATAGTAAGACAATAATTGGATTATCAAAAAGATAAACTTACAAATATCAATCGCTACCGTGTGAGATAATTTCAAATTTGCAATCTCACTTTGCTAGCAGTTATAGTTGACAGTTAACAACGAAAGTTATATCAGAAACCAAAAAGATATAATTAATAATATATATATTAAAAATTTTTACTATATTTTATATGCTTAAAATAGCGTATTCTAATTCTAACATCTGAGTAAATATTTTTCAGATTGGAGTTATTCAGTAACAAAGGATTAAAGTAAGATTTTTCCTGTAATTCTCCTCTCTCTTTTTGCGTCTTATTCTCCCTCTTTCTTCAAAGCACTGTGATTCCTGCAATTCAGTAAAATATAAAATGCATTAGAAAATAAAATTAGAAAATAAAATAGTAATAAATTTCATTTCAAGAACATAATAGTATTATACATTTTTCTTCAAACTTCACAAAATTGCCTGAAATACATTGCTAGTGAATTCAAAGATAAACATCAATAACCTTAAGTAAATCTTTGACTTCAGAATAGTCAGTCTTCATTCACGGAATTAGGGTTGTTCAAAACGAACGATCAAGGGACTGGTCTCCCCGGGCGTGGAAATTGTGGGGGCGCCAAATTTAAACTGCAAAATTTGTTTCTTTTTCTTCTTCTTCTTTTTTATTTTTATCCTTTTCTTTCTTTTCTTTTTTGGGAAAAAAATACATATTTAGATAATGGGAATTTTTTCACAATAAAAGTACGCTCATTTTTTTGTTTCAAAGTTATTGCATGGCCCCTTACCCTACACCCAAACACAAATATATGAATAAGGAGTTCTTTCTTTTCAAAATTTGTTGTAGGTGTTTGTCGTATTCTGTTTCGCTAATCTTCTCTTTCCCTAGTCTGTAATTTTCTTTCTGTGCTGGTAAAAAAAAAAAAAAAAAATATATATATATATATATTTTCAAAATATCACGGGTTTGCTTCTGAGAATACAAAAGTGTACAACCTATTATGCTATACTGTTAGATACGTACTTTCTATACCTCTTTTTAGGTGCGTTCGTAATTATGTAAATACGCAGCACGTACAGTTGTCGTTCAGTCCGTCCGTCCGTCCGCATATAATAACGCAAAAACTACTCAACCGAATCGTTTTAAATTTAAAATATATAATTATTACATAATTTTATCGACTCATTTTAAATTTAATGAAAATCGGATGCATAGATCAATTACAGAGACAATCAAAAATATTCCATTACATTACGGTCAATGGGGAAAAAAGTTTCAAATGCATTTTAATCGTTTGAAATTTAATATACATAATTATTACATAATTCTGTCGAGTCATTTCACATTTTATCAAAATCGGATGTACAGTTTAATTACAGGGACAATCAAAAGTATTCCGTTACATTACTGTCAATAGTGAAAAATGTTTCAAATGCGTTTTAATGGTGTTACACTCACTCGAACATAATAAAATTGATATGCATCTATAAAGTACATATTACAATATACATTTTGCATAATTTGTGGTGCAAAAAATATTTATTATTGATTTACAAGGCCACACAAAAGTATTCCATTGCATAATGGTATATGGAGAACATTGTTTGGTGCGCATTTTAATTGTAATTAACTATTTACAATTTTATGAGATTGACATATGAGAGTGATATTTTTAAAAACTTCGTTATCGTACGAACGCACCTCATTTGCTACGCTTCAATTTACAACTTGTTGAGATTCCCTTTGCCAAAACATAAGTGCAATTTTCTCTTTATGTTTACTTAGTCGTTTGCAATTTCTAAAAAATTAAAATATAAATTCCAAGATAAACGCGAAATATGCATTCAATAGAATTTATATCTGTTTCTGCACTATTCTGTTTCTTGACATATTTTACAAAGAATAAGTATGTGTTTGTGGGGGGTGGAAGGTTCAGAGCCATTGCTAGAAGTTAATAATAGGGGGAAGGGGAGGGCTCATATTTTTTCTCTCTCTCTGACGCAGAAAGATAAATTAGTGCATATTCACATTGTAGGTGCAATGTTTTTTATTAAACTGTTATAATAACTTCATTTTATTCTAAGAAGAGAATATATGATGAAAATTTTGAATGCATAACTAGTGAAAAATTAAACATCATGTGTAATAACTAGTGTATATAAGTGTATAAAGTGTGTATATAATGGGTATAACTAGTACAAAATTAAACTTCATATGCATAAATAGGATGTGTGAATGTTGAAACACTTATTTTAATTACAATATAGCATTTCCACAAAACTGCGAAAGGGCCTCAAAACTAAATTAGATTTTGAATAGAATTTCATTTGGATTTTCGGAATAGAAATTAATTTGGCGAACTTGGAATCTTTTCCAATATGTTTTAAGGGAGATTGAGCCCCCCTCCACCCCTAGCTACTGTCCTGGGAGGTAGGCGGCGCCAAATTGAAACTTTGCCTCGAGCGCAGTTTTCTCTTCACACAATTTCATGATTTTTTTTTTTTTTTTTAAAGGAAAGGACGATATGTTTTATTGCCTTTTTAATGTTTGCTTGTCTCGTTTGATCCTAAAATTTGAAGTAAATTGAACAAAAAGGTGAAAAAATATAATAGGCAAGCGATATGAAAATATGCAGCTTCGCAGACATCAAAATGACATGCGCTATTTTAACAATACATCTTGCCGGAACTTCGAAAAGCTCCATGATTTTACTTTACTTTTTAAAAGTTATTTTCTAGACCATTAACAGCACATCACCGCTTCAAAAATATATGTTTCCTTCAAGCGCATCGTTCTTTTGTTCGGAAACATTAACAAAGAAGAAAATGCAACTTTCAGTTGCGGTTGAAGAGAGCATCAAACGCCTGAATGAATTCGAAAGGAAAGAGTTTTAAATGAGCAACTACAAAAAGCAGAATCGACACACTGTGAAAAATCTGTTTAAGGATTTATTAATTGCCTCTTAATTCCCTTTTCCAAATTTCGCTTTTTAACTTTTTGATATAAATACAAAGTTTACTAGTGTATTTTTTGTACTCTTCAGGTTTGAAAAATATTCTACAAACGTGCAATTTTAGCATGAAAAATTCGAGATAAAATAACAGCTTCCTTTACCAATTATTATTATTATTATTTTAAATAAACGAAAATAAATGTAATTCTACAAATTACAACGACCATTTGGAAAATAATATTTTCAAAGACTAAAATTTTAGTCTTATAAATAAATTTTATATTTAAAATAATAAGAAGAAAAACATAATTTTTATGATCATCAAAACGTGGCTTATGTAATAACAGAGTTATATTTTATATACGCCATGGATTAAACATTAATATTTCTGGACCAATCATAAACAAATTTTAAATGAAATTTCAGTTTTACATATTTCGGTGCTGCAAATTTTTAAACTTCTAAAAATTGCACATTTTCCAATTTACACCGTCGTCGTGTAAGGGGGGGGGGGTGTACTTTTAAATGTAATTTTTTAAAAAGCTGTATCTCAATTTGTTTCTAAGTTATTATTCTTTTTTTTTTTTTTCTAGATTTTAATATTTTTTTGTTATTGTAGCAACAGAAGTATTCCATTTCTGGACATTAAACATGGACCAATCAGAAAACGTATAGAAACCGGCCATCTCAAGGATTCAGATATGTCTCAGATATCGCTAAACCGAAAGTAATAACCATTTTCCAAATGTATCTTGTGTATTAAATTATCCGTAAAAAAAATTCAATATTCAAAACTTTTCCGCCAACTGTTAATAAGTTAATTAAAAAATATATAAAACGTGTCAATGTTATAAATTTTAATGTTACAAGTGAAAATCTCTTCAAACATTTTGAAAAGATAAGGTAAAAATGAAGATCATTTAATACTTTTGTCTAACACCGAGGTAAGTTGGAAAGGAAACAAATGGTTAAAAATATATGTATCATGATTTTTATAGAATAAGGCTATATAACTTTGCTTTTACGTCAAATAAAATTTTGTTGTCTCCTTTCCAACGTACCTCGGTGTTAGATAAAAGTATTAAATGATCTTCATTTTTACCTTAGCTCTTCAAAATGTTTGAAGAGATTTTGCACTTGTAACATTAAAATTTATAACATTGACACGTTTTATATTTTCATTTAGTAACTCATTAACAGTTGGCGGAAAAGTTTTGAATATTGAAAATTTTTTACGGATAACTCAACACACAAGATACATTTCAAAATTATCATCATGTTCTATTCTAAGTAAGTTATTAATCCAGATCAAGAACACATTTCCCCGTTTCCCTTTTCCATTACTGTTAATTGACTGCTATTGCTTATCTGTTTTTATATTTAAAATTTATGTGTCAGATATTTATTGAGTATGCAAGAGGCCGACACTAAATATACTTTTGAATATTTTTATGTGCAAAAATTTCTTCATGTGATAAATAGCGGAGCGTATTAAAATGCGAAACTCATTCAATAAATATTTTTAAAAAGTTATTAAACATTGTAAAATACATTAATAAACAGAAAAATTATAGAAATTTACAGAAAAAAAAAGTTTTTTTAGGGTGTTAAAAGCATTTTAAGGATTGTTCATAAAATCATTCTGGCTTTGAGTCTATTTTAAACATTCAATAGGGTACATTTACCAAAAAATAGGTTTTTAATTTTATTATTTTGCTTTTAAAATTTGCATGTACTTCTTTCTTTTTTTCTTTCTTTTTCTTTTCTTTCCTTTTTTTTAATTTTTTTAATTTAATTTTTTTTTTTTCGTCTACAACATAATTTTTTGAAACGAAAATTGACAGCAAATGGGCGAGTAATAAATTGGAATTGTCCCTCCTAAAAAGTCAAATCTTTCGATGTCCCCAATTTTGAAAACCATGGATCTGTATCGAATGCTATCAGAAAAGTTGCTGAATTGCCGAATTTAAATAGTTTCATAATCTTTGATAAGTTAATAACATCTAAACTGTGATGTGAGTATAGTAATATTTTAATAATATAATTTATAATTAATAATATAAATAATTTTTTATGATATTTAAATTATTAATTCATATTATTCTGGTCATTTAAACATTGAACCTGTTTTAGTCAAATCTTTCTTGAAGTCTATGTCATATTATGTTGTTTATGTAAGTTAAAACATTATTAAGAAAAACAAATATCTACAACGGCTTATAAAAACACATATTCCGATTTTAATATGGAAAAAAGTTTTTTAAAAAATCATAGATACATGGTTCACTTTCAAAAAGGTTTCCAAAAAAAAGATAATAAACTCATTTAAAAAAAAGTAATTTTTTTTTTTTTTTTTTTGTTGAGATTGACCTCAGCTATTCAATGCAAATAAATAAATAAATATTTAGAAATATCGAATTGCAAACGAGGTATTTTAAAAGAACTCTTCCACAGATTTAACTTTAGCTTGCAAATGTTTTCGTATGATTCGTATAAATATTACAGAAATTTGTTTTTTTAAAATCGTTATATTTGGATTTATAGAAAGCAGATTTCACGAAACACAGATTTTCTCATTTAACGAATGAAATATCAATACGATTGCAAAATCCTGCAGGTTAACCGATAGCTGTTTTGGTTGATTGTTGTTTGTTTCTTTAATCACCTTTTGTTTGCAGTGAAGCTGCAATATCACGAAACCAGTTTTTTTTTTTTTTTTTTTTCTTTTCTCATAAAAATTTTGAAAACAAAGAGAAGAAAGTATAAAAGTAAAGTCTTTTTAGATACAGAAACACAAATGAAGTGAGACTTTGTTTAAGAATCGTAATCGAAAGGATTGTGCTTGAAATCTTTGAAAAATAGTATGGTCTTTGAAACAATGAAATTCGTGATAGTGCCGTTAATAGGCATTGCAAGAAATGTGAAGGGAAGGCAAGGATTAAACTCTATAAGATTCATCCTGATTTATGCGTATTAATCTGGTCAAATTTTGAACCGACTTCAAGGAGGAGGTTATAATTTCGACCTGTATGTATTCCTTGTTCACTCATAAATTCTTTAAAAAAGAACCGATTTTGATAATTCTTTTTTTTTTTTTTTTTTTTTTTTTTTTGTTTGAAAGTATAATATACCCATGTGGTCCCATTTTAATTTCATTAATTTCTGATGATAAGATTTCTTTTAGGTAAAAAATGGTGATTTAATAAGAAAATATAATGATTTGTCGCAAATTATCTTTCATTATTGCAACCGTTTTCAAATCATAAGCATATTAAAACTTTGCATTCATATGCGTTAGCGCCAAGTTGTCGCCAAGCTTGATTCTTTTTTTGAAGTCGGTAAGTATTTTTTTTTTTAAAGCATATTTTATTACCGTGGAGCAATTCATTCAACCAGGACCCGATTCATGCAGGGGCATGTGGGGTAATTGCCGAGTATCTCTTTTTTTAGCCCCTCCCCCATGACAGTAATCAGGATTTTTAATAAAGGATGCCAAATGCTTAAAATTAGTCACAAATGACCGAAATTCAATCATGAGTGCGACTCCCAGTGTTTCCTCTCACTGTGTTCAGTATACTGTTAAAATTTTTGTTCCAATATGAACCAAATTTTGATGCTCAATAGCTGCCGCCATAATACGGTGAAATCTCGTACCAACATTTGGAGCTTCTTATATCAACCTAGTTCCAAATATGCTTCAAAAAGAGCTCCAAATATTGGTTCAAGATTTCACTATCTCATAGTGGCAACTATAGAGCATTAAAATTTGGTTCAAACTAGGACAAAGTTCAACTTTGTTAAAACGACAAAATTGAAAAGTATTTATGACTTAATTTTGCCTGTCCGTCTGGCCGCACTATGACTCTCGTAAATATACTCGTATCACCCTGACATTTTTGTATGTTATTGATATTTTTCCCCAGCATGATCATTACTTCAAATTAAGTGTGTAGCACGTTTATTTCATTTACAAGGACAGTCAAAAATATTAAGTTACATTACGACAGATGGGAAAAAATCCTTTCAAATGAGTTTTAATGATGTTACACCCTTTCAAACATAACAAAATTGATATCCAAAAATCAGTGCCAGCAAAAGGAACTTTGTTTTTGTGGATTCTTCTTTAAATCTCGAAGATATATTAGTCCCCGGAGTATCTAAAGATAGAAGATGATTTTCGAAATCGTGTGTAGCTTGAAAGAGATGTATAGTTTCGCTCGTGCTTAAACCGATACTAATTTGTTATAATGTAAAGAATTCGGTGATTAAAATGTTGTTTTATCTGGCCAAATGCATCATAAGCTATGTAGTCAATAGCATCAATTACTAACATCATAAAAATATAATAATCATACTTCATAAAAAACACTTTCATAAAAAATACTCAATATGCAGTCGGCAATAGCTTACATTTAAAGTAACATTCCATAGGATAATTCTCATTTCTTAAACATTTACTTTTCTTCTCTATAAAGAATTAATCCTTTTAATAAAAATAAATAAACAAAGTAAAGAAATTTTTTTTCAAGTGCGTGTTGAAGCTCTTGTAGCGGACAAGTGCTAAGTAAACATTGTAACTGCAAAGTCCAGGTAAGTCAAGTTCAATACTCCAGACGTTTTAATGATCTTCGTCTGAGGCAAAAAAAGACTATTCAGCCTTTTATACCATGCTAGCATGCTTTTTCTTTTTAAAGTAAGAAACGGATGTGTCCTTCGTTCATAATACAACACTGTCTTTAATGAATGTAGTATGTTTGTTCAGTGTCAATCGTTACAGCTAAATTTATGACGAAAAGACATAACACTGTAAAAAAGACAAATACAGCAGACTCCCGCTACAGTGCTCAGCAAAAGTTTAGACAATGATCGATTACGCTTCTACATTCAGAAGTATATACCGAATTTTTGTAATTCATCTGTCATATATTACTTGTGACTTATCCTTTATTCACAAATAATAAATTTTGAATTTTACCTTTTATATAATTAAACAAAAACATAATTTGCAGAACAAATTTAAAAAAAAAAAAAAAAAAAAAAAAAAATTACTTCCTGCACTATTTAAGCCCGAGAAGGAACATATATTAAGATATTTTATTTATTTATTTCATAATTTAGAATTAAAACTTGGTATCAAATAATTTAAATTATGTGAACATTAAAAAAATAAAAATGAAATTCGAACAATATGGTACTTAAAAACCCTAAATCTCAGATTCCGTTCAAGCGAAATTGAAATAAATCTTAGACATTTTCTGAACATTTGCTTTTTAGATGTGTCTATTCTTTTTATCTATACCTACCGTAAACATTATACAAAATCTGCAAAACAAATATTTGAAGTTAAGTTTGGAAAAAAGTCTAAGATTTATTTCGATTTCGTTTGAACGGTATCTGAGATTTAGGGTTTTTAAGTACCATATTGTTTGAATTTCATTTTTATATTTTTAATGGTCACATAATTTAAATTATTCGATACAAAATTTTAATACTAAATTATGAAATAAATCAAATATCTTAATATATGTTCCTTCTCGGGCTTAAATAGTGCAGGAATTTTTTTTTTTTTTTTTTTTTTTTTTTTTTAATTTGTTCTGCAAATTATGTTTTTGTTTAATATCTCAAGTTTTTTAATAATTACTGCATTCAGATGAGCTCATTTCAAAATTAACTGAGGGTACCATCATCAGGACTTCATTTATGCGGTATCGTATCACAATTATTGATGTAATTTACCCAGGGCCATAGCTAGAAGTGAACTATGGGGGGGGAGGGAGTGCGCTCAAGAGAACGTCTGAGGGGCTCATATTTCTCTCTCTCTTCCTCTGACGCAAAAAAATATATTAGTGCATATTCACATTGCAAGTTCCATATTTCTTATTAAATTGTTGTAATAGTTCTATTTTATACTAAAAAAGAATATGGTGATGAAAAATTTGCGTGTATAACTAGTTCAAGATTAAACATCATGTTGGCCTCATATGTGCAAGCAGGATGAGCGAGTGTTGAAGCACTTTAGTTACAATTTAGCAATTCTGCAAAACTGTGAAAGAGCCTCAAAATTAAATTAGATTTTTGAACAAAATTTTATTTGATGAAATGCAAACTATTACGTTCTCCCCTACGTAGGAATTTCTGATTTATTTTTCCAGATCTACCGTAATTTCCTGCGTATAATCCGCGGATCAAACAATCATTTTTCGACCCAGAAATTTTATGAAATAAAATGTAACTTTTTAGATCGCCGTAAATATTTGCCTTCTAACAAAAAAAAATAAAATTTCTGGGTCGAAAAAGAATTGTTTGATCCGCGGATTATACGCAGGAAATTACGGTATACCGATCATGATACCTAGACTCCAAAACCACCCCCAATTAAAAACTCTATTTATCTACCTCCGCGGTATCTATGTAGATTTTCATTTCTCCATTGGGTTTTGCACAGATTTTCATTGATCCATTTCCAAATCGTCTGCCTCATTTCCAAATCGTTAACTTTTTTTTTTACATCTAAAACTGAATTCTGTACATGCTTCCTGTCCAAATATTTCAAAATCTCTGTTTCATTTCCAATATGACGTCATAAATGTGCGCTTTTTAAATCTTAAAATCAATTTCACTTTTTACAATGGAATCACGCAAAAATCAGATGTCACTTTTTTCTTTGGCGAATTCTTTTTTTATGAATCATGAAGTCATATTCGGCAGAAAAATCTCTTCTGCATGAAACTGATATTTATACTTAACAATCAGCATTTATACATTGCGTCAGAAGTATAGTTCTAGACATTCACCCTAGAAATATAATATTCCTCCAACAATACCTCAAGACATAGTATCAATTAGGCATGAGAATTTTCCGCGTTTTTTCCCACCAGTATAATCTTAGAGAAAATCATATTTTACTCAATCGAAAAATGCTGCGATTTAACAAAACAATATTTTCTCTAATATTATACTGGTATGAAAAAACGCGGAACACTCTCATGCCTAATCAATAAAATGTATTTATTTTTTGTATTACGTCATATTTATTTATTTTCTGAATTTCTTCACTTAGAAGCTTCTTGATAAATTAATCAATTTTGAATTGAAATTCTCCCCAGAATTGAAATTTAACTTCGACAGAACTTCAAGCCGCTATCGAAGCTCTGGGCAGGGTTCAGCGTAGAAAAGTTGGGGATAGATGTTATATATGCAACGCATTGTTTATACACATTATTTACTAATAAATTGTTTATTTTCCATTACTCTTTAAAAAAAAAAATTATGTAGATTGTTTTGCTCTATAGTTATTAATAAACTTTTTTTTTATTTATCACAATTTCCCTTTTTAAATATTAGAAAATAATTTAAAAATATATATGTGATATGTATTTAAAAACAAAAGTTTCGCCAAATTGGCGTCAGAAAAAAATTGCGCCAACATGATAAATATTAGATATCTTGTGCATAAAGGTGACGCCTTATGAATATTCCAAATGTGCTTAAATTTTATTAACTCATAGAGATAGTGAATCAAAAGAGTTTTATAAAAATATTAACTTAAAGTGTAAAAAAAAACAGCTATTTTTCAACAGAAATTCTTTGCGATATTTTAAAAATTAAAGAGTGTAGTGTTTTATCATATTAAAATCATCGGAATAATGAATTTAATACAAGTTAATTCGGTACTTGGTTATCCCGTCAACCAATTTCGCCAATTTATATAAGTCGCCAAACTAATAGACAAATTATACATATTGGCATTTTTTATAACAAAAGTACAAATAAATGGATAAAACACTAGTAAAAAGTGGAAATAAAATCTTTTGATGACAAATACGTATAGGTATTTAATGTCATTGAATGTGACATTCACGATCATCCATTACTGGCATTTAATCTTATAGTTTGGCGATAGTTTTTTGGTCGACAGGGTAGCCAAGTTGTACCGTTGATTTAAAATTGATTTTATCCAATGATTAATTATTTGTAAAATTACAAATTTAGGCACGATTTTAAAAAATCACCAAATCGAGAATTAAAAAAATATATTTGTAAACATTGTTTATACTTGTTTACATTGCATTTGAATATTTAGGTTGATAGAATTGGCGAATTTATTGCAGTACCGAAAAGTCTTACACCAAGTAGTTGACAATTCTGTGGTTTAACCTTAAAAAATTGCTATGTTTGAAGACCCAATTCTGCAGATTTACTAGTTTCATTACATACCAAGGATGAAATACTATTTTTCTCAAATACTGTTTTTTTAAAACTTTTATTCACCTAAATTTATTTTGATTTTCTTCGAACATATAAGACGAAGAAATTTTTAAAAATGTGGCATAAGTACGAAATCCAGGCGCAAATGTCATATACACACTGGGTTTGGTGCAATTTTTTTTCTGATGCCAATGTGTCAAAAAATGTCTCGCTCTCAAATACCAGTTACATATATATATTTAAGTTATTTTCTATTATTTTGCAGAGACAATAGGTAGAAAAAAGTTTAATTTACTTATTTTCTATATATCTTCAGTTAGAAGCTTTTTGATCAATGTTTGAAAATGTCCTTTTATTTTTAAAATCATGCATCTTATTGTTTTTATGGTTGACGATTCTTGTATTTGTACCAAATGTTTGCAAAATCCGTTTCATTTCTAAAGTAGCGGATAGAGACAGCTTAATGCAATAATGTTAAAACTTAGACTGAGTAATGAAATGGGGAAAAAATCAAAAAATCCCTATTTGGTTTCGGCGAGTTGTTTTCTTGGTATTTATGTTAAAGTGATATTATACTTAGAAACTTAGATAAAGGTTAAAAGTAAAAGGATAAAAGTATTATTTCTTCAATTTTATTTTTCAATGATGATTTTAATTGCTATTTTATAAAAATGTACAATGAAAGCATTCTTTTTAATATTAGAATATTAATTAGAATATTTTAATAATTAGAATATTAATAATTATAACGCATTCTATTCAAATATTATTGACATAATCCTAAACCAAATCAAACACTGGATTTTGGCGATTTTAGTGACAAGCACTCTCGAACGAACTGAATTTTCAGAAACCTAAAAATTCTCACGAATCAAAACACGGAATTTTCGGCAGACAATTAACGACGTGAACTGTTCCAATGATGTTTCCTAAACGCTGCGCGCCTATTAAAACGAAACAACAACAACAAAAAAAAAACATCATTGGGCACAAGAAACTGACTGTGCAGCAGGCTCTAAAACGGACGAAACTCGTCAATGCCGCAGTCACTAATGTATGTATGAGCGCTGCGCGCCCCTTTAAACAAAAAAAAAAAAAAACACCACTAGATGTACGAAACTCGCTGTGTAGAAATCTCTAAAGTGCACGAAATCCGCTGTGCAGCAATCTCTAAAGTGCGCAAAACTCGCTGTGCAGCAATCTCTAAAGTGCACAAAACTCGTCAATGCCGCAGTCACTAACGTACGTATGAGCGCTGCGCGCCCATTTAAATTACACAAAAAAAACACCACTCGATTTACGAAACTCGCTGTGTAGCAATCTTTAAAGTGCACGAAACTCGCTGTGCAGCAATCTCTAAAGTGCACGAAACTCGCTTTTCAGCAATCTCTAAAGTGAACAAAACTCTTTAATGCCGCAGTCACTAACGTACGTATGAGCGCGGCGCGCACATTTAAACCAAAAAAACATCACTGGATGTACGAAACTCGCTGTGCAGCAATCTCTAAAGTGCACGAAACTCGTCAATGCCGCAGTCACTAACGTACGTATGAGCGCTGCGCGCTCATTTAAACAAAAAAATCACTGGATGCACGAAACTCGCTGTGTAGCAAACTCTAAAGTGCACGAAACTCGCTGTGTAGCAATCTCTAAAGTGCACGAAACTCGCTGTGCAGCAATCTGTAAAGTGCACGAAACTCGTCGATGCCGCAGTCACTAACGTACGTATGAGCGCTGCGGGCTCATTTAAACCAAAAGTACATCACTGGATGTACGAAACTCGCTGTGCAGCAATCTCTAAAGTGCACGAAACTCGTCAATGCCGCAGTCACTAACGTACGTATGAGCGCTGCGCGCTCATTTAAACCAAAAAAACATCACTGGATGCACGAAACTCGCTGTGTAGCAATCTCTAAAGTGCACGAAACTCGCTGTGTAGCAATCTCTAAAGTGCACGAAATTCGCTGTGCAGCAATCTGAAAAGTGCACGAAACTCGTCAATGCCGCAGTCACTAACGTACGTATGAGCGCTGCGCGCCCATTTAAACCAAAAAAACATCACTGGATGCATGAAACTCGCTGTGCAGCAGTCTCTAAAGTACATAAAACTCGTCAGTGCCGCGGTCAACGCTCTTATGAGCTATGTGCGCCTATTTAAAACCCAAGAAAAAAAAAACATTACTGGATGCACACAGCTAGTTGTGCCACAACGAAACTCGTCAAAGCTGCTGTCTCTAACGACTCTAAAACCCAAAGAAACATCTCTGGATGCACGAAAGTCGCATTGAAAGAATTTCTAAAATGGACAAAACTGGTTAACGCCGAGGTTAGTAACGCCCTAATCAAACTATTAAAATATCCATGCGTTTTTTCCAAAATACGTGATAAAATATTGAAATATTTTTCTAATGTTTATAAGACATAAATATTATGCTAATTTTTAAATAAGAAAAAAGTATTTTTGATATAGGAATGCTCTATCGTATTAACATTTCACGTTAAAATATTAAGAGTAATAGAATTATGAGAAAAAGAAAATATAAATGCACAATGCAATGTAAAATACAGGAAAAAGTAACCGAAACGAACATCAATACCAAGAAAACAACTGGCCAAAACCGGGTAGGGATTTTATTTTTTCCCCGTTTCGTTATGCAGTCTAAGTTTTAACATTGTTGCATTAAGCTGTCTCTATCCGCTACTCATTTCTAACATGACGTCGTAAATATACCATTTTTAATTCTTACAAAAAAAAAAAAAAAAAAAAAGTTTTATTTTTTATTTACTAGGGGGCCCCCGCCCCCCTGCTCGCTATGCTCGCCAACCCCCCGCGTAATCGCTTCGCGGTTCCAAATTATTGGCTACCCCTGCTTGCTGCGCTCGCCAATACCCCATGGTATGAATAAGCAGTTGCAGACCTTTCAAATGATGTGTCACAAGACTGGTGTTGTAAAGAAATTAAAAATGTGCCCCCCAGGGGGGCAGAGTGGGAGTGACACACAAGACATCCATAAAATGAATAAACAGTTGCAGACCTTTCAAATGATGTGTCACACAATTGTTGTTGGAAAGAAATTACAAAATGCGCCCTCTCTGACGGCAGAGGGGGGGGGGGTTACGCACAAGATATCCATAATATGAATAAGCAGTTGCAGACCTTTCAAATGATGTGTCACACAACTGATGTTGTAAAGAAATTAAAAATGTGACCCCCGCTGGGGAGAGCAGAGTGTGGGGGTGACACACAAGACATCCATAATATGAATAAGCAGTTGCAGACCTTTCAAATGATGTGTCACACGACTGGTATTATAAAGAAATTAAAAATCTGTCCCCCCTGGGGAGCAGAATGAGGGATAACACACAAGACATCCATTATATGAATAAGCAGTTGCAAACCTCTCAAATGATGTATCAAACGACTGGTGTTTTAAAGAAATTAAAAATTTGGCGAAATATTACAGTTATCGCCAAGTTGGCGTTACTTTTGGCGACTAATTTTGGTCGCCAAATTTGGCGATATATCGCCAAGTTGGCGACAAACTTGGCGATTGTTGGCGATGATAACCTTTCCTCTCTTTATGGTAACCCATACGGCGATGCATAGACGGAGCCCTTTCCTGATTGGTCTATTCGACTCATGGAAGGAGTGGACAACCCGGATTCGTTAGTTCCGGAAATCTTCCACATCAGCATCATTCCAGGAGTCATTCCTTTTAAGGCTAGTTTTTTTTTACTATAGAAGGATAACGTAAAAATGATTAATTGTTACAAGAAATATGTCCATTGACCTCTGTATTTTTTTTTTTTTTTTTTTCATTGGAGGGAATTATTTTTGAAACAATTTGATCCTTTGAAGAAAATTTTTGGAAGCGCGTACAAAATGTGGGAAAATGTCTAGTAAATAACTCGTTCAATGTTAAATTATTGAATGTAGGGACTTTGGTATGTTTATGCAGCTTAGCGGAGTAAGACAGCTATATAGAAATGTAAAGCTGCTCACCGGGCCAACATTTTGGTCAATACAACAACAACAACAATGTTAAATTCCGTATTAAAATAACATTACGAAGTCACACTGGAAATAAATAAAGCATAGCACTGCCGGGCTATGCTTTAATATATAATGACAAAAAAAAAAAAAAAAAAAAGAAATTAACATTGTGGTAAAAGTATAGACAATTTGTATATTTACAGAAAAATAACTACAAATTAAAATAGAGTTGCATGCATCCACATTGTATGCACTTAGTGCAAGTGCAAGAATGTGACTTTTCATCGAAGAAACTTGCTGCGTCACTTGGGGGTCTATTTTATACCAAGCATGTCCAACAGCAGATCTAAGCTCATTAACAGAAAAGTATAGCAAAAATTAGCATAAACCTTATGATATATGATGTTACAAAGGTTTTCGAATGGGTCCAGATCAAAATTACACGCCGGCCAGTTGAGATCAGTTAGTATTTTCAGCGTTAAATGAAGTTCTTCATTCGTATGCAACATGAATAGACGCATTATCTTTCTAAAATCCACACTTTGCACCAGCTAAAAGCTCCCCAATTGACTAAAATTTAATCTCCAACATATGTATACGTAGTCTTGTGTTACTTGGCAACCATTGAATAACTCCAGAGATACTTGAGCATTAAAGCAAAGTGAGGATCAAATCATTTAAAAATCACCTCCTTGTTGTCGACTTAAGAAAGGCCCAAACTCTTTACGCAAAGTCGTGCCAATAGTATATGCTCACCTGTTTGGGCCATTAAAATTCCACTTTTTTTTTTCGTTACTGAATATCACAGCGTACGATTTGGGTCCATATGACATATGTTTGCAAGTTCATTGCATTCTCGCCTATTTGTAGCGAGAGTTTAAAGCTGATTGTTTTATCATTTTCATGTAAATTGATTTACTTGTTTCTTTAATTCGTCAACGAATCACGCCCATCGACACAGAAAGTCCTGACTTACTTTAATGTGATTAGCAATCATCATTTGTGTAAATTTCAGTTTATGGATCCTTTTTTCATCTCATTTTCTGGTCACACAAGGTCTTCCAGATTTATGTTTCGTTTTGAAGGAGTCATCCTTAGACTATTCAATGCTGCTAAAATTTCTGCAACAGTCTTTTCTTTCCATTTCAGCTTTCCTTTTTCAATTACCTCATCTAACAGAATATTTTTAGCTCGTGGCATCTTCACTAACTGATGCTATCGAGGTATACTTAAATAGTTTAGACATGTGACATCATAACTTAGAAATTTGCATTTTTCCATGAACAGATGGCAAAAAATTAAAAAAGTGTCTAAACTTTTGATATATGAAAATTTTACTTTTTTAGTTAAATTTAATATTATCTTATATTATAACCATTATTTTTATTCTACATTGTTTAAAATATATTTAAAAATAAGTATAGCCATTTGTAAAACTCAAGTGTTCGTATTTTATTATTTAAAGGTTCAAAAACGCTAGAGTCTAAACTTTTGCTGAGCACTGTATTCCAAACTAATTGGAACTGAGCGGATTTCATTAATGATAATCAGCGTATTGACTTATTAAGAGCCTACAAAAGTCACTCAAAAAAACCTGAATGATAATGTTAAATCTATGAGAACATTGTTTTCAAATATCTCGCTCAAATTTTAATATTTTTATTTTATTTTATTTATTTATTTTATTTTTATTTATTTATTTATTTTTTTTTTTGCATAGGATAGCTGAGGATGGTTAATTTTGAGGCTAGTTTTTAATTTTTCGATTATGATTATTATTATTTTTTATATTAGACTAGTTTCAATTTCAGAACTGATTAAAACCGGTTCCGAAAGTTAAGGTAATTTTTTTTAAAGAAAACTGAAACCAAAATCGGAAAAGTAAAAACTATTCTTAAAACTAACTATTCTCAACTACTATATGCAAAAAAAAAAAAAAAAAAAAAAAAAATTAGGTAGAAATTTGAGTGAGACATTTGAAAATAACGCACCCATAGACTTGACATTATCATTCGGGTCTTTTTGAGTGACTAGTGTAGACTCTTAAGGTGTAAATTAAATGCAGGGCCATCTGCTAGTGTCAACTTTGTGCAGCGTTGATCGTTTCGTGGGTACATGTTCTGTTATTTCTAATAATTTAAAACTGACTATTAATATATAATAGACTCATCAATTAAAACTACAACTGTAGTATCATAGCAATAGCGATAAATACGCTTTTTCTCACTGTTGAATTCAGACACTTTTTTCCGGGAGGGACTTCTGTGGGGGATATTATAAAGGAATTACATTATAGAGGAATTGCAATTTTTGACCACTGAAAATACAAAATCTCAAATTTTCCGGCGGGGGGGGGGGGGGGGGGAATGTCCCCCCGGAAAATGACCCCCTGAATTCAACACTGCTCTTTCTTCATACATAAATATGAGTTAACGATGACAAAAAACAAGCTACTTAGTCAAATCAGTGCTGTTCGTCAGATAACAAAAAAAAGACTCTATTTTACTTTTTAAAGTGTGTGTAAATTAATTATTTTTTATGTTTAGTAGTGATTAGAAATGATTCCACATAGTTGTATAAATGAAGTCGACCTGTAAGTAACCAGCTTTCATTCCAATTTGGTTTCAGAATTTCATCATGCTTACTCTCTATGTATGTCTCTAACTTCTTTGTATAATAATAATTGGACGTTTTTTCACGAACGTCTTTTTAATTTTTCCGGTTTTTAAGTTTAAAAAAAAAAAAAAAAAAAAAAAAATCGGTATTTTTGCCAAACTCTGATCGGAATAGCCAGACTCTACCGCAAGTATGATAATTAAAGATCGATCGAAAGAAGTTTTTAACTCTTTCGGGTCTGGTGTACTACTAATAGTACATTCTTTTAATGGCGTATTCATTTGTTTTAAGAAATACTTTTGCTACTATTGGCATGTAGTAATGTTAGTACATGTCTATGTATTTACTAAATGGCTTCATTTATGTTTACGCATTTAGTAATAATAATAGTTATTAATATTTGCTTCATTCTCTTTGCGCGTTTGCGATTTTTTTATTTTAAACATGTATTTCACTCCTAAAATTTAAAATAAAAGTTACTTTCCAGAAAGAATCCTGTGTAATAAAACGTAAAAAGTATTTGAAATTTGGAATATAAGTTAAATATTATTGTAATACAATATTTTCAAAACATCTCCAAAAACTCTTCCTTAGCTTATTTTCATATGAATATTACTTGAATAGTACGAAAAACACAAATCCGCTATCTTCCAGACAATGAAATATTCATTAAACACTAATTAATCTACTTGGATAGCTAGTGTTAATGTTATAAACCTAAAAGTAATTTTTTCTAAAAACTGAAGAAAAATTCGGACGCCGAAAGGGTTAAGACCGCAGCCGAAAACAAAACCATTTTTCGGTAATCTTCCAGTTTTCAAGAAAAGTAAAACGAAAATGTCCAAAAAAGTTTTTTTAAGAACTAATTAATAAGTGCATAAATATATATAAATATTAATTAATTATACGTATGGTCCAAGTCTCTGCATCTCTAACCAAAACCTTCTATTTTGATATAAGAGAAAGTGTAATTAATTCATCGACGAGACAGAAGGATTTTTTAATTATAGTCTTTTAGAACGGGATAACTACTCTTATTTGCTTTGGATACATTTTCGTTTGAAATTAAAAATCATACAGAAATTAGCCCGTGCACTACCAAAAGTATGATGGGACCCTTTATATTATGATCTTTTAGAAAACTTTTCTGTGAATTATGTAAAATTATTCAACATAAATTTAAGGCTACTATCACGAAAAGGGCACCGCTTGCCGGGCTAGTCAACTAGTTTTCCATAAAATTTCAAAAGATGTTGCATAATCTGTAGCTAATATAAAAAAATTCGCCCTGTCAAATTTTAATTTTCCTTACGCGCGTTCTGCAATTTACAAAATCCCCTTTTTAATACAGAGAAGATTAAACAAACAAAGACAAATACAGCAGACTCCCGCTACAGTGCTCAGCAAAAGTTTAGACAATGATCGATTACGCTTCTACATTCAGAAGTATATACCGAATTTTTGTAATTCATCTGTCATATATTACTTGTGACTTATCCTTTATTCACAAATAATAAATTTTGAATTTTACCTTTTATATAATTAAACAAAAACATAATTTGCAGAACAAATTTAAAAAAAAAAAAAAAAAAAAAAAAAAAAAAAAAAATTACTTCCTGCACTATTTAAGCCCGAGAAGGAACATATATTAAGATATTTTATTTATTTATTTCATAATTTAGAATTAAAACTTTGTATCAAATAATTTAAATTATGTGAACATTAAAAAAATAAAAATGAAATTCGAACAATATGGTACTTAAAAACCCTAAATATCAGATACCGTTCAAGCGAAATTGAAATAAATCTTAGACATTTTCTGAACATTTGCTTTTTAGATGTGTCTATTCTTTTTATCTATACCTACCGTAAACATTATACAAAATCTGCAAAACAAATATTTGAAGTTAAGTTTGGAAAAAAGTCTAAGATTTATTTCGATTTCGTTTGAACGGTATCTGAGATTTAGGGTTTTTAAGTACCATATTGTTTGAATTTCATTTTTATATTTTTAATGGTCACATAATTTAAATTATTCGATACAAAATTTTAATACTAAATTATGAAATAAATCAAATATCTTAATATATGTTCCTTCTCGGGCTTAAATAGTGCAGGAAATATTTTTTTTTTTTTTTTTTTTAATTTGTTCTGCAAATTATGTTTTTGTTTAATATCTCAAGTTTTTTAATAATTACTGCATTCAGATGAGCTCATTTCAAAATTAACTGAGGGTACCATCATCAGGACTTCATTTATGCGGTATCGTATCACAATTATTGATGTAATTTACCCAGGACCATAGCTAGAAGTGAACTATGGGGGGGGGGGGGAGGGAGTGCGCTCAAGAGAACGTCTGAGGGGCTCATATTTCTCTCTCTCTTCCTCTGACGCAAAAAAATATATTAGTGCATATTCACATTGCAAGTTCCATATTTCTTATTAAATTGTTGTAATAGTTCTATTTTATACTAAAAAAGAATATGGTGATGAAAAATTTGCGTGTATAACTAGTTCAAGATTAAACATCATGTTGGCCTCATATGTGCAAGCAGGATGAGCGAGTGTTGAAGCACTTTAGTTACAATTTAGCAATTCTGCAAAACTGTGAAAGAGCCTCAAAATTAAATTAGATTTTTGAACAAAATTTTATTTGATGAAATGCAAACTATTACGTTCTCCCCTACGTAGGAATTTCTGATTTATTTTTCCAGATCTACCGTAATTTCCTGCGTATAATCCGCGGATCAAACAATCATTTTTCGACCCAGAAATTTTATGAAATAAAATGTAACTTTTTAGATCGCCGTAAATATTTGCCTTCTAACAAAAAAAAAATAAAATTTCTGGGTCGAAAAAGAATTGTTTGATCCGCGGATTATACGCAGGAAATTACGGTATACCGATCATGATACCTAGACTCCAAAACCACCCCCAATTAAAAACTCTATTTATCTACCTCCGCGGTATCTATGTAGATTTTCATTTCTCCATTGTGTTTTGCACAGATTTTCATTGATCCATTTCCAAATCGTCTGCCTCATTTCCAAATCGTTAACTTTTTTTTTTACATCTAAAACTGAATTCTGTACATGCTTCCTGTCTTGATACCAAATATTTCAAAATCTCTGTTTCATTTCCAATATGACGTCATAAATGTGCGCTTTTTAAATCTTAAAATCAATTTCACTTTTTACAATGGAATCACGCAAAAATCAGATGTCACTTTTTTCTTTGGCGAATTCTTTTTTTATGAATCATGAAGTCATATTCGGCAGAAAAATCTCTTCTGCATGAAACTGATATTTATACTTAACAATCAGCATTTATACATTGCGTCAGAAGTATAGTTCTAGACATTCACCCTAGAAATATAATATTCCTCCAACAATACCTCAAGACATAGTATCAATTAGGCATGAGAATTTTCCGCGTTTTTTCCCACCAGTATAATCTTAGAGAAAATCATATTTTACTCAATCGAAAAATGCTGCGATTTAACAAAACAATATTTTCTCTAATATTATACTGGTATGAAAAAACGCGGAACACTCTCATGCCTAATCAATAAAATGTATTTATTTTTTGTATTACGTCATATTTATTTATTTTCTGAATTTCTTCACTTAGAAGCTTCTTGATAAATTAATCAATTTTGAATTGAAATTCTCCCCAGAATTGAAATTTAACTTCGACAGAACTTCAAGCCGCTATCGAAGCTCTGGGCAGGGTTCAGCGTAGAAAAGTTGGGGATAGATGTTATATATGCAACGCATTGTTTATACACATTATTTACTAATAAATTGTTTATTTTCCATTACTCTTTAAAAAAAAATTATGTAGATTGTTTTGCTCTATAGTTATTAATAAACTTTTTTTTTATTTATCACAATTTCCCTTTTTAAATATTAGAAAATAATTTAAAAATATATATGTGATATGTATTTAAAAACAAAAGTTTCGCCAAATTGGCGTCAGAAAAAAATTGCGCCAACATGATAAATATTAGATATCTTGTGCATAAAGGTGACGCCTTATGAATATTCCAAATGTGCTTAAATTTTATTAACTCATAGAGATAGTGAATCAAAAGAGTTTTATAAAAATATTAACTTAAAGTGTAAAAAAAAACAGCTATTTTTCAACAGAAATTCTTTGCGATATTTTAAAAATTAAAGAGTGTAGTGTTTTATCATATTAAAATCATCGGAATAATGAATTTAATACAAGTTAATTCGGTACTTGGTTATCCCGTCAACCAATTTCGCCAATTTATATAAGTCGCCAAACTAATAGACAAATTATACATATTGGCATTTTTTATAACAAAAGTACAAATAAATGGATAAAACACTAGTAAAAAGTGGAAATAAAATCTTTTGATGACAAATACGTATAGGTATTTAATGTCATTGAATGTGACATTCACGATCATCCATTACTGGCATTTAATCTTATAGTTTGGCGATAGTTTTTTGGTCGACAGGGTAGCCAAGTTGTACCGTTGATTTAAAATTGATTTTATCCAATGATTAATTATTTGTAAAATTACAAATTTAGGCACGATTTTAAAAAATCACCAAATCGAGAATTAAAAAAATATATTTGTAAACATTGTTTATACTTGTTTACATTGCATTTGAATATTTAGGTTGATAGAATTGGCGAATTTATTGCAGTACCGAAAAGTCTTACACCAAGTAGTTGACAATTCTGTGGTTTAACCTTAAAAAATTGCTATGTTTGAAGACCCAATTCTGCAGATTTACTAGTTTCATTACATACCAAGGATGAAATACTATTTTTCTCAAATACTGTTTTTTTAAAACTTTTATTCACCTAAATTTATTTTGATTTTCTTCGAACATATAAGACGAAGAAATTTTTAAAAATGTGGCATAAGTACGAAATCCAGGCGCAAATGTCATATACACACTGGGTTTGGTGCAATTTTTTTTCTGATGCCAATGTGTCAAAAAATGTCTCGCTCTCAAATACCAGTTACATATATATATTTAAGTTATTTTCTATTATTTTGCAGAGACAATAGGTAGAAAAAAGTTTAATTTACTTATTTTCTATATATCTTCAGTTAGAAGCTTTTTGATCAATGTTTGAAAATGTCCTTTTATTTTTAAAATCATGCATCTTATTGTTTTTATGGTTGACGATTCTTGTATTTGTACCAAATGTTTGCAAAATCCGTTTCATTTCTAAAGTAGCGGATAGAGACAGCTTAATGCAATAATGTTAAAACTTAGACTGAGTAATGAAATGGGGAAAAAATCAAAAAATCCCTATTTGGTTTCGGCGAGTTGTTTTCTTGGTATTTATGTTAAAGTGATATTATACTTAGAAACTTAGATAAAGGTTAAAAGTAAAAGGATAAAAGTATTATTTCTTCAATTTTATTTTTCAATGATGATTTTAATTGCTATTTTATAAAAATGTACAATGAAAGCATTCTTTTTAATATTAGAATATTAATTAGAATATTTTAATAATTAGAATATTAATAATTATAACGCATTCTATTCAAATATTATTGACATAATCCTAAACCAAATCAAACACTGGATTTTGGCGATTTTAGTGACAAGCACTCTCGAACGAACTGAATTTTCAGAAACCTAAAAATTCTCACGAATCAAAACACGGAATTTTCGGCAGACAATTAACGACGTGAACTGTTCCAATGATGTTTCCTAAACGCTGCGCGCCTATTAAAACGAAACAACAACAACAAAAAAAAAACATCATTGGGCACAAGAAACTGACTGTGCAGCAGGCTCTAAAACGGACGAAACTCGTCAATGCCGCAGTCACTAATGTATGTATGAGCGCTGCGCGCCCCTTTAAACAAAAAAAAAAAAAAAAACACCACTAGATGTACGAAACTCGCTGTGTAGAAATCTCTAAAGTGCACGAAATCCGCTGTGCAGCAATCTCTAAAGTGCGCAAAACTCGCTGTGCAGCAATCTCTAAAGTGCACAAAACTCGTCAATGCCGCAGTCACTAACGTACGTATGAGCGCTGCGCGCCCATTTAAATTACACAAAAAAAACACCACTCGATTTACGAAACTCGCTGTGTAGCAATCTTTAAAGTGCACGAAACTCGCTGTGCAGCAATCTCTAAAGTGCACGAAACTCGCTTTTCAGCAATCTCTAAAGTGAACAAAACTCTTTAATGCCGCAGTCACTAACGTACGTATGAGCGCGGCGCGCACATTTAAACCAAAAAAACATCACTGGATGTACGAAACTCGCTGTGCAGCAATCTCTAAAGTGCACGAAACTCGTCAATGCCGCAGTCACTAACGTACGTATGAGCGCTGCGCGCTCATTTAAACAAAAAAAATCACTGGATGCACGAAACTCGCTGTGTAGCAAACTCTAAAGTGCACGAAACTCGCTGTGTAGCAATCTCTAAAGTGCACGAAACTCGCTGTGCAGCAATCTGTAAAGTGCACGAAACTCGTCGATGCCGCAGTCACTAACGTACGTATGAGCGCTGCGGGCTCATTTAAACCAAAAGTACATCACTGGATGTACGAAACTCGCTGTGCAGCAATCTCTAAAGTGCACGAAACTCGTCAATGCCGCAGTCACTAACGTACGTATGAGCGCTGCGCGCTCATTTAAACCAAAAAAACATCACTGGATGCACGAAACTCGCTGTGTAGCAATCTCTAAAGTGCACGAAACTCGCTGTGTAGCAATCTCTAAAGTGCACGAAATTCGCTGTGCAGCAATCTGAAAAGTGCACGAAACTCGTCAATGCCGCAGTCACTAACGTACGTATGAGCGCTGCGCGCCCATTTAAACCAAAAAAACATAACTGGATGCATGAAACTCGCTGTGCAGCAGTCTCTAAAGTACATAAAACTCGTCAGTGCCGCGGTCAACGCTCTTATGAGCTATGTGCGCCTATTTAAAACCCAAGGAAAAAAAACATTACTGGATGCACACAGCTAGTTGTGCCACAACGAAACTCGTCAAAGCTGCTGTCTCTAACGACTCTAAAACCCAAAGAAACATCTCTGGATGCACGAAAGTCGCATTGAAAGAATTTCTAAAATGGACAAAACTGGTTAACGCCGAGGTTAGTAACGCCCTAATCAAACTATTAAAATATCCATGCGTTTTTTCCAAAATACGTGATAAAATATTGAAATATTTTTCTAATGTTTATAAGACATAAATATTATGCTAATTTTTAAATAAGAAAAAAGTATTTTTGATATAGGAATGCTCTATCGTATTAACATTTCACGTTAAAATATTAAGAGTAATAGAATTATGAGAAAAAGAAAATATAAATGCACAATGCAATGTAAAATACAGGAAAAAGTAACCGAAACGAACATCAATACCAAGAAAACAACTTGCCAAAACCGGGTAGGGATTTTATTTTTTCCCCGTTTCGTTATGCAGTCTAAGTTTTAACATTGTTGCATTAAGCTGTCTCTATCCGCTACTCATTTCTAACATGACGTCGTAAATATACCATTTTTAATTCTTACAAAAAAAAAAAAAAAAAAAAAAAAAAAAAAAGTTTTATTTTTTATTTACTAGGGGGCCCCCGCCCCCCTGCTCGCTATGCTCGCCAACCCCCCGCGTAATCGCTTCGCGGTTCCAAATTATTGGCTACCCCTGCTTGCTGCGCTCGCCAATACCCCATGGTATGAATAAGCAGTTGCAGACCTTTCAAATGATGTGTCACAAGACTGGTGTTGTAAAGAAATTAAAAATGTGCCCCCCAGGGGGGCAGAGTGGGAGTGACACACAAGACATCCATAAAATGAATAAACAGTTGCAGACCTTTCAAATGATGTGTCACACAATTGTTGTTGGAAAGAAATTACAAAATGCGCCCCCTCTGACGGCAGAGGGGGGGGGGGGTTATGCACAAGATATCCATAATATGAATAAGCAGTTGCAGACCTTTCAAATGATGTGTCACACAACTGATGTTGTAAAGAAATTAAAAATGTGACCCCCGCTGGGGAGAGCAGAGTGTGGGGGTGACACACAAGACATCCATAATATGAATAAGCAGTTGCAGACCTTTCAAATGATGTGTCACACGACTGGTATTATAAAGAAATTAAAAATCTGTCCCCCCTGGGGAGCAGAATGAGGGATAACACACAAGACATCCATTATATGAATAAGCAGTTGCAAACCTCTCAAATGATGTATCAAACGACTGGTGTTTTAAAGAAATTAAAAATTTGGCGAAATATTACAGTTATCGCCAAGTTGGCGTTACTTTTGGCGACTAATTTTGGTCGCCAAATTTGGCGATATATCGCCAAGTTGGCGACAAACTTGGCGATTGTTGGCGATGATAACCTTTCCTCTCTTTATGGTAACCCATACGGCGATGCATAGACGGAGCCCTTTCCTGATTGGTCTATTCGACTCATGGAAGGAGTGGACAACCCGGATTCGTTAGTTCCGGAAATCTTCCACATCAGCATCATTCCAGGAGTCATTCCTTTTAAGGCTAGTTTTTTTTTACTATAGAAGGATAACGTAAAAATGATTAATTGTTACAAGAAATATGTCCATTGACCTCTGTATTTTTTTTTTTTTTTTTTTCATTGGAGGGAATTATTTTTGAAACAATTTGATCCTTTGAAGAAAATTTTTGGAAGCGCGTACAAAATGTGGGAAAATGTCTAGTAAATAACTCGTTCAATGTTAAATTCCGTATTAAAATAACATTACGAAGTCACACTGGAAATAAATAAAGCATAGCACTGCCGGGCTATGCTTTAATATATAATGACAAAAAAAAAAAAAAAAAAAAAGAAATTAACATTGTGGTAAAAGTATAGACAATTTGTATATTTACAGAAAAATAACTACAAATTAAAATAGAGTTGCATGCATCCACATTGTATGCACTTAGTGCAAGTGCAAGAATGTGACTTTTCATCGAAGAAACTTGCTGCGTCACTTGGGGGTCTATTTTATACCAAGCATGTCCAACAGCAGATTTAAGCTCATTAACAGAAAAGTATAGCAAAAATTAGCATAAACCTTATGATATATGATGTTACAAAGGTTTTCGAATGGGTCCAGATCAAAATTACACGCCGGCCAGTTGAGATCAGTTAGTATTTTCAGCGTTAAATGAAGTTCTTCATTCGTATGCAACATGAATAGACGCATTATCTTTCTAAAATCCACACTTTGCACCAGCTAAAAGCTCCCCAATTGACTAAAATTTAATCTCCAACATATGTATACGTAGTCTTGTGTTACTTGGCAACCATTGAATAACTCCAGAGATACTTGAGCATTAAAGCAAAGTGAGGATCAAATCATTTAAAAATCACCTCCTTGTTGTCGACTTAAGAAAGGCCCAAACTCTTTACGCAAAGTCGTGCCAATAGTATATGCTCACCTGTTTGGGCCATTAAAATTCCACTTTTTTTTTTCGTTACTGAATATCACAGCGTACGATTTGGGTCCATATGACATATGTTTGCAAGTTCATTGCATTCTCGCCTATTTGTAGCGAGAGTTTAAAGCTGATTGTTTTATCATTTTCATGTAAATTGATTTACTTGTTTCTTTAATTCGTCAACGAATCACGCCCATCGACACAGAAAGTCCTGACTTACTTTAATGTGATTAGCAATCATCATTTGTGTAAATTTCAGTTTATGGATCCTTTTTTCATCTCATTTTCTGGTCACACAAGGTCTTCCAGATTTATGTTTCGTTTTGAAGGAGTCATCCTTAGACTATTCAATGCTGCTAAAATTTCTGCAACAGTCTTTTCTTTCCATTTCAGCTTTCCTTTTTCAATTACCTCATCTAACAGAATATTTTTAGCTCGTGGCATCTTCACTAACTGATGCTATATCGAGGTATACTTAAATAGTTTAGACATGTGACATCATAACTTAGAAATTTGCATTTTTCCATGAACAGATGGCAAAAAATTAAAAAAGTGTCTAAACTTTTGATATATGAAAATTTTACTTTTTTAGTTAAATTTAATATTATCTTATATTATAACCATTATTTTTATTCTACATTGTTTAAAATATATTTAAAAATAAGTATAGCCATTTGTAAAACTCAAGTGTTCGTATTTTATTATTTAAAGGTTCAAAAACGCTAGAGTCTAAACTTTTGCTGAGCACTGTATTCCAAACTAATTGGAACTGAGCGGATTTCATTAATGATAATCAGCGTATTGACTTATTAAGAGCCTACAAAAGTCACTCAAAAAAACCTGAATGATAATGTTAAATCTATGAGAACATTGTTTTCAAATATCTCGCTCAAATTTTAATATTTTTATTTTATTTTATTTATTTATTTTATTTTTATTTATTTATTTATTTATTTTTTGCATAGGATAGCTGAGGATGGTTAATTTTGAGGCTAGTTTTTAATTTTTCGATTATGATTATTATTATTTTTTATATTAGACTAGTTTCAATTTCAGAACTGATTAAAACCG
Source organism: Maratus speculifer (assembly GCA_964019185.1). Classification (NCBI taxonomy): domain Eukaryota; kingdom Metazoa; phylum Arthropoda; class Arachnida; order Araneae; family Salticidae; genus Maratus; species Maratus speculifer. The sequence goes on from OZ025289.1 coordinate 222,207,265, forward strand.
GTTCCGAAAGTTAAGGTAATTTTTTTTAAAGAAAACTGAAACCAAAATCGGAAAAGTAAAAACTATTCTTAAAACTAACTATTCTCAACTACTATATGCAAAAAAAAAAAAAAAAAAAAAAAAAAATTAGGTAGAAATTTGAGTGAGACATTTGAAAATAACGCACCCATAGACTTGACATTATCATTCGGGTCTTTTTGAGTGACTAGTGTAGACTCTTAAGGTGTAAATTAAATGCAGGGCCATCTGCTAGTGTCAACTTTGTGCAGCGTTGATCGTTTCGTGGGTACATGTTCTGTTATTTCTAATAATTTAAAACTGACTATTAATATATAATAGACTCATCAATTAAAACTACAACTGTAGTATCATAGCAATAGCAATAAATACGCTTTTTCTCACTGTTGAATTCAGACACTTTTTTCCGGGAGGGACTTCTGTGGGGGATATTATAAAGGAATTACATTATAGAGGAATTGCAATTTTTGACCACTGAAAATACAAAATCTCAAATTTTCCGGCGGGGGGGGGGGGGGGGGGGGAATGTCCCCCAGGAAAATGACCCCCTGAATTCAACACTGCTCTTTCTTCATACATAAATATGAGTTAACGATGACAAAAAACAAGCTACTTAGTCAAATCAGTGCTGTTCGTCAGATAACAAAAAAAAGACTCTATTTTACTTTTTAAAGTGTGTGTAAATTAATTATTTTTTATGTTTAGTAGTGATTAGAAATGATTCCACATAGTTGTATAAATGAAGTCGACCTGTAAGTAACCAGCTTTCATTCCAATTTGGTTTCAGAATTTCATCATGCTTACTCTCTATGTATGTCTCTAACTTCTTTGTATAATAATAATTGGACGTTTTTTCACGAACGTCTTTTTAATTTTTCCGGTTTTTAAGTTTAAAAAAAAAAAAAAAAAATCGGTATTTTTGCCAAACTCTGATCGGAATAGCCAGACTCTACCGCAAGTATGATAATTAAAGATCGATCGAAAGAAGTTTTTAACTCTTTCGGGTCTGGTGTACTACTAATAGTACATTCTTTTAATGGCGTATTCATTTGTTTTAAGAAATACTTTTGCTACTATTGGCATGTAGTAATGTTAGTACATGTCTATGTATTTACTAAATGGCTTCATTTATGTTTACGCATTTAGTAATAATAATAGTTATTAATATTTGCTTCATTCTCTTTGCGCGTTTGCGATTTTTTTATTTTAAACATGTATTTCACTCCTAAAATTTAAAATAAAAGTTACTTTCCAGAAAGAATCCTGTGTAATAAAACGTAAAAAGTATTTGAAATTTGGAATATAAGTTAAATATTATTGTAATACAATATTTTCAAAACATCTCCAAAAACTCTTCCTTAGCTTATTTTCATATGAATATTACTTGAATAGTACGAAAAACACAAATCCGCTATCTTCCAGACAATGAAATATTCATTAAACACTAATTAATCTACTTGGATAGCTAGTGTTAATGTTATAAACCTAAAAGTAATTTTTTCTAAAAACTGAAGAAAAATTCGGACGCCGAAAGGGTTAAGACCGCAGCCGAAAACAAAACCATTTTTCGGTAATCTTCCAGTTTTCAAGAAAAGTAAAACGAAAATGTCCAAAAAAGTTTTTTTAAGAACTAATTAATAAGTGCATAAATATATATAAATATTAATTAATTATACGTATGGTCCAAGTCTCTGCATCTCTAACCAAAACCTTCTATTTTGATATAAGAGAAAGTGTAATTAATTCATCGACGAGACAGAAGGATTTTTTAATTATAGTCTTTTAGAACGGGATAACTACTCTTATTTGCTTTGGATACATTTTCGTTTGAAATTAAAAATCATACAGAAATTAGCCCGTGCACTACCAAAAGTATGATGGGACCCTTTATATTATGATCTTTTAGAAAACTTTTCTGTGAATTATGTAAAATTATTCAACATAAATTTAAGGCTACTATCACGAAAAGGGCACCGCTTGCCGGGCTAGTCAACTAGTTTTCCATAAAATTTCAAAAGATGTTGCATAATCTGTAGCTAATATAAAAAAATTCGCCCTGTCAAATTTTAATTTTCCTTACGCGCGTTCTGCAATTTACAAAATCCCCTTTTTAATACAGAGAAGATTAAACAAACATTCGTATCCAATTAACTTCTTTTTTACTTTGTTTTATCTTTTTAAAAAGAAAATATTGTATTCGTGAAAAAGTTAGAATTCCGGTTTCACTTTTTAGGAGCTAAAGATGCCGAAAAACACGTTTTTACAAAATGTTTGTTGCGAATCTGTCGCTCTGTCTGTCTGTATGTAGGTGACACAAAATTTGTAGGCGCTCTCTCTCAAATTCCCATGAACAGAATTTAATGAATAACGTTACTCCCTGATAAAAGTTGCTGCTGATTTCTTTTTGTTGTAAATCGCCCAATAGGTGACGCTATATAATTTGTGTGCTGTTTGGTGCATCTAATGACGCTGCTATGCTGCATTTTTTTCAATTTCCGCAATAGTTATACCTCAAGAACTAGAATACGGATTTGCATAAAACTTCATATTAAGTTAGTCTTTGATATAATTTGGTGCTGGTTATCTTTTGGTGTAAATTCCCCAACAGGTGGCGCTGTTATGCTGCATTATTCATTAGTGTTGCAATAGCTCTGTCTTAAAAGCTAATGTAATAATTTTTATCATACTTCAGATTCAGTTTACCCCAGATATAAATTGGTACTGTTTTATTTTTGGCATAAATCGTTCAACAAGTGGTGTTTCTGCGTTGAATTTTTCTCGTTTTTCTTGAAAGCTGTATCTCAAGAATTCATCAAAATTTAAATTTAGTTAGTTCCTAATGTAAATTGGTCCTGATTAGTTTTTGATGTAAATCGCCCGACAAGTAGCACTGTTATGCTAAGCAGATTTTTTTTACGATTTTCGCAATAGCTGTATCTCAGATACTAATGAATGGATTTTCATCAAACTTCAGATACAGTTAGATGTTGGCATAAATTGTTGCTTATCAGATTATGGTGTTAATCGCCTAACGAGAAGTTCTGCTATGCCTCATATTTCGGTAAGCATTAACGCATAATATGCATTAGATTGTATATTTACATGTATGGCATGCATGAAAAGTTGGGATTTCTCCCATCCGACTAAATCATCTTAAAGACAATTTTGAATCTCCTGCTCCTCTTCTATCCTAAAAAAAATTGCACTCTTGAAGTTGAGAGGAAATTTTTAAATCCATTCTTAAGTTTGGTGTTTTGAACGTATGCCTTAAAATGTTACTTCTTTTTCCTATACCTTACAAATTTTGTTTTTACTTTGGGGAGGATTAGTTTTAATATGCATATTTTTAATTTAACTTTTGAATAATTTTATTTTTATTTAAGTGTAAAAAGTAATGTTAAAGAAATAGAAAGGGATCGCGAATGCCTCTTTGTCCTTATATCTCTTTGGCGTGTTTACTCTTATAACAATACCTGAATCTATTTCCTGCATTGTTTCAACCTACGGCGGTATTTTTGCTCTATTATTATTATTATTATTATATTTATTAAAGATTGTTCTAGATCGAAAAATTTATGCTAAATTATTTTATTCTTAAACGTCCCTGTTTTTTAATTATGATTTTACCTTGACATACATCTTTTTTCTTAAATTGCATATTAATTTTTTTTTCTTTTTTTAACAGAATGTCATATAGCAACAAGAAATTATTTGATTTTGACCGATTCATTCAAAAGCTTTATGATCAGTTAGATTTCGGAATAACCAGAATTTCTTTTGTAAATAAACAATTTCCTGCCAAGAAATGTGTATCATTCACAGAAAAATAAAATATAATTGTAGAATTACTTTTTCATTTTTATAAAATTGTACTTTCTGATCTTTATTCATGATTGTGTGTCAAATTTGATGAAGTAAATAATAACAGAAACACATAAAACGGTGATTCATTTAAAATTACAATTATTTTACTTTATTTCATTTTTTATCTCTCTGCTGAAGGTTATGAACTTTTCTTAAATGTTTGACCGCACAATGGATCTAAGAAAGGAATCCCTTCAGAAAGATGGTCGCTTTACGTTATCGTGGGATAACTTCAAAATTTATAAAGAAGGTATTGGAAAAAACGAAGATCGTTCATAAATAAACGTTTCAGTTTCGGGATTGTGCAAACATAACGTTATCCTTTTTTGGTAATTTTGGACCACCTTCCCCACTTCCGATATCATAAGTTATCATCCCTCGAGCCCCCCCTCCCCGGTAATAATATCGTTATCAAATGATATACAAAACTAGTTACAATCATTTTTCGCATACTTTATTGATTCAAATGAAGAGAATGCCAATAAAATATCGCTTCATACCAAATAACACTTTAAAAAATAGTTACTGTTTAAAGATTTTCCATAATAGCTTTCTTTGATATAATTCATTCAACAATAATAGTCTTATTGCACTTGCTCCGAACAGAGAAATTGTGGGGACAGATAGAAATTCTTATCAACAAAAGAAGTGGACAACATTCCCTCTCTTTCACTTTTATTTATTAGTAAACACAGGCTCCATTTCAAATATACTCCACATATGGTTTCCCAAACCGTTATTATATATGCATACAGATATGAAAAAAATAAGAATGTCAAACGTTGGGTATTCCATATTTTAGAAATTAATAATTTAATAATTCGATTATTTTCTGAATTTTTACTCAATCATGACAGATGAATCTTGTCTACAAGATTTATTGCAAAATATTTTTCTTACAGTTTGTTTTGATAAAATTACATACATTAAAAAAAAAAAAAATAAACACAAATCATTTTAATTTCGGAAGAAAAAGCACTAATGCTACGAAAACATTATTTTTTGCTCTAAATATAAAATGTCAATGCGACTATTTTTATGTATACACATTTATATATATATATATATATATATATATATATATATATATATATATATATATATATATATATATATATATGTATGTATATATATATATATATATATATATATAAAAGTTATAACAAAAATATTTTGCAATAAATCTGGAAACAAGTTTCATCTTTCTTAAAAAAAAAAAAAAAAAACTAACCATGGTAGCAATTTTATTTTGTATGCGGTTCGTGCTAGGTTAAACGTCAATAACAACCTAAAATTTCATGACAATCCGAGTATATTTTCGAAAATTAGAGCGGATAGACGGCCTGACGGACAGACAAACCGAAAGCATAAAAACTTTTCAACTTTGTTGGAGAATGTTAAAAAGAGAGGAGAAAAAAATAAAGAGAAGAGAGAACAAAAAATATCAGAGCACTATGAATATTTGTTTAAGAGTAATGTTTCATGAAATCGTAAATGTTGAGAAAAACAGCATTTAAGATCGGCACAAGAAGATAAAATATTCATTAACTGTTTTTTTAACTCTCAAATGCATATAAAATACAACAGATCAAAGCTACAAGACTGTCCGGCGAAAGAACAACGGACCGTTTCAAACTCTATTTTATTTTTCAATTTTTTTTATACTGCATGGAGGTCTGGTGGAGTAGAACTTTTGAAGCCATAAAAACCCTCGCAAAAGAAAAGTCCTGGAAATTTCTTTTTAAAACAAATTATGGGCTTTGTGCTTCTAAGCAGCTATTTTGTTTCATTCAAAGATGGCTATCAGATCACAAAACTTAAAAAATAAAATCGTCACACGTAGTTGAACTTGGGTGCTATAAAAACTTTTTTTGTAATGTGTCGCCGAATAAGGATGCAGGTGAATGGTTGTGGATTTATACATGACGTTTCAAAGAAATAACTGTTAATATTCTTAGGAAATTTGACTGAGGTGTGTCGTGCAAGAAGAATTTCCTTTAAGAGTGTATTTCGATTCAAACTGCGTTTTCTCCGATTTATTTTTAAATACATTTTTGCTCTCAAATGCACCAAACTTTCAAATTCTCTTATTTAGAAAGTACACAAGGTGCCGTAATTATCGATTCTCTGATAAATGCAGAAAATATTGCAAAAAAAGCAATCAAAAACAGCATTTTGAACTGAATTTTCCGAAGCGGGAGGTCTGCGAACGAAAAAAAGGGTCATACTCAGAAGATAAATGTTTATAAATCAAATTCTAATGAATTGAGCGTAAAAAGACATCACACGGCACCTTATATACGTCTCTTCAAAAATTCCGTCAGCAAGTTTCATGTTTATACTTTTAAAAATGTGTCTGAAATTGTATCGGAAAAATTCGAGCTGTTGAAGGTGGAAAACCGTTTTTCGAATACACCCTTAAGAATGTGAATAAATAGAATAAAAATACATAAATCAGTCAATCATTTGACATTATCCTTAAGTACTAGAGGGGGGAGGGGAGTCGACCTCTTCCAGCGAGTTTTTTTCAAATTCAAGGAGGGCCTGCTGACCATAGCAAAACACTTACACTAAAAAAATGGCTCAATTGTATACATAACTTCATACACTTTTTGGTGGTACAGTATTAAAAATGGTACAAAAACCGCTCTTACAGCGCTCCTTTCCATCGGATTTTTTTCGAATTCAAGAAGACTTACTAATCATACCAAATACATAAAAAATTTATTTTAATTTTATGCATAATTTCATTCACATTTCGATGATAAAATATTAAAAATGACACAAACATCTCTATTACAGCGCCCCCTTCTGGCAGATTTTTCTCAAATTTAGAAATAGGGACCTACTAGCCATAGCCAAACACTTACACAAAAAAATGTGGTTCAATTCTATGAATAGCTTCATACTCTTTTCGGTGTTACCATGTTGAAAATGGCATAAAAATTGCTATTGCAATGCCCAATTCAGGCAGATTTTTATCAAATTCAGGTAGTACCAACTAGCCACAGCCAAACACTTACATAAAAAAATTGTTCAATTCTATTCATATCTTCAAACACTTTTCGATGTTACAATGGCGATATAAGGGCACACACAAGGACAGACATACATTTTCTAAAAACATGTGTTTTAAATCTCTGACCCCCTAAAACGTACAAATCCACTGAAAACCGGAAGTCGAAAAAAATTCAGATTACAATACTTGCTTCTATTGGTGATAGATGAAAGTAAAAATAGCGTGTTTTGAGTTACTTGAAATATGTTTTGTGCTATATCTATATTTATATACACAATTTTTTTTTCTATGGAAGGCAACACTAAATTCTAAAAAAGCAAATTTCCTGTTTTCTTATCTTTCTTTTCTTTAATTGCTGATATTTCATAATCCCGAAAAAAATATTAAAAAAATTAACATGTACATGTGAAAAGATTCATCACCCCTGATTTACAGTGTTTAGAGTATTGATGGGATTCTCCAATGCTTTTAGAGATTTAATAGCATTAACTATTAGTAAAACACAGTATACTCACTGCCCTAGAAGTATATTTCTGAGTCCCAGATTGATTTGCAATATATTTCATTTGAATCTAAGAAGCATTTTTCTGGATCCAAAAAGCAAGTTATGGTATACGAATATTTCAATAAATAACAATCACAGTTTGAATTAGTAATTTAATTAAAAAGAAAACCTATTAATGATTAAATATGATACAATTTATTAATTTAGAGTGCATGTGTTATAGGAAAATAAATGCATCAATAAATTTAATGTCAAACAAATAATAACAATAATATTAATAATACAAAAATGCTTATAGAACAGTCACTGTAATACAGTAGAACCTCGATCCATCGTTTTTCAAGAGGTGTGGGAAAAAAAATGATGAATGAGGATTAACTTCAAAACACGAAAAAACACAATGTTTATGCAGAATTACAAATGCATGTAATATATGCAGTATACTAATTTGTTGCTTATTGAACTGTAAAAGAAATAAATCAAAGCTATACAAAATTGAAATTTATTTATTAAAATCCAAAATTTTATTTGGCTTTTCGTTCATTTTTTAATCAAAAAATAAATTTTCAGTATATATAATATTTTTCTGGTAATTGTCTGTAATTTCTTATGTATATATAAAAATTCCTGCAGTTTCAAATGCCTTAACTGTATCAGTCAGACTTGCACTAGCGGTTCAGCTTCATCAGCATGAACTTTATTCGCCTGCTTCTTCGCCATTATTTTCATTTCTCCTATGTTTAAGACACCAAATGTCGCAACATCTTAATCAATGAAACATATCGCATCCTCTGCTATATACAATCACTCTTCATCTGCATTATTGTCGCCATTATCAATAGAAACAGCACAAATAAGTTATTTTAAAATAAAAGAAGTAATTATAGTTTGTGTGCCATATGGATTCGCATGACTTTCAATTTCATTCCTAGTAATAGCTTCCTAGACAACACATTTCAAGTCACTTAAATGATAAGTTTTTGAATTATGAACATTCAAAATTTAGTGCTCCTAATGTTAAGCTACATTTTGAATTTTTTTTATTAATATCTACTAAGATATACAGGGTGATTAAAAAAAGATGGGCAAAATTTTAAGAGATGATAGTACACATCAAGACAAATAATATTAAATGGGAAACTAAGGGTCCCAAACTTCTTCCGAAGGAGATAGGCGCCATCAAAGTTTAGGGTCCAAAATTTGAAATGATTATAAAAACAGAAAAATCGGTCGATTCGTTTGCGGTTTTCATGAAAACTATTCTTTATGTGAGTATTGTCTTGAAAATAAATTATAAAGATAAATTTCAAAAAATGCGTAGAGGGCGCTTTAGACTTTGGAGCAATGAACAACTATTTTTTACCGTTATTTTTTGCGTCTCACTAATTTTTTTTAGAAGCTTTGACATAAACTTAAATTTTGATCTCAAAATCTGTGGTTAAGTAGCGCAAACTGAACTGTGTTCAATGGGAGTCGGTAGGTTCAAATTTCAAATGATTATAAAAAAACAGAAAAAATTGGTCAATTCGTTTGCGGTTTTCTCTAAAACCATTCTTGCTCCAAAGTCTAAAGCGCCCTCTATCGGCATTTTTCGAAATTCATCTTTATAATTTATTTTCAAGACAATACTGACATAAAGAATAGTTTTCGTGAAAACTGCAAACGAATCGACCGATTTTTCCGTTTTTTATAATCATTTCAAATTTTGGACCCTAAACTTTAATGGCGCCTATCTCCTTCGGAAGACTTTGGGACCCTTGGTTTCCTATTTAAATATTGTTTGTCTTGATGTGTACTATCACCTCTTAAAATTTTGCCCCTCTTTTTTGAATCACCCTGTATACTTCTAATGAGCTATTATTTTTTATCTAGCAACAATATTAAAATACCCAAACATAAATACGCTGAATTTGCAATTTTTAAAATTTTATGATATAAATTATAAAATTAATGTTCGAAAAAATCATGAATTGCAATTAATCATGAATTGCAATTTTTCTTATGCATTTAGTTAATCAATTAATTATCAGACAAGTTAATTTCTTAAGCATTAAGTTTTGTTTTATGGAAATCTGAAATTTCAAACTTATCTTCCGAGTAGTTTTCAAATTCCAAGTGTTTCCAAGTAGCTTAAAAAATGGCAAAATAATGGCAAAATGGCAAGAGCCGTCTACAATAGAAGAATCAATATAATGAAACTTCTTATGCTATCCTGTAATCTAGCAGTCTTCAATGACTGGTTGGGGGGGGGGGGGGCTAAGATATCTTGATCAAGAAGAGGGCTTCTTCGGTCAACAGCCGAGTATGGAACTTCAATTTGGATATTACAGCCCCTAAAATATGCTCGGTTTAAAATAATTATTTTCTCGGAAACTTATCGTACGAATTGCATGAAAATTTGTTTTTAGGCTAATTGAAGGATGTAGAATTCATTTATATTGTAATAACTTGCCTCAAATAGATTAAAGCTAAGTGGTTGGTAGCGTAAGTGCCGCTCGGCAAATAATCCAGGCAATTTAATGGAGAATCAATTATTTATTAGTAACAATAAAAATGGCTCTCTGTATTGAATTATATATACAGCATAAATTAATTTAGAACACGTAGGATCTTAATCCACCAGCTCCAAGTCCAAAGTTCTGTTCTCTTTCAGTCCAGAGAATGTTCGATTTATAAATCACGTAAAGTTTCTACCAATTAGCAACACGGCGTACTCTAGTCACCGAAGATAAGACTTGACACCGGTACTCTCCTGGCGAGAGTCCTTCTCCTTCGGCTCACTTGGGTGATGTCACCCTCTACAGCTCTCGATCCGAGCTGATCCACTTTTCACAGAGAACAAATCCGAGCCCTGAGCTCTGTTCTCCCTTCTTCTCACTCCGAGATCCGAATCCTCTCAAAAAACCTTGGCTTCCTCTTTTTCGTCTCAGCCAAGACCTCCCCTAAAGGTCACGAACCAATCATCAACCTTAATGATCTTTTCTCATTAAGAGATTCGTAACATCGTCTTCTCATTCGTACCTGAAAATACACACCCATGGCGACAATGTGTCTGGACGTCTGGACTATTTCGCTTTCATTTCTGCGTCGGCGTGCTAACAAAGGTGCAACTCGTGTGGTCCCCTATTCAAGTTAGTGTCGCCCGCCTGTCTTTTCAGCTGATCGATGATGATCTAGCGATCCTTTTAGATCGCCGCTCTTTTCATTTTGAGAATGAAAGCCATTTTGTGTTTTCAGTTCCATAGTGAAATCTCTTTTCAGAAAAAATGTCTTTAAAAGCCTGTGATAAATCTGAATTATCACAACTACCCCCACCTCTAAGATGATTTAACGTCTGAAAGGCGTGAAATCTAAAAAGCAGAACATGGTTAGCTCATTCATTTTGGGTGGCTCCTTGCACTCAAAATAAAATTTTAACAATTCTAAAAAGACACTTTAAAAAACATTTTCAAACTCTTTTAACAACTTTGCTTTGTTTGGAGAACTTTAATAATTTAAAGGTGTTGAAACCAGTATAAACACATTAAGAAAACCTTATATATACAATAAAAGAAAACTATTTACAAATGTGAGAGAGAAAAAAAAAAATTTGAGCCTTTTTTTTTTTCATTTTATTGCCCTGCTCAGACAATCAACGTGCGGTATATCCTTGCCCGCTCTGTGTTTTATGGCATACAGGAACGGTTGCAGTGATAAGGACCATCTTAACAACCTGGAATTGTTACCTGCATTGTTTTTCAGGAACACTAAAGGATTGTGATCGGTTTCGATACTGAACTCTTGTCCATCAATGTAGTGACGTAATTTTTTTATGGCAAAAATTATAGCTGCACATTCTTTCTCTGTGGCGCTATAACTTTTCTCTTGTTCCGAAAATTTTCTGCTCAAATATATAATGGGATGCTCTTCTGAGCCCTGTCTTTGTGCTAAAACTACCCCTATCCCTTTATCTGACGCGTCCGTCTGAACTACAAATTCTAGATTATAATTTGGCGCATATAGGATGGGTTTTTGGGTGAGTTTAGATTTTAAGGTTTCGAAAGCCTCTTTCATTTCATCGGTCCATATGATTTTTTCTTTTTTGTTTTTTCCTTTTAATGCTCGTGTGAGCGGTTCTACGATGGTCGCATAATTTTCTATATAACGGGAGTAATACCCTGCCATGCCGAGGCATCTTCTAATTTCTGTTTTATTTTTAGGGTCTGGGAGTTCCGTTATGGCGCGGATTTTTGCTTCTGCTGGTTTCCTTTTTCCTTCCCCTACTATGTGTCCCAGATATTTAACCGTTTTTTGTGCGAATCTGCATTTCGAAATTTTAACGGTAAGTTTCGCCTCTTTAATTCGACTTAGTACCGTGTTTAGATGCTGAATATGATCAGACTCCCCTTCCTTAATTATATTTAATTTAAGCATGCGCTTTATCTCTTTTTTCAGTATTTCATTCTGTCTAGGAGATACCCTATACGGTCTAATTCTCACCGGTTTTTCCTCAGTTAGCTCAATGTCATGAATAGTCAGGTCCGTTAAGCCCGGGTCATTCGAAAAAACTTCCCTGTATTCGTCTAATACCTGTTTTAACATTTGAATTTCCCCTGCTGTGCACCGCTCGTTTAACGCACTTTGTTTGATAACTTCGTCAAAGTCATAACTATTTGAATCTGCTAATGGGAAAGCTATCTCCAAATCCTGAGATTCATCTGTCTCATTAAATTCTCTTGTCAGAATGTTTATTTTACCTACCCTAGTGATGTAGGGTTTTAATAGATTTACATGATAGATTTGCGATTTTTCTCTTCTCCCTGGTATACTCACAATATAATTCGTATCAGAAATTTTAGACTCTACTCTACCGGGGCCTATCCAACCTACGGACATTTTGTTTTTCTTGTTAGTTGCTAAAACTAACACTTCGTCTCCTGGTTGAAATTTTCGTTCTTTAGCATTTCTATCATACCACATTTTCCGTTTATCTCTAGTAATTGTCATGTTTTCGACCGCTAGCTCCTGACAGCGTTTCAGTCGGTTGATAAGTTTGAAGACGTACTCAGTAACTAATTCATGCTCGTCATTTTCTCCCGTCCATTGTTCGAAAAGTAGGGTTTCCGGAGTACGGAGATTTCTTCCATGAATTAGCTCTGCTGGGCTAAAACCTGTAGAATCATGCGTTACCGTCCTAAGAGTTAAAAGCGCATGGGGCAGATTAGCTTCCCAGTCACTACCGTTTTCCACGCATAGCACTTTTAAAAGCCTTTTTACTGACCTGTGCCATCTCTCGATAACGTTTGAGGAGGGGTGACATACACTTGAATGGTTTAGTTTTACCCCAAACCTTTTTAGGAAAGCTGTCGTTAAATTCGAAGTGAAACTCCTCCCAAGGTCCGTTTGTATGCTAGACGGGTAACCAAGTCTACTAAAAATCGTGATCATCGCTTCAATGATCGTTTCCGAGAGCATATCTGGTATCGGTATTGCTTCTGGATAACGTGAATAAACACATATTGCTGTGAGTAAATATTTATTCCCTTTTTTTGACGTCGGTAAGGGGCCTACTAGATCGCACGATAATTTTGAAAATACTTCTGAAATTATGGGAACTAATTTTAATGGGGCTTTCTTAGTTTCCCCCGCTTTTCCCACTACCTGGCAAGCATGGCATGACCTGACAAAATCCTCGATTTCCCTAATAATATTAGGCCAGAAAAAATATCTCAATATTTTATCTTTTGTTTTTGATTGGCCCATGTGAGCCGCTAAGCGCTAAGTATCGCTTCCCTGTACTTAGTTGGGACAACTAACTGTTTTCTTTCGAATCCGTGATGATCCGTTACTTTCCTCATTATTAAATTCTCTTGAATTTCGAAATTTGATTTCTTTCGTTTTGCTTTTTCGCGAATGTCTCGTAGCGAGGAATCCGTCTCTTGTTCGGTTATGAATTCTGCCCTTTTTATTTTCGACAAGCCGGTCCCTGAGTCTTCCCCTGCTATCGGTAAAAACTCGTTATCTGACCTTTCCGGATCTGCCTGTTCCGTAAAATCGTTTTCCCCTGCCCTTGATTTATTTTCGGTTTCTTGTTCGCCTCCGTCACTCGCGGAGCAAGTTTCGCTTTTTTTCGCCTGCGCGCGCGTCATTACTGCGTTCAATGTTTTGATTTCGCGTTTCTTTCTCTCGTCGATGAGCTTCTGCGTATCATTCCCTAGTATATAATAGGACATATCTACGTCTCTATCAGTTACTATAGCCTTCGTCGAGATACTTCCTATTTCGTCAATTTCAAGCGTTATATTAGCGGTGGGCAAACAGCGAACATCATTTAAGAGTGGTTGTTTTATCCACATAAATTCCCCATCTAATTGACTGTGGTTTATAAATTTACTGGAAATAACATCGACACACGAACCAGAATCTCGTAATACCGTAATTTCCTCCCCGTTAATACGAGCCTTACTTAAATATGGCGAAAAACCTTTTTCAAATTCTTGATTTTTATTTAAATGCCCTACAGACGTGGCGTTATTTTCCCTCTTGTGTTTTTCTGGGCACTGGGCACGATAGTGCGAAGAACTTCCGCAAATAAAACATTTGTTTGTTCTCTTTTGCTCAAAAACACGGTTTCTTTCTTTATCGGGATCCTTGTCTCTCCAATTCGTTTTAGTTTCGGTCGATTTCTCAACACGCGGTTTATCTTCGAGTCTCGGTTTTTCTGATTTTATGGGAAAATTTCTCGGGTTCCAGATTTTTTTCGAGGGTCCTTTGACTGCCTCAAACTCGTCTAAACACTTAACTAGAACTAACGGGTCTTTGAAATTTGCCCAAGAGTCAATAAAATGCTCTTTATATTCTATCGGCGTACGGCGCTTAATTTGGTCTGTTACCAATAATTTCTTTAAGTCTTCGAAATTTGAAATTTCTAGTCCGGTTAACCATCCTTCTAGATAACTATTTAGCTCGAAAATAATATCCTTCCAAGGGGTGCCTGGTATCCGAGAATGCCTTGTAAATTTTTGGCGATACGCTTCAGGACTTAGCCGAAAGCGTGCTAACAAAATTGATTTCACGTGCGCGAAAACGTCGATTTTTTCTGTGGGCTCTCGCAAAATTAATTCTGCAATATCTGCCGGGAGCAGCGATAAAAGATGAGTCACAAGCTCTTCTGTTTCTATGCCTGCTCGAGAGGATTGCCGTTCAAAGAGGTTTAAAAACAGAGTAATATCCGATCGTTCTGGGTCGAATTTATGCATTAACGCTTTTAAAGGGGGTTTCTGACTCCTCTCAGATCCGCTACTTGACGTAGATTCACGTCTATTCGCATTTTGAGTTAATCTCAATTGCTCTAATTGAAATTCCCTTTCTCTCTGTTTTTCTTCGCTGTCCCGCGCCGCCCTTTCTCTTTCCGCCTCTAATTCTCGCTCGACCCTTTCCCTTTCTGCCTCTAATTTTTCCTGTTCCTTTTGTGCGGCTGTGTTAGCCTCCCTATCTTGTACAATATAATTAGCCTGCGATAAAGTAAGCTCTTTATCATAATCTGCAGCTGATTCAATTTTCTGTATGATTACAGCTATTTTATCACTCTTATCAATATCAATTCCCAACTCGTCTGCTAACATTTGCAAATCGATTTTTCTACATTGCTTTAAATCAGTAATGATTGTCATTTTTAGACTGAGTTGCCCTAACTGAAATTTCTATTTAATTCCTAACAACCTATAAAATTACCCTAGCATATATGCAATGTTAATTTTATACATACACTTTACTACACAATTTAAACACAGTAAATGAGAATGAAATGAAAAATATATACATGAAAAGTACACAATTTACCGATTCAACACTTTTTTTTTTTTTTCAACCGACCACAATACAAGTACCTGCACTTATTTCTAATTCTAGAAAAATATTGCCAGTTTTAGCATTCAGATTTTTCGAAAACTACACTTTAAAAATGTAAACATACATAATTTTAGATCAACAGGTAACAATATCCCTCTCTGTTTAGAAGCCTTTAAAGAAAATTTAAATTTATGACTAACCTCATAACATTTATGCTGCTAAAAAAAAGTTTTACAATTTTACAAGAGTTGTACACTCTTTTTTTTTTTCAAAACTTTCTAATTTGTTCCGTTTTGTCCGGAAAGAAATGCATTTAACATTTAATGTTTTTCTCATTAAAAAAAAAAAAGAAATTTTTTTTTTTTTTTTTTTTTTTTTTTGCAATACTCTTTACTAATTTCTTAATTTTAGATTAAAATAATAAAAGTATAGAAACATAGTACATAAATTTCCTCACTGAATTTACTTTTGTGCAATAATTATGAAACAGAGCCACTCAAAATTTAGAATGAATGAGCTTACCTATTTCCGTCGTCTGCATCTCTCTTGGGGCATCTTTCCGTCGGAGGGTGTTGGGTGCTACAGGCAGGTTGCGGCTGGGTGGCCTTTCGTCGGTTAGGCGTTGTATCTCTGGTTATGGCTGGGTGCCTTCGTCAGCTAGGCGCTGGGTTTCTCTTAGCAGCTGGGTGCCTTCGTCAGCTAGGCGCTGTGTTTCTCTTGGCGGCTGGGTGCCTTCGTCAGCTAGGCGCTGGGTTTCTCTTGGCGGCTGGGTGCCTTCGTCAGCTAGGCGCTGTGTTTCTCTTGGCGGCTGGGTGCCTTCGTCAGCTAGGCGCTGGGTTTCTCTTGGCGGCTGGGTGCCTTCGTCAGCTAGGCGCTGGATTCTATCGATGATTAACTCTGGAACTGCACGGCGAACTATAGTCCTGGGCTAGTGGCTCCCGCTGCCACCAGCTGTAATAACTTGCCTCAAATAGATTAAAGCTAAGTGGTTGGTAGCGTAAGTGCCGCTCGGCAAATAATCCAGGCAATTTAATGGAGAATCAATTATTTATTAGTAACAATAAAAATGGCTCTCTGTATTGAATTATATATACAGCATAAATTAATTTAGAACACGTAGGATCTTAATCCACCAGCTCCAAGTCCAAAGTTCTGTTCTCTTTCAGTCCAGAGAATGTTCGATTTATAAATCACGTAAAGTTTCTACCAATTAGCAACACGGCGTACTCTAGTCACCGAAGATAAGACTTGACACCGGTACTCTCCTGGCGAGAGTCCTTCTCCTTCGGCTCACTTGGGTGATGTCACCCTCTACAGCTCTCGATCCGAGCTGATCCACTTTTCACAGAGAACAAATCCGAGCCCTGAGCTCTGTTCTCCCTTCTTCTCACTCCGAGATCCGAATCCTCTCAAAAAACCTTGGCTTCCTCTTTTTCGTCTCAGCCAAGACCTCCCCTAAAGGTCACGAACCAATCATCAACCTTAATGATCTTTTCTCATTAAGAGATTCGTAACATCGTCTTCTCATTCGTACCTGAAAATACACACCCATGGCAACAATGTGTCTGGAGGTCTGGACTCTTTCGCTTTCATTTCTGCGTCGGCGTGCTAACAAAGGTGCAACTCGTGTGGTCCCCTATTCAAGTTAGTGTCGCCCGCCTGTCTTTTCAGCTGATCGGTGATGATCTAGCGATCCTTTTAGATCGCCGCTCTTTTCATTTTGAGAATGAAAGCCATTTTGTGTTTTCAGTTCCATAGTGAAATCTCTTTTCAGAAAAAATGTCTTTAAAAGCCTGTGATAAATCTGAATTATCACAATATCATTAGAATTGGATATTGCTATTGAAAAAAAGATCGGGTTCGTTTGTGTAGATGTCCCCCTGAGCAAATTTTATATACGTCATTAAAAAGTTGGCTTAATTTCCAATCATTTGGTACGAGTAACTTTCTTTTATGACAATTTTTTGCAGTTAGTTGGGGGTGCCCCCCCCCCTGCCCCACGACTGTACATGCCAATCTCACGAAAGTTTGAAGATAATAAAATAAAATGTTTAAAAGAATAAAAAATAAATATCAAGCCATTAAAAGTGTAAAATTTAAAAAAAGATTAACTGAATATGTTCTCGAAGAAATGCTTTTCTTGCCGGAAATAACCATTAACTAATAATAAGCTTGCACTCAATATAATCACTGAACTTTTGTACATACAAGCCATCATGATATGACAAAACAGATTGATATCATTCCACCTGGTGACCTTGACAAACTTATACGAGGCAAATTTATTCTTTAAAACTGCAGTGGAGAACACATTTTAACTTTTCTCATGTACTGTATGTGTTTAAATGAACCCTTATATGCTTGACTAATTCTCAGATGCTTATCTTCATTACTACGATTTGAATATAATCACTTCTCATCGCCATTGTTTGTTGATGCTTAAACTGTGCGAAAATTAGCAAGCAATTTTACGTAGCCCAAAACGTAATTGCGATGATGCTAACATAGAGCATGAGAATTCGTTATACAATATAATTCAGAACTAAAAGAAACTTGGGGTGAAATATTGCACATAGAATATACAAACAATAGAATAGGAACATTACAAATTTTTCATAATTCTACACAAAATTAAGAAATTAAAGCTAAATGGCATAAACTAGCATTGCTACATAATAGATAACTAAAATAAGTATTAGCACTATGTAGTGTATTTTGTTAAAAATTCAAAAGTATTCTAAAACATGCATTTCACACATGAAAAAATAAATAAACAAATAAAAATAAGAGAAACATTGCATCTGGTTGATGGAGCTTCACTTCTGGTACGATTTCAGTTTTGGATAATTCTAATATGCACTCTCAAAAAAATTTTCGTCAAAAAACGGAAAAATACACTGTTAAATTTCTTTCTGTGAAAATACATAGAATCTGCGTGTAATCGATTATCTTAAGTCTTACGTAAAATTACAGAGCTTAGAAAAACTGAGATTCTGTTAAATAACAGGTAAATTGATCAATAAATTTACAATAGAATCTGTAATTTAACATCGTTAAATTACACAAAACAACATTCTGTTGAGCACAAAGCATGCCCGTATATACACACATTCTGAAGAAAAAAAAAAAAAAAAAAAAGATAATAATTTACCGTATTTACTCGTGTATACCGCGCACCTCGTACTCTACAAGAAAAAATAGCGATTTTTTAAAATCTCGTATATAACGCGCACCGTAAATTTGATATGTATCTGAATGAATGACCAAATGAATTTCAGTAAAGCAAGCCAATACAAATATTACATCAGGCTAGAAAACAAGACGAAAATACATTATATGAAAAGACTTCGAGTAAGGAGTGAATGACAGGCTGGGAAGAGGATCAACTGACGACAATGAGAATTTTTAATTACCGTTTAAATAATATTATTAGAACTGCTCTATAAAAAAGTGAAAGGAGTGAAATAAAAATGCAATAATACTTCAGTTAAGTGAGATTGCCCGAGTTTTAATGTCTTCTTTGAATGCTTTGTTTGTTTCATGTGCATACCGTGTGATTAAAACCAGCGGTAAAAAAAAAAAAAAAAAATGTTCCGTATATAACGCGCACCTATAAATTTTGTCCCCCCCCCCCTTTTTTTTTTTTTTTTTTTTTTTTTTTTTTTTTTTTTTTTTCTGAAAAAAACTGCGCGTTATACACGAGTAAATACGGTAATTTAATTTTCAAAATTAGTGAATCACCCAATTTTCAGTAATTTGAATCTTTCGAATAAACTTGAATCGCTATATCATTTAATTTATACACAATTTGTTCTAGCCGCCCTGGGATTTGAACTAGAGACCGCTTGAAAATGGGAGAACCAGGCCCGTAGCTAAGGGGGCGCTATGGGCGGCTCAGCCCCCCCCCTAAAATATTTTGACCCCCCCTCCCTAGAAAAGATTCCAAGATCACTCAATTAATTTCTGTTCCGAAAATTCAAATGAAATTCTGTTCAAAAATCTAATTTAGTTTTGAGACCCTTTCACAGTCTTGCAGAGTTACTAAATTGTATCTAAAATAAGTGTTTCAACACTCCCTCATCTTATATGTACATATGAAGTTAACATGTTTAATTTTGCACCAGTTATACAATCAAAATTTTCATCATCCTATACTTTTGTTAGCATAAAATGAAGTTAGTACAACAGTTTAATAAGAAACATAGTACCTACAATGTGAATAGTCATTAATTTATCTTTCTGCGTCAGAAAGAGAAAAAAAATTATGAGCCCCCCCTATGGTTCACTTCTAGCTACGGCCCTGGGGAGAACACCTTATTTATAGAAGCTGCTGTTGAGTAAAAAGCATGTCTTATCATTTTCTTATTATTTTCATGCCTTTTACGATTCAGCTGGAAAGAATGTATTGTACTTATGCTTTTCAAAGATTTTGCTTCAAATATCCTTCTATCCTTCTATAGTAAAAAAAAACTAGCCTTAAAAGGAATGACTCCTGGAATGATGCTGATGTGGAAGATTTCCGGAACTAACGAATCCGGGTTGTCCACTCCTTCCATGAGTCGAATAGACCAATCAGGAAAGGACTCCGTCTATGCATCGCCGTATGGGTTGCCATAAAGAGAGGAAAGGTTACCATCGCCAACAATCGCCAAGTATATCGCCAAATTTGGCGACCAAAATTAGTTGTCAAAAGTGACGCCAACTTGGCGATAACTGTAATATTTCGCCAAATTTTTAATTTCATTACAACACCAGTCGTTTGATACATCATTTGAGAAGTTTGCAACTGCTTATTCATATAATGGATGTCTTGTGTGTTATCCCCCATTCTGCTCCCCAGGGGGGACACATTTTTAATTTCTTTACAATACCAGTCGTGTTACACAAGATTTGAAAGGTCTGCAACTGCTTATTCATATTATGGATGTCTTGTGTGTCACCCCCACACTCTGCTCTCCCCAGGGGGGGTCACATTTTTAATTTCTTTACAACACCAGTTGTGTGACACATCATTTGAAAGGTCTGCAACTGCTTATTCATATTATGGATGTGTTGTGTGTCATCCCCACTCTGCCCCCTGGGGGGGGCACATTTTTAATTTCTTTACAACACCAATTGTGTGACACATCATTTGAGAGGTCTGCAACTGCTTATTCATATTATGGATATCTTGTGTGTAACCCCCCTCCTCTGCCCTCAGAGGGGGCGCATTTTGTAATTTCTTTACAACACAAATTGTGTGACACATCATTTGAAAGTTCTGCAACTGTTTATTCATTTTATGGATGTCTTGTGTGTCACCCCCACTCTGCCCCCCAGGCGGGCACATTTTTAATTTGATTACAACACCAGTCGTGTGACACATCATTTGAGAGGTCTGCAGCTGCTTATTCATATTATGGATGTCTTTTGTGTCGCCTCCCACTCTGCCCCCCCAGGGGGGCACATTTTTAATTTCTTTACAACACCAGTCGTGTGACACATCATTTGAAAGGTCTGCAACTGCTTATTCATACCATGGGGTATTGGCGAACGCAGCAAGCAGGGGTAGCCAATAATTTGGAATCGCGAAGCGATTACGCGGGGGGTTGGCGAGCAT